>VXBA01004859.1:1339753-1440131 GCA_013399895.1 Serilophus lunatus | reverse complement strand
GTGTCTCTGAGTGTGTGAGTGTGTCTGTCCGTGTGTGTGTGCGGCTGACGGGTCCTGCAGCGGCAGCTCCTGCGGGGTTGGTTTCTCCCGGGTTTTCTGGGTTGGTTTCTCCCAGGTTTTCTGGGTTACTTCCTGTCCCATTCCCCGGCACTTCTCGGGACTTCCATTCCCTTGAGAGGGCAGCTCCTGCCGTTGTTATTCCCCCCCCACTCCTTCGTATCCCGAGAGAGTGCCCTGCTTTTCCAGAGGAGAGATCTCAGTTTGGATGAATAACCCCTTTCCTTCCAAATCTTCAGCTTTCATCCTGGTGTTGCTTTTGTTTTAACCTTTTTTTTTGGTTTTCGTTTCTCTCTTTTATGTCTTTATGTGGCTCAGTTCTACTTTTATTTTTTTAGGTTTAAGCTGCCTTAAAGGAGAATTAAAAATTGTGGCTCCAAAGAATGAAATAAGACAGAAGAGAGAGAACAGCACTCAGAAAAATCCCCAGAAAGGTGATGATTCATTTAGACTCCCAGAGTCATCCTGGACACATGGTTTGGCTGGGATTGGGGCCTCTTGTTGTGTTTCTCTGGATTTCAATAGGTAGCATTAGATTTCTTTGTTCTCTTAAAACCTACTTGCTGTTGACCTTTTAAAGTTTGAAAGCTCTGAAGCCCTTTTGAAGTAAAGCTCCTCTTGTAGCACTTCATAATTTTCTAAAATTAAACCTACAAACTTTAGTTTGATTATGGATCACTTCTCAATGCTTTTTTTTCTGGTGCCTCCTCTGAGGAATGTCACTTAAAATTACTTCCCTCTGGCCTGTTAAAAGGGTCTTTTTCAAAAGTCTTCTCACGAATTTGCAGGTTCAACACTGGATTTGTTTCTGCTTTCATTCTAAAATCTTTATTGGGCTAGGTCATGGTGATTATATTATGTTGGTTTAGTCAGACCTGACTCCTGCATGGGTCACTTTTTTGTGTGTATGTGCTGTAGGGGAGCTGCAGAAACTGAAATGGGTTTAATTGTGATGTTTGTTTACAAGTACTTATTTTTTGGGGCTGAGATCACAGGAGAAGATAATGCTGTTAAGGTGCTTTAGGGGAGAAAATGAAAAGGGAGTCATCCAACCCAATCCTGCTGGTAGGAGGAAGGTTCTGTTTCCAGGGGGAGGGCTGCTGGTAGGGAGAATCACGTGGTGAGATGAAGAGATGGGTTCTAGGAGAGAGAGTGGGGGGTGAATGATGCCAGTCAGCCTTTTCCTGCATCCTGCTGTTCCTGTGCTTCATGTGATGGAGTTTCTGTGCCTCCTTTTAGTGCAGAGTCTGTCTTGAATCCCTTCTGATCCGTTTCAAACGTAGGGGAGTTTGTTATTTTGGCAGACCCACCCCCCATGTTGCTCCCTCTGGCCTTTGTCATGCTTTCAGAGATGGCACTGCCTGCTCCAAAACCTTGGTCATTGTTGGCAGGAGCTGCAGGGGAAGGAGCTGTACCTGCTGCCAACAGGCTTGGTCAAGGCTGGGTCATTTTTTTTTTTTGGAAAAGTGGAGGTGTCTTTAGCATAGGACAACAAATAGCTGCTACATGCCAAGGATTACATAGAGAATCCCTCCATAACACAACTGCAGCAAATTCTAACCTACAGGGAAGAAATACTCCACGTTGTTTTCATAACATGCCACGAAACCACAAGTCATAGTGGGGCTGCAGGAGGGATTTTTCAGCTAAGAGGTGGGACAGATGTGCATCAGTACAAACTTACAGGGTTAGGGTGCAGCTGTTTCATGTGAAGCAGGTTTATTTTAACTCCCTCTTCCCAACCATCCAGTACATCTCATGTCAAGGCTGTAGCACCTCTTGATTCCAAGAAGTCATGAGATCTCTGGGATTTATTCACAAGAGGAGACATAAATTCTCGTTTTCAGGGGTCTTTTCTGAGCTAGTTGATTCTGTGATTTGGTTTGTGAAGCTCCTTCCTATTGTGAAATGCCAGTGCAGCAAAGTTTGGTTCAGATGCAGAGACTGGAATTGAGTTCATGGGAATCAGGGAATTAACTTCTGGCAGAAATTTGCACATGGTCAAAACAAGGCACAGAGATTAATGATATGCTGGAGTCCTGGTCTTGGTCTCTGGAAGAAATGCAGCATGTTGGAAGTGCAGAGAGAAAGTTGTAGTCTTCAGGCTATATCCTCATTTTGGTTTTGTTTTGCCTTACTGTGAATTCTAAACCCTTAAAGGAGTTGTGCTGTCTGAGAGGCTGAATTCTGTGGTTCCAGCAGTGCTTACAGAATGGTGTTATCACAGTGAAAATCTTGTTTTAGCCACTGAAGACACCCAACAAATATTGTCCAACTGGATTCTTTTAGGCTGTGTTAAATAGAAATACATATCAAATATACTTGAGAGATTGTTGAAGGACACAAACTTTATAGGCAGCACTCATTTTGTTCCTAGCTGTGCTGTGTTAGTGCTGAACTGCTTTGATGTGGCTGGAAGTAGCCATCGGTTCCTGCTTCTGACATTCTGTGCAATGTTGGTATTTGTGTTCCTTAATGACAGCAAGTCTTGTTAAAATTAGTCATTAACACTTACTACAAATTATTACTTTTAAGGCTAAGCTTTCATCTGACTTTTACTGTTCCAAACTTAGTGACAGCACCACTGCAAGTTAGAGGAGGATTTGTCTTCCTTTTGCTTGCTACAGGAGTATTTCCAAGCAGCAGCAGCAGAGCACAAGCTCCCTGCAGTTTGTCAGTGCACATCCTGAGGGAGGAGGTTCTGGCTGTGTGAACCTGATGCAGCATTCTCTGCTCAAAAAGATCTGGAAAGCTTTGCTTCAGCATTAGCATTGAGGTCCTGGATCTGGAAGGAACTGCAGGATTTTGTTCACTTGGCTCTGCTTGTGGTGGAGGGGTTTGTGGGTGAGGGTGGTTAATAGCTGATGAGCTGTCTGAAGGTGGGGTTTCCTTCAGGTTTGCAGTCCTGAAATGACTTGAGCTGTGTGATTTCTCTGATTCTCCATCAGGCCCAAAAGCCAGACCTCCCAACCTCTCTGTGAAATGGATAATTGTTGGTAAAATGACACCTCTGTGCTTCAGTTTCACCCACCTGCAGAAAGCACAGCAGCTTCTTATTAGTATGTAACACCACCATCTCTAGTGCTGTAGACACCTGAAGTTGGTGGGGGGAGTTGTAGATTAAAACTCTTTCGGTTATTTTAGATTTAATATGTCCAAGCTATGAAATAACATTAGAGCAGCTCTGAGGAGAAATGTGTAACTTTTAATGACAGCTTGTGAAGAGTGAAGGCTTCTTTCCTTTGAAGTAGCAGTTCCTCTGTGATGTTTTGGATTCATGCACTGTTAACTCATTGCTTTCAGACCCAGCAATTTCCATGTGTTTCTTGGTGATTTTCATCTCAGCCCACAGGGGTGCCTCACTGGATGTCTGTCTGGGCTGTAGCATGGAACATCTAGCAGAAAATACACGCAGGGTTATAACCGGACTCTGTGAAATTTTAATATTTCACATGTTATTTGCAAACTTCACGACTGTGATCTGACAATGCAAATAACAATATAATTGTTTGCCTTACTCTCTTGTCTGAGGAGCTCCTGAAATAGGAAGCTGAGTGACAGATGAAGGTGATGGTCGTGTTCAGTTTCCTTGTCAAACATCTACAGACCATTTTTAAAATGCCTTTTGAGTGGGAACACATTGAGCTTGTTCAATTTTTGAAATGGGGGGGAGAAATGAGTTGTGAGACTAATGAAGGCTGATGTGATTATCCTTATTGCACAGGGCTTCCTTTTCTCTTTTTATTTCTTTGATTCAAACATCTTGGGATGCTTCAACCACAGGCAACTCAGATCTCCACTGATTAGGTCTGTGCCAGACACTCCATGTTCCACTTTCCTTGTTGTGTAGAGTTAGGCTGACATCAGTAAATTATGGTCCTTATTCTGCTCTTGGCTGTGTAACCTCAGGGTTTAGCAATCAGGCCTATCTGTCAGGCCATCTGAAGGAGCAAAATGCTGTGTTTTAAGGTCTTGCTTTTAGTACCAACCTTTAACTTCCTTTAAAATAAGCGTATGCATATGTTGGAATTAATTTTCCACATGATGTTTGCAGTGACTTTGAAGAAGTGACACATTGATGTAGAAAAGTCTAAGATCTCTTTGACAACATGAGACACTATCAATAGATAATGAAGGTGTTTGTCCTATTATTTTTTATTTAGTGCAGCTTCTACTATAATTATTAGTATTTTAAGCAGACTTTGTTTAGTCATTGAGTGAGAGAGCTTTACTTTTGCTAAATTTGACTTCTTTTTATTAAAGTTGCAGATCTTACTCTTGCCATATGCAGCTAATTTTCCTTTGGGGGGAAAAAGCTTGTTACTTTTTTAGTGGAGCAATCTGTTACCTTGTCTGTAGTCTGTGAAGTCAGTGCAATTCTAATTTGCATCAGCTAATAAAAAATGTGTGGGTTTTAAAGTGAAATTCATGCAAAAAAACTTAAAAAAAAAAAAGGTGAACGACTGATCATCTCTGCAAAAAAAACAAGGCTGGAAATGTGATCAAATTAGGTCATGGCAGTGCAGTTTTGTGCAGGGCTCTGAGTGTATCTGAAGACCTTGTGTGCTTTATCTTGGGAAGCAAAGCTCTTGGAAAATGTGCATAAGAGGGATGAAAAGAGCTTTTTTCATCCTCCTCTTCGAGCTATCGTCAGGGAAGCATGATTTCATGTTGCATTAAGTGGCAGAAATTTTAACTTAAGCTAAAAGCTGTGCAGTTCATGTAACTGTTCTGGTGCAACTCATCTGCTGAAGAAACAAGTCTCATAGTTGGGTTTATTTGATCTGCACGGCAATTAAGTATTTAATGGTTTTATTGTTTATTATGTTAGTGCAGTGCTCACACAGGACACGGGGCCTGTCACCAAAAGCTGCAGCCAAAGGAAAGGAAAGGTCAGATAGAGGTGTACAAAGAATTAATGAAATAACATTGAGTCCAGGCTGTGAGAAGTGATCCAGGGCTGATCCTGTTAACTGCAGGTGGCAGGGAAGGAGGATAAGGAGGGTGAGGCTGAAGGAGGAATCTGGATGAGGGATCATAGGTGATGTTGGGTAAACCTCGATACTGAAGAGTACTTTTGAAGAAAAGGGTAAAGATCTTTGAGGTGGTGACATTGCTTGTGTTGTGAAGGTGCCTTTGGATGTTCCTGAAACACAAGAGTGTGTCAGCTTGAGCTGTCCTTGAGACTGACTGGTGGCACTAGAAATCCAGCTGGAGGACAGAAGTCACTGCCCTGTGTGGTCAGGTTTTATTCTGTAGATGGGGAAGCAGAGGTGGGATGGACATTTAAAAAGAAAAACCCACAAACCCCCCCATACAAAACCAACAAAAAAAATCCTTCAAAGAAGCAAAAAAGCCCTACAAAAATGGTTTGGGAAGAACTAAATGGATCATGAAGGTTTTTCTTGACTCCCTCAGGGAGATGTTGAGCAGTCAGGCAAAAATACCTACAGTAACCTTTGCATCCATTCTTGTTCCATACAGGAGCAGATACACATAGTCCTTGGAGAAGGGTTTAGACCATTCCTTCAGAGAGGAAGCACATTTCTTGTTTCTCTTGTCTTCCATAAAATATTCTTTGTAGCCTTTTCCTCATCTGACAGAAACCAACTCTCCCCACCCCATGCTCTGGAGGACTCTTTGATAATGATAACACACTTCAGGGTCTTCCTGACATACCTGCATTAAAATGTAGCTTTCTACCATAAGTACAAAGTAGAACTCTCACTTTTATTCTTTGCAACTAATAAGAAATCTCATTTTTTTAAGGGTTAGCAGGTTGTTTGACACACATGGGCACAGAAGATTATGAATAGTGAAGACAATGAAGAGTGGGACATCCATCAGAGAGTAATAACCTCTTATAAGGTAATTCAGGACCACGTTGAATTTATCCTGTTGCACTTGCAAAATCAATTAAGTAACTGTTGCTGTCCTCCATTTTCATGGCACTATGCAATCATTATAACCAAGAATATATGGGTATGTTTTTCCCCCCTGTGCTTCATTTCATTTTTTTTACTCCAATGCAGAAAGCCAATATGTAACAACCCAAATGCATGCTGTGTTCTGAATGAGATTGATTACAGTTGCAAAACATTAAATATTAAATGCCAAAGGGCTACTTCCAGTAGTAATACTCCTTGCCTTCTCCAAAGATTGATGTCTTAAATGGGGATTTGCAAACAGGAATTTTAAATGATCTATGGAGCAGGAGTGAAAATGTTTTCAAAGCTGGTGTGTACCTAAAACTATCCTGAAACCTTTAATGTTATGGTTAAGTATTCTTGTAATTTGAATTTCATTGCTTGCCATAGGGGTGAGATGGAAGAGTGGGTATTTACAGAAACTGTGTGATAAAAGGAGCTGCCTGACTTTGTCTTCTGCTTTGTATGTTTTAGTACTTATGTCCTTTAGTATCAGCTAATTTGAATAAGCTCTGCCAGTCACATGCAACATATGGGGCCAATGCCAATTTTTTATAATGCTGCATTACAAATATACCCACCAGCTGAGAAGTGTGAGAGAAAGAGCTTTGCTTTTTCTTAACCAACTGTCTTCAGTTGAGAGAGTTGATGGGGGGGATACTGCTGGCCCCTCAAATGAGAAACCCCATTTCACTTCATATCTGTAGTCATCCTCCCTATTTCCATAGCATTTTGAGCAACTAATCTGACCTTAATTTTCAGGATCACGAGGTCTTGTAACTATTAGTTCTTTACAAGAAAAGACTGTAAAAATGGCATAAAGTTTGTTTATAGTAACTTTTGATCAGATATTCTTAATTTGAGATAAACTAGATGCTGTAGATACTCAGAAACTAGGGCTAAAGGGACACAGTCTGAATTATTAGTTATTAATGATATTCCATGACTAGTTGTCAGTTAGATTCTACAGTCAGTTTTGACCTGCAAATCCAAAGAAAGATTTTATTCTTGGAACTGGAATTTCATTAACAGTGCTGTTAGTGGTGTGATGCAGAATGAAGTCAAGCTCACTGTCCTATAGGTGAGCATGTTCTGAAGTGCTAATTGGAGTTTAGAAAAGAGCTTAGCAAAAGCTTATTAGAGTCAATAGAAATACTTCCTTTGCCATCAGATTAACCAAGTTTGATTTTTGGAATATGCTGCAAAAGCTGACCTAGTGAGTTAGCAGTTGCTGCTTTGCAAATCCCCTTTTCCTTCCAGCCTCAGATAATGTTCATGCTATAAAACAAAACAAAGCCATTTCCTAAGCCATATACAACATATGGAACTAAAAAGTCTTCTGTAATAACCCTGTGCTGAGGTAGTGATTGTTGCCATACATGGTAAGTTGAAGCATTTATAAATGTCAAAGACAGGCATTTGCTGGATGTCATTTCCATATTTTCAGTAAAAGTAGGGTCAGTGGAGCTACCTGTTAATTATGAATTTGTACCTCTCCAAAAAGCAGATAAATAACTTCTTGGCCATGGGCACAATGAGGTTATAGAAGAGCAAATACAGAGCTGTGCCTTTATCTGCAAGGATGGCAGTGATTGATGTCTTCACTTTTCTCTTGTCTGTGTGTATATCTGGATCCCAGGAAAACAAGTGCCCAGTGGGATATGGGGAGTTGGTTGCAATGTCTTTGGAATGACCTGTGGATCACAAGGATCTGGAAATCCTTATGATGTTTATGTAAAGGAAAGTTTAGGTGATGATGTGTGTTGACATCCTAATACACCGAGGTTATTGTAAATTTTAGGTTTTGTCTTTAGAACTTTTCTTTGTACTTTAATCTTGCTTAACTTTGCAGGAGTTTAAACACATTCCTCTTTTTCATCTGCTAGTTCTGTCTTAGTATTCGTTGCAACAGGTTTTAAATGTTTTCTGGGGCTCCTATTGCTCAGCATTACCTTTCTCATACTGTGCTTTTATTCTTACTTCTGATACTCTGTTCTAGGACTATGGGATATAATACATAATGTATGTGAAAATGTAAATACTTAACACAAGTTGTGTACTTTGGAAAAATCCCTAAATACCTGGGTTTTTTTCTTGTCCCCAAGTAGAACTACAGGTGGGTACTTTTCAAACAGAGGTGAGGGCATAATACTTCCCTCTTTCCCAATGTATGCTTGTTTCTAGATTCTTTTACAATGACTATTTTAGTGAAACCTTTTGGCCCAGCTCTCATATGCTGTATCAAGGTAATTACAAATTCAATTGTTCTGGTTTCTGTTCTCATAGTGTTTGACAAGGCTATAGTAACTGCATTTATGTGTTTTCAGGGCTAATATATTATCTTTATGTTTGATTTTTGGAATGTAGAAGTTCTTTGCAGCCTTTATTTGCTCACTAGGAAGTGCCCAAGCCAGAATACAGACAGTAGACTAATTAAAAAAAGATGAGGAGAAAAAAAAGAAAATTAAAGTTTTGAGTTTAACATTAGTGTTACTAATACTCACGTGCAGTAGGTCACAGGAAAGGATTATATTAGTATAATAAAAATATTTTCACTGAAGCTCATAGGTGATGCACTTCTAGAAGAATAAAGATTATTGTGGTTCAGCTGCTGTAGCTCTGCAGTGCTGTTTCATGCAACAGTTTGGATCATCCATGTAACCATTATCTCTGCAGTTAGTGGTGTAGATTTTTAAACGATTGTTAAGTTCTGGAGGTTCTTCATTTTACTTGTGTGCTTTTAATTGTCACCTGCTGTTTGATGCTGTCGTTTGTGAAGAGCAATGTTCACTGTTTTTAGTGTGTGACTCTCCTTTTCTTTTACAGTCCAGGGGTGTGAGCCGTGTACTACAACTCTCTAATAACAGTGAGCTCCTTTGGGGGTGTATCCTCTACATAACTTTACACATAGAGAGAAATCTTAAAAGGCCGGGGGGTAATGAAATAAAATGTTGGCTTTTTTCTGGATACCTCCTTCCTTGCCCTAACCCTAACTCATTCATGCTTCCTATTGCTTCAAGGTGAGCAGTGTCATGAGGCCCCTGTGACAGGCAGATCCAGCTAGGATGTTACACCACCACTGCCGGAGGAACCCTGAGCTGCAGGAGGAGCTGCAGATCCAGGCCGCCGTGGCCGCGGGCGATGTCCACACCGTGCGCAAGATGCTGGAGCAGGGCTACTCTCCCAATGGTCGGGATGCCAACGGCTGGACCTTGCTTCACTTCTCTGCAGCAAGAGGGAAGGAGAGATGTGTCCGTGTTTTTCTTGAACACGGAGGTGAGTTGCTCAAAGAGAAAGATCTCGATGCTCGGCTCACAGTTTTCTGTCCCCGTTTCCACTGGAGGGCTTTGCGGCACTGATTAGGTATCAGGATACTTCTGATTATTTCTTGTAATTGGTGGGGTTTTTTTATTGTTTTGTTCTTTGGAGTGGTGATTCATCTTCTCTGTTTACTTCTGATGCATGCTCTGTGAATGAGGTCATAGATTAGCTTTACATTTTAATACCTTACCTTTTTTTCCCTCTGCAGAATTACCTAGGAATTGTTAAAAGAAAGAAAAAGCATTATGAATATAGGGCAGAAAGACTCATTATGAAATTTAAATGCACTCACAGCACTCACAAAGCTTTTCTTTTTCCTGGTAAGGAGGTATTAGAGGAAGGCAGATCCTTGAGTTGAAATCTGAGGGAAGTTTGTTTCAGAATTCTAAAGCAAGTTGCATTAAAGATCAGGTTTTCATACAGGCAATATCAGAGCCTGCTGAACTTTATGGAAACAGTACTCTTTGTGCAAGGGCTTTAGTGCCAGCTAATCCAGATGAGTTCACAGCTCTGCTGCATCCATCCATGATAAAGCTTTATTCCAAGAACTGATGAAGTTTTGTTAGTTTAAGTGATACTCACGTGGATGATGATTATTATCCCTCAGGTGGTAGAGTCAGAATTTCTTACTGCTTCATCATCATTCAAGGCCACCTAAATTTTGAGAAAGGGATAGTCTTAATCTTTTAATGTGGTACTGGAGGGGAAGAATACAAATGAGGAGATGTTCTCCACGTTCTGATTAGTGCTTTTACAGAACAGCATCCTCTATTCTAGCACTGTTCCTACAAAATCAATTATGAATTAAGATGTTTTCAGTCCCAAGGAACTGAAATTCTCTTTTTGATGCTTTGTGTATCTGAGGCCATATGGGCCCCTTATGTCTGTTGCAGTATTTGTCAGCTGTAGGATCATCCTGAAAATGGAATGGCATTAATAGGATGTGGTGGTGGCACAATTAGTGGTTTGTTCCTTAAGAGCAATGGGGAAACACAGCCCAAGCAACTGCACCCTGTGGATACACCTTCTACAGATTGTAACCACATAAGAAGGGCAAACCCTTGTGCCCTTATTGGGAAAGGGGAGAAAAGCTTCTAAATTGCACTAATAAATTTAAATTCTATTTTTTAAATGTAGTATATGTGGATAATCTCAAGCCTTCAGTTTGACAATTCAAAGCTTGTAGGCTGTAAAAAATACCTTGTTTTTAGCTCTGTAAACTTGAAGATGAGAAACCCCCTTCTACATTATGTATTTTCATTTTATAGGTTTTGATATTACATAGCTGCTGATGCAGTGTTTTGTTTTTATTTTTGTTGTTACTCTTTCCCACACAAAGTACCAGCTGAATCTGATGCCTCATGAGAACTGCCTGTAATGAAACACCCTTGTCCTGAAGCAGCATAGAGTTGAATCACTGGGATGAGAAAGTTGAGTAACAAATAGTGTGAGGGTTAGTCATCTATAGCAGCCTTCCTGTAGCTGAGCCTTGATTCTGAAAATTGGCACTGCTTTGTGCCTTACCTTGTTTTCCCTCAAAACAGAGGCATAAAAATAATGAGCATTTAAAACATAATAATGTCACAAATGAGTTATTAAGCAGTGAGTGAGTTGACTCTTACAAGCTGAGTTAATCATGCTCATTAGTGAGAGATTTTTATCTACCTTTCCTCACGTGGCCTCTACTTTTCTCCCTCTAAGGTGGATTGTTTTGTTGGTGGTGCTTTAATCCCTGTGGACCAAAAAGATATGGGGGTGAAGAAAAAAGTAATTTTCTGGTGTGACTCTTATGCTAAAGAGAGTATTGAACTGACTATATATTGGTAATAAATTCATAGTGAGAGGGATTGTGTGAAGTTCTAAAGGAAAGAGGGAATTGAGATGTTAGTGGGAAGGAAGGGGCAGCAGGTGGTAGTTGTGGATGTCTGGAGGGATGGTGAAGCTTAGCAGAGCTGGGAATATTGTCATAGTACAGGACTGGAAAAACCACACTGTGTTGGTGGTGGTGGTAATGCTGTGCCTCAGATCTGAGATGCTGGAAGTTCACCAGTGTAGCCTTGCATGGCAGTGGGATGGAGATTGAGTTTGGCTAAAAAAGGCTGAGAGGGAATCTGGTCACTGACCTGGAATTAAAAGGTGGATTCTTATGGGAGCCATGACCTGGCTGCCTCCTGCTTTTGCTTTTTCTCTTCCATCATTGCTCACCAGCAAAGAAAAGAGCCAGAGGACAGTTTTGTGCATCAGATGGGCTGATTTGAATGGAGGTGGTGGAAGAGGAGGAAGCTTTTTATTATGTGCTGAGCAAGGAGACACAGATAGATGGAGAAAATGCAGAAAAAACAGTCCAGACTAAAGGATGAAGCCAGCAGAAAGACCAGCTAGATAGATACAGAGGTGATAGGTCAGATAATAAATATTCTTTAGCAGCTGATGAAATGCATCAAGTTCATCATAACTATGGAAAAACGTAGTTCTCCTCAGAAATAGCAAATTCGACTTTCTTAGTGTATTTGTCTCATTTTAATAAAGTGAGAGTTCAATAAAGCCAGCTTCTTCCATCCATAGAATTTGGAGTCACAAAGCTCATCAGGAAAGCAACACAAAAACAGGGCATGTAGTTTTCAGTAATCTTGTATTTTTGTGTAACAAGCCTTTTTCTCTTTTAGTGCAATTTTTAAATTTTCAGTATGACATATAGGGACAGGAAATCCAACACTGGACAAGAACTGTGTTTTATTAGTTCCTAGCCATCACTATTAATGTTACATTGATCTGAAATCTTGAAAGTGTGTAGTTAGGTGCCCCTTGGTGATACTCTCAATACTAGCTGAACAGGACAGTCTCTGATTACTCATAGTAAAATGAAGAAAAGATCCACTAAAGCTCCTGGAAATTGAAGAGTAAGAGAAAGGAGTATCCCAACAGATGTATTTATTTTTAGTCTTGGCTTCAAGGTATCTAAATTTTAGTAAGGTCAAGCAGAATCTAGGAGGATCTAGAGAATGCCAATTGCTCATCTCCCCCCCCAAGCTCATAAAGTGTTTCTGTCTGAACACTAGTGCTCTCCTGGATATTTTTTGAATCAATGTTATCTTAGGAAATTCAAAACAGAAGCCATGTGTAGCCATGTTTCTAAACCTTGTGGCCACAATTAAGCCCTGGCTGGGTGAAATAAGCTTGAGATAATAAAGTACTCTATGGATCCAGAAGCTTTGCTTTCTTGGCTTCCCATATTAGATTGTGATAGTGTGATCTAAGAAAGGTGTCAAGAAAGAAGGGAAACTGCCCCACTGAGCTGTGAATTAAAACTGTAAAATATTAGACTGTTATTTAGGAATCTATATATCCTCCAGATGACAGTATTAGAAAAGAGTTGCATTAACAGTAGACTTTAAATGGCTAGTTTGGGTGCTCAACTGTAACATGAAATAAAATAACCCGAGTATCATTCAAAGTTGCAAATCTTCCATCTCAAGTAGGTTTGAGTGCAGAAATTGGTACTCTTGATAAGCAGTTCAAGGTCTCTGCCATTGTGTTATGTCTTATATTTAAGAACTTTAGAAGTGACCAAATGCAGTTCTAGATTCTGCTCTCCCCAAATTAATGAGAAACTTGGAAAGATGTAATTGTTTGACAGTCAAGCTGGAGACAAGATAAAGAAACCCCGGCAAATGTTGGAAAATCCCTTTCTGAGTAAATATGTTTGTACCAGGTACTTTTTTTACCCCTCTGCAGGCTCTGAAAGGTAAGCTGAGTCATTCCCAATGAATTTTTGCCTTGCTTGTGTTACAACGTGATACCAATACTGAAGCTGTTAAAAAAATGCAAATTCTTTAGGGCAACATCACCTTTGTAGTGTTATTTTTGCTGAGACAGGGACTGAATGGATGGGTTTTCATGCAACTTAATGCAGGTCCAACCTCTGCTAAAAGCCCTCGTGAAGTTCAGAAGTTTTCCAGGAGGTGGCAGCAGGACATTGATGGAATAGCAACACGTTTTGATCTTGTTGAAATTGTTTCCCTGATCCTAGAGGAGTCTGGTACCGTTGGCTCACTAGAAGTCCTTGATATTAATGGGAATTAAAGAATTCTTTCCAAAAGGTTTGGTTTTGGAAGGGTGGTTGTTTTGTGTTGCTTGGGTGCCCAACTGTAAAGCATTTTTTCCCATCTTTGTTGAGATATTTCTCTTTTGTGGCTTAGGATTTTTTTGGTTCACTTTAGTGGTCAAAAACAGTGGAGTGTCAAGAATAGGGAAGGTGTGGAAAGGTGCTTAAAGCCATAAGCAAAGGACATCCTTGTGTTGCAAGGAAATTGTTGGGTTTGGATGGCAATATAAAAGTGCTTCTACATGTACACAAAAAAGTTGGGGCAGATCTGCTTGAATTTGGAAATGGCATTGACTGACCAGACTTGGGACAGTGACCTGTCCCTCATTTGGGGAAAGGAATGATTGATTTGCATGCCTTATGCAGTGGGGGAGAGAGAAGGTACAACATGAACATTTCTTTTAAAAAACTTACTGTTTTTTTGTGGGAAATGGCCCTGACTGCTGCTGCCTCCTGTCCATTATATCCATCTTCCTCCCTCATTCCCAGAATGTGTTATCCCTCTGCATCTTATCTCTTGTGCTCATGCTCCCCACTTTATTTATCACCACTCAGAACATCATGTAGAATAGTCTGAGCAGTGTGAAGAAGGTGACCCTGGGAGCAGCAAGCATCACTTTGAAATAGTATCCTTGTCTTTATGACTGTGTGGGCTGTGCTGATTCTTTGCTATATCTTGGACACCATGATAGTGCAGATCAGGAACTTCCTGCTCAGTCATTGTCTGCGTTTTCCTGACGAGCTGTGGGTGCTTCATCCATTCCTTGAGCTCAGGTTAGTGTGACTTTACAGAGCGCTGAAACTTCAGCTTTTCACAGAAGACGGGAGAGCTGTCACTAGCAGGGGACTAAACTTTCCTTAGTCTACCTCTTGTTACTTCTGTGTTTATTCCTGTTCTATACACTAGAGGCAGTTCTCACACATTATTTCTCTGTGTAGCCAGGCTGTATTAACTTGTGTCTTAGATTTTTTTTTTTGTGAGTTTGTTTTCTCCCCCTACATCTTCACCTTACATTTAAAAATATCCTTAAAGTTGCCTGATCACCTTGCAGCTGTATTTTCAACTCCCTCTTGCCAGTCTTTTTATTTTGGCATGATGTACACCTCAGTGTTACCTGGATATGATCACAGTAGGTTGGGAAGCTTGTTCCAGTTTTGTGTTAGCACCTTTGTGTGTTCAGGTGTGTTCAGATTAAGGTAGCCTGCAATTAATACTGTATTGTGAACTCACCTTAGAGCAGATCTTACAGTATCTTGTACAGATGGTATCTGACTTAGCTTGAGTTTTTGTGAAATTATAAATTCAGAACAGATTCCGAATGGGTTCATCATCTGTGAAAACAGACTTTATCAAAATGATCCAAAATAACATATAACCTACATGCTTTGGAAATCCTGCAGACCACAGAGAAACATTTTACCTAATACAGCATTACACCCTAAAAACAATACAGTGCTGCCAGACCACAAAACATCCGCAATTTGGGACAGCAGATGTTTCTACACATGCTTCTTTTTAAAACCAAGAAACAACACAAGGGAAAATAAAAAAGTTGAATATTGAGAAAGAAATGTAATGTTATAGAGCTGGAGGAAAACTGGATGGACAGAGATCTGAGTAATTAGCTTTAGAGTGCTAGGAAGATGTGGAGAAGTATTTGTCAAATGGAAACATTCGTATATGGAAGAAAACATACGTATGGTTTTTTGTGTAACTTGTCCTAAACTTTGTCTTAAAAAAAGTACATTCACGAAAGCAAGAATTAGTTTGGAACTACAAAAAATACTATCCTGCTATACCTGAAAAGAGTAACAACTACTGCTTGATTTTTTTATTTTTTAAATTTCTTTTTTCCACCGTAACGCGTCTTAACTTTTTTTTTTTTTATTTCTTCCCTCCTTTTATTTTAACTTCAGCTGATCCCACAGTTAAGGACTTAATCGGGGGCTTCACGGCCCTGCACTACGCAGCCATGCACGGCCGGGCGAGGATCGCGCGCCTCATGTTGGAGTCCGAGTTCCGCGGCGACATCATCAACGCCAAGAGCAACGACGGCTGGACCCCCCTCCACGTCGCTGCCCACTACGGCAGAGACTCGTTTGTCAGGCTCCTCCTGGAGTTCAAGGCTGAGGTTGATCCGCTCAGCGACAAAGGTACTACCCCACTTCAGCTGGCCATTATCCGGGAGAGGTCAAGCTGTGTGAAAATCCTCCTGGATCACAATGCCAACATCGACATTCAGAACGGTTTCCTGTTGCGATACGCTGTGATCAAAAGCAATCACTCCTACTGCCGCATGTTCCTCCAGAGAGGGGCCGACACGAACTTGGGGCGCTTGGAAGACGGACAGACACCCTTACACTTGTCTGCTCTTAGAGATGATGTGCTTTGTGCACAGATGTTGTATAATTACGGAGCAGACACTAACACAAGGAACTATGAAGGACAGACCCCACTGGCTGTTTCAATAAGTATTTCTGGAAGTAGCCGACCCTGTCTGGATTTCTTACAAGAAGTGACAAGTATGTATGTAAGAGAAGTTAATCACAGGGCGCAGTGTCCTCTAAAAGCCTCCTTTGAATTTAGCCCCAGAAAAAAAAAGCTTCCTCTCTGTCCCTTGATAGTATTTAAATGCACTAGAAAATTTCTAGGAAGGTGAAGGGATGTTTTGTGATACTGGGAATCTCTTACTTGGCAAAGGTGCTAATGTTAAGTATATTTCGTTTAAGTTAGTTTTGTTTAAATATTTATAGCAAGGATTCGTTTTAAAAGAGTGAACTGTAAAATCTCATTTTATTAATGGCCTAAGCACATAAGATTTTTTGGTTTTCTTTTGTTGTTTGTTTGGGGTTTTTTAATGTCCTTTTTTTTTATTGCCATGCAAATCCCCTGCAGTCGCTGGATTTTTTATCTGCACTGTGACTAGACCAGAAAAGAGCTCTGGCTGCTTTGTGTTCTCTCTTTCCCTTCCCTAAACCGGGCAGCAAAATGCCATAGTTCATTCCCCCAACTTGAAGAGGTTTCATGTGCTGTGTAGCTTTGTTTTGTTTTTGTTGATGCCTTTGAAATAGGAGAGATTTTAACTCGTCATGACTTCTGACACTTAGGAAAGGTATTAGGCTTTTAATATTGACGTCATTTTTGATGACCAGTTTTTGGTGTACTAGATCTACTGAAAGTTTTTTCTTCCTCTCTCAACGTGGAATGCTGTGATAGTGTTTCATAATTATAGTATTGCCTAAAGCATGGAGGAATTGCTGATTAGCATTTAACGGAGTTTGCCAGTTCAAATATGTTGAGATGGCCTGATAAATTATCATCCAGCTAGAATGATCTTTCCACTACAAAGGATGGGGGGATTTTATGTAACCCTCTTTCTCCCCTAAAAGTCCTTTTTTTTGGATGTGGTATTTTTTAATGAGAAATGGGCAACTTATATAGTCTGTAAAGAAACTGGAAGTCGGTGTGGGCTGGAAGTGAATCAGCTGAGATCTGGTGTCAGTAGCTGACACAAATAAGCATTTGGAATTTCATTTTTTTATTTCACGATTTGTGGTGGTGTTTTTCCTCATATGAGAAATAGAAAGAGGATTTTTGGAAATGTGTAAGTTGATAATAAGAAATGCAAGCAATTAGTAGATTTTGGTTTCATTTTCCTGCCCCTCCTCATTCAAGTGCATTGCTTTCAGGTTTCCTTTTTGGGAGCCTCTCACTATACAGTAGCATTGTCAGGGATTTTAGGAGGTGATAGAATGTCCAGGCTTGAAATTTTTCACAGTCTTAGGATGTAAACATGAAGGCTTAGACTGCTTCCATGTTTCCTCAGCGTTTAAAGAAGACTGGAAACGGGTACTGTGACTTTTAGTTTGCAGATTCTGAACCTTAAGGGTTTAATGTTAAGTGAGAAGTAAATTCTGCTACAAAAAAAGTAGCTTTAATTTGTGTTGGAACTATCCCAGTTTTGTGCTAATGGAGGGAGAATTGGGAAAGCAGTGCTGACAAAAAACACTTTAGCTCTGTGCTTCTGAGCAAAATAATTATGAATATATGTTTACAAACAGCTATAAACAGATTCTGCTGCCCTCTTTATAAATATCCAAACACTGTCTTCCCTGGTTTTCCTGAGTAATTACTTTAATAAGATGCTGTATGAGAGATGAGATGGATAAAGAGTGAGCTGAGATTTTAGTAGTGGAGTTCCCAGCTAAGTCTGACTGCACAGGGAATTGTGAGATCTTGTGCTGTAGCATTTTGTGGAAGAATTTTGTTTGTGAGTCTATTGCAATATGTATTTTCTAGAAGAAAAATTTCCACAATTTTTAGAGAATTCTTTCATAGGAATTCTTCCTGAAACTCTTTTGTGGTTGGTAACAGTGGGACTTAGTGGGAATTTCTAGTTTATTTATTTGAATGTTAATACTAAGTTCTTAATACAGAAATCCATAGCTGTAAGTTTTATATGTGCATCTGAAGTTTGGAAGACAATATTTGACAGTAAAACAGGATTTAGTTTTTATTTTTACAGTAGATTAACATTTTTAAGCTTAAAGATTAATAGATACAAATTACAAAACTAATCAAACTGCTCTGTGTCTTCAAGTGAAAACAGATGAATGCTGCACATAAATGGGATACTATTTAGTAGTCTACATGTAAGATGTGAGTGGCTGGGTTTTTTTATACTTGGAAAACATATTTGTACAGTTTCAGTTCCTCAGAAAACATCATATGTGAATTTCTTTTTGTTTTGGTAGGTATTGTAATCGGTAATAATGGCAGCCTTTAGCCCAGGTCCCCCGTTGGGAGTGACAGGCAAGAACCCAAGCTCTCAGAAATACTCAGTATTGGCCCTGAGAGTCTGCAAGAAGATATTGGATTTTGGGGTTTGGCCCTGAAGGTCTGATATTCTTCCTGGTTACAGGTAGAGATTCCTTTGCTCCTAGAATAATTCCAAGAGGAAGTTATTCTATAGTTGTATTTCAGTGTTTAAGCACAAAGCTGGAATTCAGGAACAACAGTTTCTGATCATGAGTCTGTTGTTGTCTTGGTGTTCAGACAGTGTATTTTTCTTTTTTCCCTTCTCTCTTTTTTACAATATAACGAGAAGGAAAGTCTCCCTGTGAAAAAAACCAATATTGAAGATGAAAACTGCTCAATGATTTTATTAATCACCTTTCTTTTCCTTATCTGTGTTACACTTTTCTACTCCAAAAAAAAGATTTATTGGCAATTCCCATAATACCTGAGATCATCTGATAAAGGGTTGTGGCACTGCAATAGATGCTTCAATTCCACGAGGTCTGAACCTGCCACTTCAGGAGTGTTAATTAGTTAAGCTTGCATTGCACAATGCAAATTAAAATAGTGGTGCAGGTATAGAATATATGTGAAGAGATACATAGAGACTTTTATTGGTAGTGTATATTAATGAATTAATATACAGAATTAATGTGCAATCACAGTCCTGGATGAAATGATTTATTTTGAAGCTGAAGTTGAATGGGATGTGAGAATGTTAAAGCTTAGGATACGGGAGGTAGGAAAGCTGCAAGTGTTGGAAAAACACTTAAATAAGTTTTAATATACTAGAAATTCTACTGTGATCTTAAAAAAGGGAGTAAAAACTCCTTGCAAGCTTCCCCCTCCCCATGGCTCTCCTTTAACTGAATCCCTTTTGGGATGAGGGAGCAGACAGGAGAGTCTGTGAGGAGCTGGTGAGTTGTGTGTCTGTGTCGAGGCAAAAAGCTCAGAAAATGGGTCTGGGCAGAGCTGTGTAACTTGGCATGTTGGTAACAGGTATCAAAGAACTCATTTCAGATCTGGAACAGGATCTAAAGGTCATCCCATGAATTAAAAAAAGGAAGGCAGTTGAAATATTTCTAGTTAATTTTTCAAAGAGCAGATCTTTGGCTTTGACTAGAGAGTGTATTTTTGTGTTTAAATTTACATGCCACTGGAAATGTGCAGAAAAACTTACAAGTCCTGTTAAAGAAATCCTTTATACATTCTTTGTCTCTATCCCTTTGCTAAATCAGTATAACTTTTGGGTAGATTTTTTTTTCAATTGGAAGAACATTTTAAAAAGTTTCTCTGCGTGGTTTAAACTTGGATGGATCCAGAAGTGTCGTAGTGAATTAATTTATTTTTCCATGTTCTGTTGCATGGATAATTTCAAGGGAAATGGTATTTCCCTGTTTGTTATAACATAGAAGAACTGTACTGGAATCACAGCCTTTGACTGCTTGTTTCCTTGGGTGCTGCTGGAAATCTTGCAGTAATGGTTGTAGTCTGCTTTGTCATCCACTTACACAGGGAACTGGGATAAAGGGATTATTTTATAGTTTTTTACTACTTCACAGTTCAGCTGACTGTTCACTTTGAGCAATTGAATCACTTTATGTAGCTATAGACAGTTATATACTTTGAAAGAATGTTTTTAAGAGGCCTGTGTAAAGAAAAAAAAAATTAGATGTTTTTATATGTGGTATTTAAGATGCAGCCATGCTCCACTTCCCATTTGTACACCTATGGTGCACTCTTTGAAAATAATGAAAAAATAACACAGCAGTGCCTGTTAAGCCTGTCTTGATGTTCAGAGCATTTTGGTGTGTCCTAAAAACAGCTAAACATTGTGATATTGAAATTCTTAGCTGAATTGCCACAGCCGTTTCAGTCAGACTGAATTTACAATGATGTTGAAAAAATTAAAAAAAATCTTTGCAAGCTTATTCAAATCTTAATTCCATTGCTAAATACACCTGCTAAGTATAGCATTGAGCTTTACTGACATTCTGCGTTTTCATATATGAATTTTTCCGCTCTGAATAAACTCAGTACATATTTTCTGTGCCAGATATACTGAAATGTAATAGACATCTAAAACTCATTGTGGAGAATTGGTTTTTTGAAGAGCAGTGTAAACATACTTCAGGCTCAGACATTCTAGCAGAGGCACACTGAGCACAAAATTAAATTAGAACTTTTAAAATAACTTGTATGATATCCAGTTAAAAGGAATTAAAGCTGTGTTTGTGCTGTTGGGCTGGATACAAGTTCAAGGAGTCTGTTCACTTGAACTCTCTGAAATTTTTTCTCTCTCCATTCAGCCATCCATGTCTTATATTAATTTTTTACACCTGTAGATTCTTGATATTGGCTTTTTCTGACATTTTGGGTGCTGAAAAAATCAAATATTCTTCCCAGTTGTTTTTCACAGAGTACAAGCCTATGTGTTTCCTGAACTGTTTTATCCTGTTGCAGTGAGCAGCTGAATTCCTCCTGTTCAGCTCAGCCACAACCATTTCCTAGGTGATCCCCTCCTTTCCCTGTGATCCTGTCTCTTTGTGCATCCTCCCCAGTGTGTTTCTTGGCTGATGGGTGTGAGTTTCCACTTGATAAATTCAATTATCTTTTTAATTCCCCCCACCCTGAAAAGCCAGCAAAATCAAAACTCAGTTTAATTGCTGGCAGTAGCTGCATTCCTTCACTGCTGTGAAATAAGGGATGGATTTAAGAATTAAATACTTACTCTGATATTCTAGAGGAGTTGCCAGTGTACATCAGCCTGGCTTCAACATTTTTTTGTAAAATATTTCAAAAAAACTTTTATTTTTAAATTTCCTTTGTAGCTTAAAAAGAAAATACCAAATGGTTTTTTGCTACTGTTTTCAGCCTTTCACAATTCCCAGAGGGGCAGAGGCTCAGTTTGAGAAACACCACTGTAAGCTTTTTTAGAGAAGTGCATTAATATTGTAGAGAAAACTGTGGGCGGCTTTTGAAATATGTCACTGATGTTATTTTTCATTTTCTAATTTATTCCAAAACAGCCAATCCAGTTCAAACCAATGACACTGATTGTTTGCTTTAAAAGTACTTTTCTTCTAGTGGTTAGAACAATACATCAGACAGGGTCTTCTTGCAGCCTACAATGTATTAATTTCAGTTATTTCCAAGTTTTCTCTTGAGTAACACAGAGGTCAGGTCATGAGTTTTGCTTTGTGTTTTGCTTCATATTTTCACTGGAGGAAACGAGTGGGGATCCCCCCCTTTTCCACCTTCACAATACTGCATAAAAATCCCCAGAAATCAGAGGTATTAAGTCAGATGTGCTTTAATGATCCTTAAATATACACCTATTGGGTGAGTGAGTGTTTTATTTCTTGGGAGCATTTTCTGTAGAGGGAAAAGGAGCACGGGTGGGAATGCATCAGCTGTGCAGCAGTTTAGCAGTGACACAGTTCTTTTTACAGGTAGTAAATCCTAAATGGAAGTTTTGGGCTGTCTCTGGGATAGAGCAGAAAACTCTCGGTCAGAAGTGCAGAAAAACCTTTAAATTACAAAATGCAAGGGGATGGAATATTGAGTGGAAATTCAGATTAATTGTAATTATTTCTTGCTATTAAAACATGCATTTTATCCTTGGCTTTTACCAGCAAAGGCTGATCTATTAATTATACTTTTTAAAGGCTCATTTCGGTTTTTAAGTCAAATAATTATTAATTATTTAAGGAGGAAGAAAGCTGAGGAATTTACTTTGTTAGCAATTGAAGAACTGATTTAGAAAAATAGTTAATTTTTAACATACTGAGGTCTGCTGAACCTAGATAGAAAAAAAAGAATTGAAAAGCAAATCCTCTTTATTCTATAACTGTCTTACAATTCTTCTGTTTGGAAGAAGCTTTTCTGTCTTGTTTGGGACAAGAAATACATTGATGGGGATTTCATTTTTCCCTGACAGCACAGAGCATTAGCTGTGGAAGGCAAAAGATGAACTGTACATCTTATTCCTGCATTTAATACTTCTGATTTATTTATTTATTAATTACTGCTCTAAAGCTTGCAAAATAAAATGATTGAAGTGTTTAATGTTCTGGGGAACACATTAGTGAATCCCCAGCTCCACAGCAAGTGTTTGGTGCCCTGATGGGAACTGGGATTGTAGAACAGCCCAACAACAACCAGGATAACAGCAACAAGGTGGCCCTTCATGGACCAGGGATGTGTTGGGTGTTTTTAAGGTGATCAGTAGTTTTATGTCACAGTTTTGCATGATAGTGGTAATTAGGTCAGTCGTACCTTTCGTGTTTGTGGAGGCTTTTTGTTTCTTCCTCTTTTAATTCTCTTCCTTTCCAGCTTATTTGCCCTAAATAACTTCCCAAACTTGTGATGCAGGATATAACCAAAGTTACTATTTCCTAATCGTTTTTAAACAGAACTTTATTCATCCTTTAACTTGTCTTACTTCGCCAAATTACTAATAACATTTTTCATTTGCCAAACTAAGGTTCACTGACATTGGTCTGTAATCCTTTATTTTTTTTTCTTTTTCATTCAGATGCAACCAAGAATGAGTAAGTGTTCCAGACACCGTTTCTAATAAATCACAAATGCATTAATAACCCTGGAATTTGCAAGGCATGACCTAAGACACCAACAGCCACTAGATGTAGCAACTGGGGCTTAACACTGGAAATGTCCATTGTTAACACATTCCCAGGAAATATTTTTTAGGCTTATCAGGGGAAAGTGTCATACATTTGAAAATCGAGTCTTTTTGAATTAACTGATGACCAATTTCTTCTGGGTATTTTAAGTTGTCTGTTCCTTTATGTTCTCAAAAAAACCCGTAGGATGTTAATTAAAAGGCATTTATTTCTGAAACCAGAAATCAGTGTCTCACAGCTGATTTATTGTGTACTCTACTACAAAAAAATTCAGATCTCTAGTCCCGTGTAACTGCTAATGCTGCTGTTTGCACTTCTGAAATGGTGCATCCTTTCTGAACCCTGTTTCCATTCACATTTAAAGCATTAGAACTCTTTATTTATCATCATAAAGATTCTGCTTGCTTTATTAACAAAAGTAACTTTCCTTTTCCTGAAGCTTGAACATTCAGCTCTTGTCCAAGTTGCCTAAATTCTTCAGGTGGAAAAAAAAAATCCTAAGAAACCCCCAGTAGACAAAGTAACTATTGGTCTGTATTCTAAGTCTTGGATTAAGGATAGAACTAAAAATAAATTGACATTTAGGTGTCGTGCTGATAACTATAATAAAAGTATTTTCCACTTCCATGAAGGGAACTCAAATTTTCATGTTCTTTAATTTCAAATCTAATTTCTTTAAAAGCAGACTGAGACTATTTTCATGCATTACTTCTGCTGGTTTACCTCAGATAATTTTAGTGCTTAAGATAAATCCCAGTGTGTACCTGCCTGTCAGCCCATTTCTATAGGAAAACAGGGGGAAACCAGGAGGAACTCGCTGTAAAGAGCAGCTGAAACCTTGGACAAAATGCCCAAAGTAGAAAACAGGAAATAGTTTCATAATCTCTTTATTCTGTGCTTACCAGGAAAGTTTAATAAACTCATAATGTCAGTGCCTATTTAGCTGAGAGAGTGTTTGTTGCTGAGGGAGGAGGATGGAGAGGAGATGGGCTCTGGGTGAAAAAACCCTGCACTTCCCTCTGAACAGGTTTGTGAGCTGACAGCAAATACTGCCCACCTGCACCAAGCACTGTGCAGAAGGCATTTCCTCTTGAAAGTGTCCTGCTTAATTGGTGGCAGCTCAGGAAAGCTAATTGGAAATGTCCACTGGAGTTACTTAAAATCGCCTGTGTTGGTTTGTGCTGCTTTTTAAAGAAATGACTCAAGCAGTCAGCTCAATAAAATCACCTGCCTGCCCCTGCAAAAGCAAGCAGCCTTTTACCATTAACTTTAATATTAATCTTATCATACAGATAACAAAAGAGCCTACTTGCTCCATTGACAACAGATTGTCCGAGTCAAAATACTCAGCACCATGAACAATGTAGGTGTTTCTGTTGGTATTAAGATAAAGTCAAATAAAGTCATCAAATGCCATAACTGTGCCATGGCTTGGAGAAAAAATAATGAAGTAAAAGAGGCTTACACTGTTAAGTCGGTGATCAAAATATTGATTAGCACAGCCTTGATGTGTTACTGGAATAATTCCAGAAAAGCTATAGCAAAATGAGGGTAAAAACCCACAAAGGCAGGCAGTTTGGTCAGAGATTTGGAGTGGTTCCCGTTTTGGGGTAATTAACTAGAGATTTCAGCTTTGGGAAGAGGTACTGAGTGTGTGGAGGATGGAGGTTTATATAAAGGTATGTAAAATCATGACTGGCGTGCACACAATTATTCATTATTTTTCTTGTAACTCAAAGAATGGCAGGCATGCAACGAAGCCATCAGGAAGCAGATCTAAAATAAATAAAATTACTTTGTAGTTTTCCAGCCAACGCCTAATTATATTGTGAAATTTGTTGCCACAGGATGTTTTGGATACTGAAAGTATGAATGGGTTCAAAAAGCATTAGGCAGATTTACAAAGGGCAAGCTATTCACAGCTATTAAAGACACAGATCTCTGTGCAATCTCTGGGTTAGGAAGGCCCAAAGGCACTAGTGCTGAAAGCTAGAAGGGTTTATTGGGACAGGATTTCCCAATGTCTCTTGTTCTGCTCTTTTTCTCTTTCTTTCCTCCTTGGATCCATTTTTGGGTGCATTCAGATAAAAGACTAGATTAACCTTTCTTACATTATTTTCCATAGGAGACCAAAAAAACCCTGGTTTTCAAGGTGTTTGAGTAGTTTCCTGGTAAGAATGAGTTTGAAAGAGAACTGATTGTTTTGGAAAATCCTTTCCAGAAACGCTGGAGTTTGTGTGATGTCAGTAATGCTTTTCTTCTGTGGACAGTGGTTAACTCATATTTTCATCTCGTTGTTTGACAAGGTTTTGGCTGCATCCAAAGCCTGAAGGCTTCATCTTTTCATTAGGAAAAAAAAAAATCAATCTATTAACTCTACCACACAATCCTGGAATAATTTCTATAAATCCTTTTTGTCTCATTGTTTGAAAGAAAAGCAAGACTGAGGGTTTTCCCCCAAGTATTACAAAGATAGGAAAAAAAAAAAGGCCACAAAAAGTTAAATGGAGAAGTTATGCTGTTCTACAAAATATAAGCATATGTTGCCACCTGGTGGGAATCCTCCTATGGATAATCTCACTTTACACTGGCACCAGGAAAATTGTGTGCATGTAAAAATGGTTTTAAGATTCATCACTTGATTTCATTAGAAAGGTATTAACTTCCACCCTTTTCCCCTTGTCATTTTTCCCTTCCCTCTCCCTCTTAGAAAACAGCCACCCTCAGTGACTTTTCTGATGTCTTAAAGTGTGTCTAAAAGGTGATCATTTTACTTTTATGTGTTCCTTTTGTCTTTTCAGGACAGCCCAGAAACTTGCAAGATCTATGCCGAATTAAAATCCGTCAGTGTATAGGCCTTCAAAACCTCAAACTACTTGATGAACTACCCATTGCCAAGGTCATGAAAGACTACTTAAAACACAAATTTGATGATATCTGATAATCCATGAAGAGAAGAACTCTGAGCAAGTTTAGTTATATTCCAGATACTGAAGAGGCTTGTTGCCTTGCACAAAGTATATCCTATGCAAATTCTGATTTTTCTGTGAAGTCAGAAGGCAGGTATACACTTCTTTGGGTTTTTTATACCACACGCTAGAAAGTCTTAATTTTTGGTTTCTTGGTCCAAGTTTACAAGGTCCAAGCTTTCTATACAATACTGCATTTTAAAAATTGCCGTTGGTTTTCTGTTGGTGTTCACATTATGTGTGCAGACTTGCAGTGGAGATGAAAGGTAGCCCCTCTCCGGGGAGGTGGTTGGTTTGAGTTGGATGCTGAGCAATTATTGAAGAAAATAAAATTTGGAAATCAAGGCACCAGTCCTGCAAAAGGATACAGAAAGACCTCCAGAGCCCTGTTTGTTGGGCCCCTTGTCTCTACCAGGGGTATGTTTTTGCAGGACAGAGGGAAGAGCTGATTATCAACATGTCCTTGGGTACTGTATGAATATAATTTGGAAATGGAAGGAAAAAATGCAGTTACCCTGTTCAATTTGAGGGTCTATACATTGGCTTTTTTTGTACTTTTCTTTTCCTGATTACTGTAGATGGGATGTCTGTAAAATTCAGACCCTTTCCTGACATTCCCTGTTCAATGGGCGGCTGTTTGTAAGTCTGTTTTTACCAGTGACAGTACACTACAGAAAGGCATAGCCTCTGTATTTTTTACATTAAGAGGAAACAAATTAAGATTTTTTTTGAAGCCAATGTATTCTGTTGCTCCTACAGTGCCTCCTGTGCAATAATCTCTCTGATGTATTTTCCCTTTATATGTGATTCCCCCACTATTCCTCATTTAGTCTCAGTGCATTATTTGTGAGAACAGGAGCTGCTGCCTCACTGCAGTGTTGATGTGACATTGCAGAAGTGATGCAGCAGTTGCTGTTCATTTTTATTCCTGAATTTCATGAATGTATAACCTGCTTTATTTCAGTTGAAATTTTATCTACGGGTTCTCAGCCAAATTGTGTCCACTTAAAAAAAAAAAAAAAGAAATTGGCCAGACCCTTTTGTTTTAAAAGCAGTAATGGATTTTTCTTTTTGATTGCTCTGAAATTCAGTTTATTTCAGCTTAGAGAGTGGGAAGTGCACACCAGTTGTTATGATTTTATACGTGCACTAAGAAGAAAAGCCCCATTCATGCTGAAAGTTTAAACTTTGCAATTAATCTGAAAGCAGCAACTGAAAGGAGTACTAAAGTCTGGCTACTGAATGTGGTTTTCATGCTAGGTATTAAAAGATCTGTTAAAAGAGTTTTGCTTCTGATCATAAGAAAAAAAAATTAATTTCTTGATCAAAAGAAGATTGGGCCAGGATGTGCAGTTGTTTCACTCCCTTTATTTTCAAGGCATTACAGAGTCATCATAAGCTTCTTGCTACCTTTGTTTTGGCATCTGACTGGCTCCAAAAGAGCCCCTCTAATAACAGGAATGTTTTTGTATCGGTGGAAGTGGGAGATGAGAGGAATGGTGGTGGCTTTTGAGTTTCACACTGTCACTTTCAAGATATTTAATATTAAAAATATGAAAAGCAGGTATACTCACATTATTTAACTGTGCTAGTTCCTTTTAGTATCTCATAACCCCAGAGTGCAGCTCCTTGGACACCAACCTTGTCACTGCTGATGGATGCACCGGAACTGTGGCAAGCAAGGAGGATTATCCCTCCCTATTGTGCCTGGCATTGCATCAGGTTTCCAAACAATAAGGGATTTTGGAGATTCATGGCTCAGAGGATTGGTGATGGGATGTTGAACCTTTTTATCTCCAGCTTGTACTGGTTCAAGTGCAGCCTGCTGGAGCAGTGACCAAACCTTCTTGTCTCAGCAGTGTGAACGAGCAAGTCCAACCCCAACCCCACACACCAGGTTGTGGAGCTTTTGTAGGGCTTCCTCCAGGTTGTATCTCTGGTGGTGGCAGGAACCTGATGGTGTGGGTGAGGTGAGTGAGAGCCTCCTGTGCATGGTGATCTCTGTTGGCTTCTGTTGAAGCAGGAGAGATCAGCCATTCCCACCTTTGAGCTCTCCAAGCACTGAGACAGGACAGACTGGCAGGTTTAAAGCATAAATCTTCCATTTTGTTACATGAGATCAGGATCTTAAAATTGCTTTCTTTAAAAAAAAAACCCAACAAAAAACAGACTTAGTCTTGTTCACTACATTTGTAAGTTGGTCTAAACCAATGTCCTTCCTCACTGAATTTTTACAGTCATATTTTCTAAGGTAATCTAGAGTATATTTTAGTTGCAATCTATAAAAAGGCAAATTATTTGTTCTGTCTGTTGCTGTGACTGAAGAAAATTATGGAAGACTTTGTTGGTAACAAGAATGCTATTTAATGAAGAAATGTGTAATTCCATTATTTATTGTTTGAGGTTTGTTTTTTTGTTATTTCTTTTGAGTAACTGACATCTAAAGGGAACACACATATGTTTCAGGCCAGTAAAAAGCCTTTTTTTTTAATTGAGTTTTCATCCTATCCTCTCCCCAAGGTGGAGGGAAGCCCTCACCCTTTTTTACAAAGCTAAGCCATCTCTTGTAGCTGGTTTCTCACCTTAATTCTGCAAAGCACCTCAGCACACGTGTCTCTGAACCTATGGATAGTCCTGTTCACTATCTTCAGTCATCCATGTGCTCAAGTGCAAGGGAAGTAGGATTATGCATTAATAATCCTACCCAAATTTCAATAATGGGGAATTTGGTCCTTTTTTATTGTTTTCAATATTGTGCACAAATACTTGGAAGAGCAAACTGAACTTTGTTGTTCATTTGACTAGAATGGGGAAGGAGAAGTGCATAATACAGACTTGTGATGTAGCCTCGTTCCGTTACCTTAAAATTCACGGTTGAACACTTTTAATAAACCTTAAAAAAATTGGCAAACACACCAAAGAATCAATATGAGTAAAAGACTCTGATCATTAACAAACTGCAAACCTCATCCTTTAAAACAAAGCAGAAAGTTTTTGTAAATATTTATGTTTATAAATGTACAGCAGAGTAAGAGTGTTTTTTAGATTATTTAATTACCATATTTCTAAACTATTTACATTATAGACAATACTTGTTAGTTTGAAAAGCTTGAGTGGTTTTTTTTGTTTTGTTTTGTTTTGTTTTTTAATTCATTATCACTCATGCTTGGAATAACTCTGGCTTCCTTGGAATAGCGTGGAAAATTCAGTTTTCTGGCTCTGGTTGGCAATCATAGGAGAACACATCTGGATGAACTCATCAGATAAATACCCAGAGGCAAAAGAAAATATGTGGTGTGTTTACCAGGGTGGGCTGGGCTGGATGAAAAACCTGCCCACAAGTCCAACGTCCATAACGCCGTGTTACTGATACCATCATGTATTTTGTTCTTCCTTTGCAATGTAAGTTTTTTGCTTTGGGTCAATTTGAATTTAAAAAAAAAAGAAAAAAGAAAAAAAAAAAAGAAAAAAGTTAAACCTGGTTAAAATCTATTTTTGGTTTATGTTCTGTTTATTTCTAATGTAATGTTTTAATAACATAATACCACTTTACACGTTTTTCTCTCAATGTTTGTCTGTCTCTTCTACTTCTGTTCCCCTCTCTGGTGTTACATGGTTTTGCTAATGCATTTGGGACTCAAATTTGCCCAGACAAATGGGAGTTCATGGACTGTAAGGTGATTTTTTTCCCCAGTAAACAGAACATAAAACTCATAGAATAGTTTGGGTTGGAAGGAACCCTAAAGCTCATTTCCTTCCACCCCCTGCCATGGGCAGGGACCCCTTCCACAATCCCAGGTTGCTCCAAGCCCCATCCAGCCTGGCCTTGGACACTTCCAGGGGTGGGGCAGCCACAGCTTCTTTGGGAAACCTGTGCCAGGGCCTCCCCACCCTCACAGTAAAACAAAACCCACTGTAGAGCTGGACTTTGGAAAGGGGAACAAATTTGTCCTGACCTCTGAGTGGTTGGATTTTCCCTGCTCAGATTCCAGTGCAGCCACTTCAGGGTTCTCTGACAGGTTCATCTTTCTTCCTCAAGCTCATGTACTGACTAAGATACAAGCATGGACTAAGTAGAGGTCATATTTTGAGGTCCATTTACTACTAATAAAACTTGAATAAGAGGGTTGCATATGAATGTTCCTGGCACACAAATAGGAACTGGAATATTTGGTGTCAGTCATGAGAGCGATGTACAACCAAAAGTTGCAGTAAGGTTTTGGACCCTCCAAATCTGGAGGGGAAGAAGACTAGATTTAAAGACATTACTGCTAAAGAGTAGTAGGGAAAAAAATTACACAAACATCACTGGGAGAACATACACTGTACAACCATCAGTTGTGTTTAGAGCTGGTGGTGATGGTTACTAACAGACTGGCCTGGCTTTGGCTGGTCTAGTTACTCAATGCTGTGCTAAAGACTTTTTTTCCTGTTTATGTATCATGTTTCATGTTTGAGTGTTCACTTGTTAAGTTTAAAACAATTAATGACTAATGTTGCTATTTAGAAAAACCTGATTTACAAGCTGTTGACAAATGACACATTTAGAATATACAACCTTCATATATATTGGTAGGAGTGAGTGATAGGGAAGTGTACTTGTTTTGTGTGGCAAAACAGGGTGGTTTTTGCCATAATGAATAAGAAAAAAATTGCACCTTTCAAAGAAAAATTGCCAGAGCAAAGACCAGGCTCTGCTGTGTCTTTTCTCAAACAGCCTGGACTGAAACATTTAAATTCTTTGTTGTCAAGTCTCTCCCCCCTACTTTAATTTGGGCTACTACCATCTCAAAAGTTTTTTCCTGTTCTTTGAAATTGAAATAGTGTTGGAAGGCTAAAGTTTGTTCTTTATCAGTGTTATATTGGATCTCTTCTATTCTTGATTCTACTTTTTGACTTAATGTCATTAGCCAAAGTAAAGCTCAACATGTGATTTAATCCCATGGCAATAAGAAAGCAGATACATACATTTCTCCATGAAAACCATGCTACCAGGAGTTCTCCAGCCAGTGCTTTCCCCAGGGAACCACAACGTGCAGCTGGAACAGGAAAAAGTTGGGATCGAAAGCTGTTTTGGCTTTTATTGGGAAATCTCCAGCTGTCTAGTGAAGAAGTCAGAGCTCCAGCTGTTTCCTCCACATCTGGGATCTCTAGTGCTGCTGATGGCTGTTTGAGAGGTGCCAGGTAAGTTTTGAATGTCTTCATGTTTGTGAGAGAGATGTTTGACACATCTACAGAGGTGTTTGTAAGGGATCTGAAAGCATTTCTATGCCTTCTTCAGCCAGGTTTCTCTGTATACTGGAGTTTATGTAGACTTAAAACAAGTGTATTTGAGGGGGGGGGGTGTGCACTACAGGGTCAGTATTTCCCACATTTTGACTTAATCTGTTGTGCTGTTTTTGCAGACCCCTCAGCATCCATGAAATACTCCTAAAAGGTCTGGGAAAGGTGAATGAAAGCCAAGCTTATAGGTAGTAAGCTATACAAGGGTAAATGCTTTTAGGAGAAAATATAGCTCTGTAAGTAACTGATCTACAGCAAAGAGCATCTAGTCTTTGTTAAAAGACAGAATTGGCTATAGATCTAACTTGCCATCTTAATGCTTTGAATATGTCAGCTATCTCCTGTTCTGTCACCAGTAACTAGAGGTTAACGGAAGTATTCGAAGTTGTGTCCTCATTTCTGACTTACACCACTGTAAGTCTGCTAAAGGTGGTGGTTACTCAACTTCTAATGTAGTATGAAAGAGCAAATAATTGATTTGGAAAGCCAGCTTGTGGTCCTGCTCCTTGTTTTATGGCCTAATGAGGAGAGTATTTTTGGAAGGTGTTTGCAAAACACTTTGTGAAGGAGCAGTAGGAGGGATTCTGTAGTTTGGGGCCAACTTTATAAGCAACCAGTAGACAAATTTTTTTGCCCTAAATACGTGGCCTGTTTTGGCAGAGTTGCCTAAATAGTTTGATATCTAGTCCTGAGTTGGTGAGAGACATTTTACTTTGATGGTGCATTCCATATCTAACATATCTGCTTTTTCTCCAGTACAGGAGATTAAAGTAGATCTGCAATGAAATGGAAATTCATTTTATTTTAAAGACTTAATTACTTTTAAGCCACTAGAGATTAAATTTTATACATGTTAGCGTGACAACAGATTCTTCTGTTCTTTGCTGAGTGTATTGTTGCTTGCAGTCTGCATTCACAATGTGCTTAAAATACAAGGTGATGAGTCTGAGTAGCATCTGTGGGCTGGAACAGTCAGAGCTGCCCTTGTCCATGATAAATCAGAGCCTGAAGTGATGCTGGAAAATGTTACATGTCTATGTCCTGTCCAGCTACACCCCAGTTCTGTCTGATTTTTAGATTCTCATCTGTTCCTATCTGGCTATAACATTTGCAAGGGATAACAGAAATTTAGATTCAGCTTCATCAAAGTGCTTGATTTTTAAAGCTCAGAGTGCCCAACTCTGTGATGGGGGTTACTGAACTGTGACTTCCAAGCTGTGCCTGTCTCAACCAGCTCAACTTGAGATCCATCCCCTGGCTCTCTGGATGTTGCTCATCTCATAATGGATTTTAATATAGCTGCTAGAAAGCAAAACCAAGTAATTTTTTTCGAGAGCAGTCAGTCTGAAAATAAAGTGACCAGGATGTTTGGTGAGAGGATGAAGTTTAGATGTGTGTGGGATTGTGTGTGAGAGAGAGCAGAAAATGTGGCTTTTGATCTTACAGAAACGTTTGGTATGTGGGTTGTTGGGCTCAGAAGTTTGAATGTCCTTAATATAAAATAAGCTCTTTGAGTATTTGAGTCTGTTCCTTTCCAATTTTGTGTGAGTTATTTAATGGTTAGTGAGCCAGAAAAAGCCACTGTTTTCTGATGGTTCAGGCACCCCCCTGATGAGTGGAAGACTTGAATTAAAGTTCCCACTCTGAACAGGCAGAGCAATTAAGGATGGGGATTTGCACTCGCATTCCCACCTCTTAGTGCTGTGATTACAGGCTTATTAAAATTGTACCACAGACAGCATAACAAAACTGTTACACAATCTCCAAGGCTGACCCTGAAAGGTCCTTCCAAGCAGGTTCCCAGCTGGATGGAGCTCACCCTGATGTCTCTCGCTCTTGTGAACAAATAACTGATGCTCGTGGGGCTTTTTTGTCCCTACTTAACCTCTAGTCTACCTGGGGAAATCATTTCAGGCCTCTTCTGGTTCCATGAGCACCTTACCTTGAGCTCTGGTGTGTTTTTTATTTAAGTGCCATGTCCTTGGAAGAGTCTAAGGCCAGGTTGGACGAGGCTTGGAGCAACCTGGGACAGTGGAAGGTGTCCCTGCCCTTGGCAAGGGTTGGAATGAAGTGAACTGCAGACCATCCTGTGATTTTATGGGCACTCACCTCCTCTCAGCTCTTGTCTTTGATATCAGTGCTGACTTTCTTTCACAGCCTGTCTTTCACACCAGGGCACTGAGGAGGACAGGGAATGAGACATTCATTGTTCCAAAGGAGACCATCCCTAGCAAGTGGATTGAGTGGTGTCTACATGAAAAAATTCAATGCAATGCTAGTTTTTGTGAAACTGCTCAGGACTCGTAATTGGTTTTATTTTACTTTAATCTGCTTGCTTGGCTAAAGACTGAATACTTTTTTTTTCATAAAACCAAAATGTCTTACCCTGCATTTTCATTGACTTCAGTTCTGATGTTTCATTCCAGATCACTGATTTATCTCATGGGTTTTTTTAAGACTCTTAACACTTAGCAAACTTCTTCCTCATCACAACAAGTTACTATTTTAATGAATCAAACTGATTAAGGGCACAACAAAATCTTGCAGTGACATATCTGCATTATTAGTACTACATCCTGTAGCTCTGATTTTAATTTGTTCGTGTCCAAGTAAATGAAATTAAAGGACTTTTTTAGGAGTCTCATCAGGTGATGTCAAGCAATAATAGAAAACACTTTAATGATTCCAAATAAGAATTCTTTGAAAGATGCCCAGATAGGGACAGCTTCAGATAACCTTTCCTGCAAGTTGAATCTTGTGATTTGTGTTTTCTTATTCTCCAGCTTGGATACAACACTGATTATTTTTCTTCTCAGGGCATTTTGCCACAATTCTTGAAATCTGCCATTTTGAGCAAAGAAAAGCTTTACTGAACTTGAATTGCTTTCACAATTCATTGGTCTTCCTTCAGAGCTTTTAATGGGAACAGACTCCTTGTTTTAAAGGGCATTTTTAGTGCCCCCTGTGTTTTGCCCAGATGTTCAATGTCTTATCCAGTACTTTGTTAATTTGTAGTTATCTTGTCAATGAAGAGGCTTTTTAGCAGATACATGTAACATAACAATTATTAGTTGTATTGTTATATACAGCTGAACTTGCTGGCTTTGAGTATTTCCTGTGCTTCATAAATACTTGTATAATCTGTTGTGCAGGCTCAGCTGTTCTTAATTCTAATGTGATTCATATTGTGCTTAGAAATCTGACATTCTTGGCTTGTCAGAAATATTAATATATGTTGGTGCCATATCTATTGAAAATTGACATGTTTTGTGCAAGGCCCTAATTTTCACTTCTTTATATTGCAGCATTCCTTGTTGAGCAACATGGCTTTGTTTGCTTTTAAATTTCCCTCTCACCTTCAGCCCTGAGAAACCAGAAATAATTAGTTTATATCTTTCTCTTGGCTTGCACAGTTTTCACTTGCAGTGAATTATGCCATGCAAAACTATCCCTCCAGTGAGAATTTGGTTGTCATTGTTAGGAGCCACATCTGGACTGTGTAACACTTGGTACGTTGCACTACAACTCAGAGTCAGCAAGTAGGAATTGCTCTTTCCTCAAGCAAAAGTGCCCTGCTTCACCTTCTCAGGCTTTTCTGCTGTGGACAAAGCTGTTGGACAGCCAGGAGCACTGCCTCCAAAGCTGGTGTGACCCTGACCCTTAGCAGCCAGAAGCACTACGGGAATGCTGACCACCATATAGACAAGTCTCATTTCTTCAGTGGGTCAGGGAAGACCAGAAGGGAAGTCCAGACTTCCGTCTACTGGAGCCAAATAGTTTATCCTGATACCTGAATGAAAGTTTAGCTTCAAGAAAGAAGTTTGAATGCACCTTTAAGGTCTGTATGGTGGTGAATGAAAAGCCTTTTCTGTTCAGCCCCTTCTGTGTTTAATTACCCAACCGCAGAGGAGCTGAAGCTTTTGTTTCCAGGTTGAGTCCTGATTTCAGCTGGGAAGTAATGAATGTTGCTGTCTCTCTGTACAGTCTTTCATCCTGCTGATGATATCATTTTCTTGTGTAATCATGGGAGTAGTAAATGATTCCTATTCAGACTTCCTCTTTAAAAGAAGCCCTAGAGTTTTCCTCACTCCCCACGGTTTTTGTTGCTGTCATCTCTTATGCCACGCTCTCCTCTGGATATGTGCACAGTACAGACCCACCAGTTCTTTACTGAGCCTGTTTGATTCTGACACTATAAACCCAAACCTTCTGTGGAGAATTCTCTTGGCAGTGGCACTTGGTTGCCCAGAGAAGAACACAAAAAATGTGTGGACTTCTATTTTGGGTTTTAGGTTGGGATTTTTTTTCCTCTTGTCTGCAGGGTCAAGAGAACATCATCTGCTCCAAGCAGAAGTGCCCCTATAGACAGAAACAGTGATGGGTGCTCTAATTGCTCATCCACTGCGTTTTTTCTTGCATTAGAGCCATACTCAGAGTTGGTGCTGAAGGAAACACTCTGGTTGAAGCATAAAGCTGGACTGATGCTAAGTTGAGACAGCAATTAGATGCTGTCATTTTCTGTCCGCACAGAGGAAAATGCACAGCTTGAAGCTTCATCTCTCTTAGTTTCCTGTCCTCATCCATGTCCTCTCCCATCTCCTTTTTCCAAATACATTACAGTAACAGCAAAAACAACTATTCTGCATCAAAAAAAAATAAAAAATCTCCTTTGAATTGAAACCCTGAATATCTGTTTTATGGAATATTAAAAAATGTAAGAGTTTTATTCTGGAGTGTAAGTGAAGTCAGGATACGGCTCCACAGCTGTCTGTCCATCTCTGGGTAGTGGGATCTGTTCCAAGGGCAGGAGATGAGCTGACGCTCGGTGAAGTTCCCTTGACTCATCTGCCTTACCAGAACACACCACAGCATGGGGACATCATGTTTTTAAGTAACATTTATTCTCCAAGTAGCTCCTCACAGCTGCCTCTTATTCCTGCCGCGCACAGATGTGAGGTTACAGTACAGTTCTTCCCCCAAAATGATGGATTGCTATCCTGACCTTGACTTCTGCTCCTATGGAGGTTCACGGCCATAAAAACCACTTTGTTCAAGAGCAGTGGCTGTAACAAATAAGCTTAATTAAACCATGGCTTTTTCACTTTTACTGATTCCACTCTTCTGCTTTATGACAGAGGTTCATACAGAGACTTAGATTTCAGTGACATTGTTTAAACCTCTTTATCCTTGTCTAATTAAACTGAATGCTTTAAAGATGATTCATATTGCTTGACACTCTTGCAGCAAAATGCTCTTTCTTTTAGATGGAAAGTGAAGGAAAAGTGCAGATCAGAAATTTGAATGGGCCTTCCTTTCAGTTACTGAAAAAGGGGGGGCTTGAGGTTTCAGATATTTGCTTGAACTTTCACTAGAAAACACTATACTTTTCCAAGATCTCGTGTGATGATCCCAGATACACAGTTTCCCAGAACATATTTTTTTAAATGGTTAAGCTCAAAACCTGTAATGATAACTCCTTTTTCAGTGCAGAGCAGCTTCCTCGCCTGCTACAGAGGGGCACCAACACGTTTTGGAGGTTGTGACTTCTTTTGATGCGGACACCTTTTGACATGTTGGTAGAACTCAGGATTAAGGACAACCTTCCCTCTACTCCACTACCCATCTCCCCATGCTTCCAACTTTCTGGTCTTGGGAACTACAGTGTACCCAGTGAAGAAGTTGATGAAAGGGGCTGTTTGATGCCCCCTCCACTCTACAGCTGTGGTTTTGTGGCAGATTCTTTCAGTTTTGTCAGCCCACTCAACAAAGACACACTGAAATGGAAGTTTTCTGCCATATGATGAGTTCTTCCTAAATTACCAGGAATGGCTTGGTTTTACATAAGATTTTGTGTACTGTCCCTTCCAGAAAGCATGTTGTGAGCAACAAAGGCAGGGTTGAAAGATGCAGTGGGTTCCCTTCCTCCTCATGGCAGGAGTTAATGATATAAAAAGCCCAGTGTTTCACTGATGTTTGTTGCCATTTCTGCTTGTGGGCTTTTCACAATACTGTGGTCAAGAAGATGACAAGATAAAGGATGACTAGTGTAGATCTGCTCCCTCTTGTAGAATAGGAATTATTCCCTTTTCTGATTATATTTCCTCTCTCCTCCCTTGGAGAAGATGACTCAGAAATCCTTGACAAAAGAAATAAGTTCATTTGAATTTCTATTAAACCTTGAAAAGCTGCTTTTATGAAGTCCTGCTTGGAGGTTTTCAGCAGTGGCCTTTGACAAGAACAGAAGGCAAAACTGAAACTCATGGTCCAAACACTCTGATGTCAGTGGGTTGCCCATGGCTCTTGCACAGTCTTGAAGATGGAAAATGAGACCATTACTCATTCTTGGGGGTATGCTGTGGAATCCAAGCCCTCAATAGCTGTAATAGTAGGAATCTCTACCATACAAGAGAAAATTACTGTTAGCTAATCTGAAAAAAAAGAAAAGAAAGAAAACCAGCAGAAATCTGCATTTCTCTATTTGGAGGTGAGAGAAGAGACTGGCTGAATGTGATGACTTATTTCCTCGTGCCTTTACAAAATTTCTGATGCTCTTCTAAGTAAGAATTTGTACCTTCAGCCTTCTTTTTTGGCAGTCTGTTCAACGGTGTTCTTACGTAGTCAGAAGAAAGAATTCTTTTTTTCTTCTTTGAAACAGCATAACAAAAGTCTCCAGCAGATACAGAGATGAAAATGTGTCTGCTCAGTCCTTTTCTGCACGTGTTTCAGGAGCAAAATGGTTGTTCTCTGTTCTCAGCATGATGTGAAAACCTGTGTGGTGCTGAAAACGAGAGCAGCAGTTTTACAGTTCTATGTTATGGATATAAAATAGGTTCATCTGCCTGGATAAACTGTCGCCGGTTGAATCACTGGGCTTTTTATGCCAAAAGAAACACTGGTTGCCCTTGTCAGAAGTTAATATTTAGGTTATTATCAGATTTGCAATTATTGCTCTGAATTCAGTGTACATCTTAGGCACATAGTCTTGCTCTGAAGAGGCCACATGGTTTACACCCAGTGGTTGGGACTTTTTCTTACTGTTCAAGGAAAGTGATGTTGTAGAGCAAAGATACTGGTTCCTTCAGCTGAAAAACCTTTTTTTTTCCCTTGATATAAGGCTTTAAATCCAACCAGATTTAATTCTTCCAAGTCACTCGGTAAGATACACAAAGAACACCCATCAGTGTGCAATGAGAAGTCACTTCACACCTCGGAGTTTCCATGGGTGCAGCTTGATGGGTGTCTGAGCCCTGCTTTCTTCTTCCCCCTACTCATCCAAAAGCAAACACCTACTATGAGGGCTAGAAAGGAAAAGCTATTTCTGCATTTTTCATCTTCTGTAGGGTAATCAGGGGCTCCAGGTGATTAAAAAATATTGTCTCCGACCGATTCCTACTTTTTAAGCAATAATTAAGACAGAGATGAGATTCGGAGTAGGCTCGGGCTGTGATTTCTTTTAGAGGAGCGATTCAGTGCAGAAAAAAACAATGTGCACATTGTCATTTTAGTTGTGCAAGATACAATTTTTAAATAGATACCCTTTCCCTGGTAACTGTGACACTGAACTTCTCATTTCACTGCTGGTGTCCTGTGCTGCTGTCACACAGGACAGGCTGCCCAACTCTTTATGGGTTGTTCAGACTTTGCTCTCCATAACTCATTCTGCTGAGCCATAGCTGATACCAACAGTTTTTCTTCAGTTGGTACAACTCAGGATGATGTGGCAAGTCTTCATTTTTTCTTTCCTTTTGATAGATTGCCTTGAAAGAGAAGTTCTAAAGTGCAACCTAATGTGTCCACCTGGTTTTGGGCATAAGTATAGAGGTCTGGACCAATATTCAACAGCAAGGTAATCTGAAATTTGGAAAAATCTCCAAGTTCAAGTTGTCAAGTTATTTCAGCGAATCAAGTTTCTCTGCACTGGATTAACTGTTTGTTTTTAAAACCCATTTTTAGTGCTAGAGAAATAATGTAATATATGATAGGTCTGGTTCTGTGTTTCTTGTATTTAAACAGTTCTCAAAATAACAGGTGGCAATGGGAAGGCAAATAATGGGAATGATATGAGGCCATGCCTTGAGAAATAATTTTTCTTACATCAACATCTGAGTTTATTTCTCCACAGTTAAAATCTGACAAGTCATTTCTGCACTTTTCCCTGATCTTATACCAGTCTACACCCATGAAACTCAGCACTTGGTCTCTGTAGCTTATTTATCTGACCCAAACCCTGACATTGCTACTATTGAAAATACTTTTATTTCATTAAAAATGGAATGGGGGAGATTTTGCAGATAATCCTTGGACAAGGTCAGTTTGGGTATTTTTTTGTGTGAGTTGTTTTTGCAGCTCTCACAGTGCTGAATAGATGGAGGAGCCTGTCAGAGGCCTGGGAATCGGAGATGGATCTCTGCTGGCAGCTGTTCCTGGAGTCCTTGCCCGTGCAGGGGACAGGGCACAATGTCACTTGGCTCTGCCAGAGCTGCTCCTTTCTCATGGCTTCCCTCACAGGCTGGCCCTGAATTTTCTAGACTAAACATTGGAGCTGTGTAATGGCCATTAGGGTCAGGAAGGACAAAAAGCCAAGGGATTCAGACTTTGAGTATCTCACTGGCTTCTGCACGGGGCTGAAAATGTGGAGAGTAGACTCTTTAAAGATGTATAATCTCTATAGTGAAACCTGTTCTTCATTAGCAGTTTGTATTGACAATTTGCATTTTGAATTCTGCCTTCCAGCTCGTTCCAACTCAGGGCTGTGTATTTGCAGCAGTTGCCTGAATCCTAAAGGTTTTCCCCTCAAACCACCCTTTCTTATTGAGGGTTTCTAACACTTTTTTGAATAAAAGCACAGCTGTTAATGGATCGTTCCCTCCTTGAGTTCACTTCAGGCAGTTATTTGCATGCACTCTTTTTTGTAATAACAAAATTAAAGGGTGTGTTAAGAAGATTCGCAAGCAGCAGATGAAGCAATAAGCAAGGAAAGAGCATTTGTATGCAAATGATCCAAGTGCTGTGTCGTGTTGTGGGATCTGTTAGCCACCTCTGGGCTTACAAAACTTCATCCCCATCAGCTCTTTGTGCTGAGGCTTTGTGCCAAAGCCCAGAGAAGTCAGTGGGGCTTCCCAACACCACTGATGGGCTTCAGACTTGGGTCTGAGAGAGGAAAGAAGCAAGATGAAGCCAGCCATTCTGATTTCCCTGTATTAGGAAGGATTTTCCCATGTTGTGAATAAAACCAACTCACAAGAGCCAAAGAATAGCCCAGCTTTAGAAACATTTGCTGTCATCTGTATTGGCCACTGTCTTGATCTACTGACCTCAAGAGCTGAAAGCATTGAGCCTCTTCTGCCTGCACGAGAGAGCCAGCAGCCACTCAAGATGGAACTGGAAGAGATTAGCAGTTTTTGTAGCTTCTGGCAGAAAAAAGAGGACAGGAAGCATGTTGACCAGTGTGTCAAAGCTCAGTTTCCTTGTGTACAGTATATGAGCCTGTTGAGTTCACTGTGAAGTTATCCCTTGAGTTTCTATCATTCTCCCCCATCCCTCATGCCTGCAGTGTCTGGTGTTAAGCTATGAGAGCCCTGAGTAATCCCTCTGTTCCTCAGCTGAGACAAGCTGGGGAACTTCCAAACTCTGTCCCATCAGTGCCATTACCTTTTTATTACCAGGAATCACAAGGTGCTGTTGTACTGGTGGGAATGAGTGAAATCTGTTGGTTTTATATGGCTTTTGAGTTGTTCTAATGACTCCAGTAAGCTGCTTTGCATTATAGGACAGGCAGATCAGTATCTCAGGAGACCTCCTAAGTTTGGCTTTTTTTTTCCTTGAGCTTAATTATCAGGAAGGATAGTCCCTAATGGGATGAGAGGGAGGGAAGGAACAAGGAGACATGTGGCATGTGCAACCTGGAAAACTTGTCTCTGAGCTTGACTTGACTCCATCCAGGGAAGGAAGCTGATGCTAATGGCTCTGCATGAGATAACAAATTATACTGGAGCATGTGTTTTCTGTGTTCATTACAATATGTCATGGGGGGTGGAGAAACAGGATGTATAGTGTGTGCTTATTTCTGGAGCCTCAGGAGAGCTTCCCAGATGTTGAAAAGAAGGAAGAGTTGGAGATAAAGGAGAAAGACCTCCAGGGTGGGACTGTAAAAGCTGATCCAGAATAGGAGTCATTGTGTTTTGCTCACAGTCACACCAGCTGGCTTCAAGTGGCAGGGGAGCTTTCCAGATAAGCTGTGGACAGTAGGAGCATAAATAAGGAATTTGGTCCAAAAGGGTGAAACAAAAAAACTGAGGGATACAATACACCCAGAAATAATTATTTAAGCAAGCTCTCCTTAACAACAGCTGCTGGGTAGATTGTCCTAATGTGAGCCTTAGGTCTGGTGGGAAATGTGGTGGTGCTCTGTTTGTTGATAGTTGTTGTTTAATTGTCTCAAACAGGACTTTTAAGGAAACACTCTGGTAATCCCATTGCCATGTGTAGCTGTGTGCTGGAGATGGTTCTGATCCATGTGCTTGGCTCTAAGGGGCTGCAGCAGTGACTGATGGGACTCATTACATTCGATCACTGTGTGCTCACAGCATATGGTTTTTAATTAATTATCACATTCTGATCCTTCCCCAAGGCTTTCCCAAGACTTTTCCTCCAGTCTTTTGTAGCCTCTCTGGAAGGACAGCAGTGGGGTTGGTGCAGCAGCAATGTGGTTTCCTGGTGATGCTTCTTTTTTTCTCATCACTCTGGTGAAACTTTGCTGTATTTTAATCTAATCTCTGCTAATGAAAGGCTGTGTTTTTCTCTATACACCCACACTCCTGTAGAGACAAAAAACGAAACTACAAATTAAAAAAAATGTAGGCTTCCCCACTACTCCCTGTCATTTTATGTATTTGCAATAATCCAGCTGTTGCTCTTATTACTAGGTAAGGAAAGCCCAGAACATCTGGCTTCCCTGTGAGTAATATTGACCTGAATTCAGTGTGAATAAACTCTAGTTAGTTATTCCCAAAAACCCATAACCTTGGGAGATAAGAAGTTAGAACTCCATTTCCTGCAGTCACTGATCTGTTCCCATGTCCGTGCCTTTCTCATGACTGGATTTCCAGAAGTGAGTGGTGCCTTAGCAAAGCCCTTCTTGGCACAAACTTCATGGATGCATCAGCCCTGCGTGGAATTTGTGTAGTGGGAAATGCCTGTGTCAACTAAATTACTTGTAGGAAGGTTGAAAATGTGAGCTTTGCAAGATTCCCAGTCATCGATATATTTGTTCAGTCAATCAAACAGGTTGAGGGGGCCACAACCTTTCCAGAGCCCCAAAGAAGGTCACTGCTTGCTCTTCCTCTGCTCCAGGGAAAGCAAAGGTAATCTGAAAAGGTACATTTTGATGGCTTCAGCAAAATACTTGAAAATGGCAGAATTTTATCCCAACTGTCGTCACTTCTTGCGTCTGTTGGAGTGAAGTGGGTGGATGAGGAGACTAAATCAGCAGAGAGCTGTGAAGGCTGGGATGAAGGGCAGTGCAGCTGACAGATAATAGGGTGATATCATCCATTTCCTGGAAAATGAGATGTTTCTGGCCAAAGTATTCCAGACCTCGAGTGCTTAAGTGAGCTGGATAGTTCCTGGAATATTTTAAACACATATTTCAGTAGTCTAGGTGTAATGTGATTAGGGATGAGTAACAGCAAGATATGACTCAAAATGAAGATTTCTGGTAACTCTTCCATAGGCCACAGTAAGAATTACAGGCAAGGAAAGAGAGGGGGCCTGAGGGAGATGGTCAGAACATGGGAAAAATTGAAGTTGTTTAGCCTTTGTCACTTGGGGAGTGGAGAGCTCTAACTAAGAACTAGGGATTTTTTTTCCACTCTATAGGAAGACTCATGAATTGAAGGTATGGAAACAACCAAAAATGCTGTAAGAGAGGGGAAGATTAGGAAGCAGTAGACAGTTTGCATGTCCAACAGGTGGTTTGGAAGAAGACTGCATTGCTGAGCTTTTGGGAAGTGGGGAAGATGATTTTTGGTTACTTGTTTCAGTTACCTTCTATGGAGCCTGATGTCTACGTTTAGTCATAACCCATAGACAGAGTTCTTATGAGAGAGGCTCAGCTTCAATGCTGGAAGGTAGCAAGAGACTTTCTGGATATTATGGACAACTCAAGACCAAGAAGGATTTTACTTGCCAGGTGTTTGATTTTGAACTTTAAATGAAGCAAAAATTGAACAAGGAATTTGTACATGTATTTCCTTGGTGATAAATGCAAGGAAAGTGCACACCAGGGTTTGATACCTTGGGGTGGGAGGATGAGGGAACTGCTCCAGCACTGAGATAAGGATGCTCATGAACACACACACCTGGATCACCCAGGTATTCCTCTAATGGCAAGCTGGTTTGAGCTCCTCCAACAAAGAAACTAGGGAAAAAATAAAGTGATAGAGGCAAAAAGAATACACAGTATCAACTTAAATGAACATTAGTAACACATCAACAACTTTCCATCAGAATCCTCAGAACAATAAAAATAAACCAAGGCTGCACATGCTTCATCCAGCTGCTGAAATCCAGATGCTGGTATGTTAAGATAGAACCCGCCCGTCTGGGCTGCTCTCAGGTAATTGTGCTTAGGAGGATATTGAGAAGATAAACACAAGCTCTCACCCACTCTTGATGTGTCTCATCCTCACAGCAGTCTGTGCTTAGCATGTCTGGCAAATGTGATCTCATCTTTTCTCATTCTTGTAGGATCAGTTGGTCAACAGTGAGTGTCTAATCCTGATATCAGCTGGTTTGACTTGGTGTTTACAGACTGTCTCCTCAGAGGAGACAGGGAGTGTGGCTGGATGAGGGTCAGGAGGATAGAGACATAGTTGGAACTAAACATAAGCCATTTGGAAATGGAAATGAATACCTTTTTGAAAGTAAAGGCCCGTGATCCGTGTTGAGCATCTTAATCAGTCCCAAAGGATGAACTGCACACAGGAGAATCCCAGTGGTGCAGCTGGTAGTGAGACCCCATATGGGCTGGGCATGGCAGGTACTTCCAATATGCTTTGCTTTTTTTTTTTAGGGAATTATCTGGGTGCTGTAGGTGTGATGAAAACAGATCCCTTTAAAACTTTGAAAGCTTCATTTGGAACCAGCAGCTGTTTGTCAGTCTGAGTAGTTGCCTGGCAGATGGAGCCTCCTGGCCCTCTCCAACCTCGTGTGCGTCATCCCCATTATCACTAAATCAGCTGTATTGTCATGTGGGATCTTAGAAAATGTGGTTTTCCTTTACTTGGATCCAGAAATGCTAAATGATGTGATGTCCTTGTTACACAAGGTGGAGGCAGGAATGGAAAGGGAGCAGAGCAACACTTGGAGAAGGAGCAGGGAGAGGTGGCTCCATTAAAGAGCAAAACTTCTGGACATGGGATGTCACAGGCAGGGCTGGTGGCTTTTGGCAGCATTCAACAAGTAGCAAGAACAGATCTTGATTTTTATGAATTTAAAATCAATCTTTTGCAAAACTCTAAAGCTGTAAACCTTCAGGTTGACAATGGCTTAGTAGAGTTTAATTACCTTGTAATGGAGAAAAATGGAGGATGGTTGAAGGAGTGAGGCCCTTGAGTTTTCTGCCTCATTCCTCATCTGCAGTGGGCTGGGATCCAGCACAGGGGACATGGACATCCTGCTCTCTCCTCAGAAGCTCCTTCCTCAATAATTTCTCTTTTTGATTCATAACAGGCCCATCTCACTTTGACAGTAGCCACTGGCTGTTACTTACAGAAAAAAACAGGAAGAAGTGATGTATCCCTCTGTCTGATCCCTTCTGGTGGCTCTTGCTGGTTCATTGTGTCTCCATCCCAGTGTTTTACCAGCCTTCAGTAAAGCAACTCCAATTACTTTCTCTGCTCTTTGCAAATCCCCTTGTAATCTGGGACCTGACACATCCCATGGCAATGAGTTTCACAATAAAATGACTGTTGTAAAAGGAAAATGTACTTTCCTTTTCTGACTGATTTTGTTGTTCTTTCCCTAATTTTTGATGTTTTGAGAATAAAAATGAATTGTTTCTTCTTCAGCATTTCCATTCAGTTCATCTTCATGCTTTACCTCCAGTTGTCATTTATATACACTTTTCTTGGTATTGTAGCCTGTTTTTATCACTTTTCTGGTTTTATTACAAACTTTTGAGATGTAGAGAAGGGCAATTCTAGAGCTGAATGTCACACTTGGGTTGTGGGTGAGCTGTGGATTCACAAAGCAGAGAAGCATCGCTGATTTCCCTGGATTCTCTGTTCTCTCTGCAGTTGTGCCATCTGTTGAACACTGTGCCAGTGTTTTCAAATTATTACTCAAGTTAATGGCAAGACTTCTTTGTGGCAATAGTTGATTCAATGACCACCACTGTCTGTGTGGCATCAGTCATGGTTTTCTCTGTGTGTGTTGCTTTGTGTTACCACTGGGATTCAAAGGCAGATGAAATTCACAGAATTATTTTCATAGAATCACACCATCATTTAGGTTGGAAAAGGCCTTTAAGTTCATCGAATCCACCCATTGGCCCAGCACAGCCAAGGCCACCACTAACCCATCTCCCCAAGTGCCACATCCACATGGCTTTTAAATCCCTCCAGGGATGGTGACTCCACCACTGCCCTGGGCAGCCTGTTCTTGCAACACCACACAATAGGTTCCAGTTTTGAAACCCCTGAAGGATTTTGCACTGTTGGTAAGATTAATTGCCTTTGTGTTCACTTTTACAAACCAGTTATGAATGTGGACCATCCACAATGTCTTATCCTCAGTGACTGAGGATGGGAAAGGCCAAGACTTGAGCTTTTCTCACCATTTGGTAAGGGCACATCAATACTAAAGGAGTGGGTTGCCTAATGAAGAGCAGTCAGACTGGAACACGGACTTCAGCTCCTGAACAAGCAGATAAAGGAGGGAATCAGGGATAAAGAAAGTATTTTCAGCCAGAAAGGAGTGGCTCAGCTCTCAGTAAAAGAGGCAGAAACAGGGCTCACCAGAAATGGCTTTAATTGCTATTTTGGGAGCTGGCTGCCGTTCAGGTGAGCAATGGACTTGGTTGAGTGGAAAGCAAAGAAGACCTACATGAGTTTCCCCTGAATCCATGAGCAGCTACTGAGGACAGGCCCTTGTGGTGATGAATATGCCTGGCTCTTTGTGTTTGTTTTTCCCTCCATCACATGCAGTCAGCCACTGAAGTTGCAAGGTTAAGATACTTTCTGGATTCCAGGGGCTCCATCTGCTCCTTCAAGCACTACTGCCTCTGTTCCAGTGGGGTGTTTTGTTTTGATTCAGTTAAAGTTTAATGGGTTTGGGTAATTTCATCTCGAACTCTGGACCTTGCAGTTCAACAGTTACAGCAGGGCAGGACATCTAAACCTCCACAGGGACATTCATGCAGACAGAAGAAGTTTGTCATAAACAAACTGAATGTACACTGGGGTAGAAATTCATCTTTTGAGATATAAACAAGAAAAGTACACATACATGTACTAGGAGTGAAGATTGGAATGTAAGTGCCTGGATGTCCTGTCCACTCTGGATGACCACTTGAGCTGATAGGGGTAGACAAGAGTGGATGTAAAAGAAGCCTTAAAAACAAAGTGAAGGAACAACTGATCCATCTTTGTTTCAGATAAACATTCTAATGGGAATATTTGTATGATTTAAGAAGTTTGAAAGTCACAACTCAAGAGATGAAGAAGTCTCAAAAGATAAAGTAATCATCATACCCATATTCCAACTCCTAGTAGTAAGAATGAAACCAGTAGCTGGAAGCTTCAGCAGAGAAGAATCTTAGACTTTGGACTGGAAAGGAAAAAGACTGAGTATTGCCCATCTTGATTTTCCCAGTAACTGGAAAATAATGGAGGATGTTCCCTTTGCACATGAGCTTGCAGAGTCTTGCCTTGTGCTGGCAGGAGGGATGTCTGACCCAGGCAGAGCTGAATCAGCTGATTAAACTTTGATTTGGTTACCCTTGCCATTAAGCTTTAGTCTTGTTACCTGCAAAATGCTTCTGTTCTTTGATGAACTACAAGATCTCTTTATTATCTTTAATTTTAAGTTTCTCAGGGAAGCTGTGGCTGTCCCATCCCTGGAAATGTTCAGGGCCAGGTTGGACAGGGCTTGGAACAACCTGAGATAGTGGAAGGTCTCCCTGCCCATGGCAGGAGGTTGGAACAAGATGAGCTTTAAGTTCTTTCCAACCCAAACCATTCTGTGGTTCAATGATTTCTTGTTTGTACGAGCCAGGAATGCCAGTGTTGCTACTGTGCTGCAAAGGAAATGACATACATCCAAAACCAACAGCGTCTTTAAATGTTTGTTTGAAAATACAACACAGGATGCAAGTTTTACCCAGGGCAGCTGTTTGGCTTTGTTTTCCAATGTGTGCAGCTCTTCAGGGAGCTGCTCCGTAGTTGCCGTAGCGAGCACTTCACGGGGAGAATGGATCTGACATTCATGCTCCTTTTACTGTCAGAGGCATTATTTCCACATTTTACAAGGCATGATCTATGCCTTGTTAAGAGATTTATAAAAGCATTATTCCAGGAAGTTAAATTACCCAATGTCTTCATTTTCCACCCCCTCCCTTTCCATGAGGGACATTCCGCACCGCTCCGGTTACCAGTTACCTCCTCACATGGTGTTTGCAAACACTGCAGACTTCCCTGCTTCCCTTCCCAGCATTTCCTCCCCAATATGATGGGGTTTGTGCCATCTGAAGCTTCATTCTGCTGTTCTATTTCTCCATCTAAAAGTGCTGCCAGATTTCCCTGCTTGCCTGAAGTCTCTGTTTTCACTTGTGGGATTCCATCCTTGCTGTTACTCTGTGCAGCTTCTCCTTCTTTTCCATAAAATGTTTCATTTCTGTATTGCACTGCTCAGAACACCAGCCCTAACTTTGCTTTTCTCATTTCCTTCTCTTAAAATCATTAAAGCTCATTCATGAGCTCTGACTGGGATTAGGGTTTGGGTTTTTTTATTGATAGTGAACTTAGAAAGTTACTTAGAGACTTTCTGTACATCAAGGTGTTCTGGCACATTTGAGTTACACTTTCCTTTGCCTGCTCCATCAGAAGAGCACTGAAGCTGTCGTGGAAGCAGCATTATATCATACACCAGGTTGCTTGAACAGTGTCTATTATGTGTAACAGAGGAAAAATCATGTCATTATTCCCTCTACATATTGAACTCCAGCTCAGCTCAAAGGGGAACTATTTGGAAAGCAAGCAGCTCCCTTTCTAGCATCATCAGTGGATGCCTTTTCAATATCCTGTATAATTTAGGACTGAAAGCACCTGTCTTTTCAACCAGATACACGAGGCACTGAGGCATGGCCAGCTGAAACCCGGGCACTGGAATGCCCTCCTGCTGAGGTATTTCTTTAGCTGTTACCAACAATCACTATTTATCTGCAATCTGACTTCATACTGCATTTTCTGTAGGTCTGGTGAGACCGAAAACTTGTTTTTCCCCCAGTGCCAGTAGCAATGTCTGTGCATGCAAACCCACAAAGTGTCACGTCTCTGCTCCCAGACATCTCTCTAACACCTATAAGAGGATAAAAAGGGCTTGTTACAAACCAGCAAGGGCTCTACTTCAGTGTAAAAGTTGGAAAAAGAATATGAAATATGAGCTGATAATCTGGATCTCAAATATTTGAAGTATCTAGTGATTCCCTGCACAATAGTTCCTCATGATATTGGGCTGACAGGGCCAACCTTGGTGACAGCCAAGGGGCCATACATTGCTTGAAATAATTAAGCAAAAATATCTCACACATGGCTTCTCCCTGAGAATGTGGCTTATCAGGTTTCAATTTTATTTTGTTTTTTGCTCTGCATTATGGCTTATTCTTCCCTGCTTGAGGTTGGTTGAGGGGGTTGTGGCAGGGGAAGCTGAAAGGGAGAGAGAACAGAGCACGCTTCATTTATTTTGGAAAAATACGTATGATTTGCAGATGAACAACTACTGTGAATCATTTTTGTTACCATTTCTGGCTGCAGCTCTAAAGGATGGTTGTATTAATAGTGGACATGATGTGCTGAGACATTTCAATGATTGATAGAAAGTCCTTTGTTTTTAAGAGCAAACTTATGTTGGTGCAGAAGCTGAAAAAGTTTGTTATCCACTGAAATGATCAGAATTGGCTTAAATAAGCAGGAACTTTTGGTCAATGGTATTCAGCAGTGAGAGGAATAGCTCTGAGTCTTCTTTCTGGTCTAAAGTCACTGGGAATGGTGATGGAAGCCATGCAACCATGAGCCAGGGCAGCAAAACTGCTCAGGTCGCCATAGGACTGCCAGGTATTTCTGATTTAGTTAAAAAGAAAAAAATGAATAAAAAAGCAATATTCTTAAAATGGCTTTCCTCTAGGAGGTATCTCCTCTCATTAGCAACAAGGATGGATTATCTGGATGATAGATGAAAGAGGATCCTTTTTGAATCTTGGTTTGGAGTGTGATGAAAAAGAAACAAAAGTTTGTTTATTTTGAGGCTTGGAAAAATGAATTTGCTCCTTAGATCTCCATTCAGACTCTGTTCTTGTTTGTGTAACTTTGCAGAAGGTTGAGTTTGCAAGAAGCAGATGGTAACTTCAGTCCCTCAGGTGGTGACTTGTGGCTTGTTGACAAAATGGAGATGCTGTCAAAGGCAAGGTTTCACATCCCCTCTTCATCCCAGTCCTGGATTGCCATCCGTGCTCTCCTGCCAGCACTAAACCCCACATTCCCACGTGGTCATCGGAAGGCTGGTGGGCACTAGGCTTGGTGTTCTTGGACTAACTCTGCAAGAGCTGATGCTGGATGGAGGCAGGAAGGATGTGAGGCCGGGAGGTGATAGATTGACCTGAGCTGTCAGCAGGCAGCACCTGGACAAGCTTAAAATGAAGATGGGGCTGAGGCAGGGCCAGTGAAAGCCACCTTCAGCAACAGTCAGCCTGCTGTTGTAGAAAGATAAGAGACACCCTTTTCTGGCTGTTTGGAGATTTATTTAAAGGGCAGAACTGGGGTCTGGTGGTGCCACCTTTTGAAAGGAAGCTCAGAGCTCCAGCTCCTTGAAAGTGTCTTTTTGGACACAGCTGAACATGTGGATAACCACTGGTAGAGAACTCTGGCCATGCTTTAAGGCCCCTGTGGGAGAAGAAAATCCTCCCTGTGGTGTGAGGGTACATTCAAAGGCACAGAAGTCTTCAGAAGAAGCCATAGAAAGACTTCATCTTGCTATCCCAGCATCAGGAAATAGGTAATGAAGATTAAAAATCAGTTGCTATTTACTGTTCTGGTGTTACTTGAAAGATGGTTCTTCTTTGGATACCTTGAAAGTCAGCACATGGAAATAATTGGTTGCATTTCATAGTAGCTGTTGAAACCTCTCAGTAGCTTCAAATGTAGTAGCTGGAGAAGGTCATGGGACACTCGCCACTTGGCATGCAGCTCGTGGCTTTTATTGTTCCTGGGAACTAAGAGGAACTGTTGCAGGGAAATCTGGTAGAACAGATGTAATAATAGATCCAGGAGCACTCACTGGACACAAGTGCTCTGCTTTCTGCTTCAAAGCAAAGTAAACAAACATTTCATTACTTTCTCTCCTACAAATTAGTGTTTTTCTGGTTTGTTGGTTGGTTGGGTTTCTTTTCTTTTAAGTTTTGAGTTTTGAATTGTAAATGGTTCTGTCAAGAGGTATGAAATGATTGTCTTGGAGATTTTGGGAGCTTGTGCCAGTGATCAGTTGAATGTGTGCAGAGTTTGGGCTGTTGAACTCATCACCTTGTTGCTATCTGGATCATCTTACATCCTTCCTAAGCTAAAGGAATTCCAAGGAAGCTGGATGACTTAGTTTGGGGTTGTTTCGTTGACAATGTGTCTTGGCTCCAAAGGATGGATTTGGAATCTTCCAGTGTTAAGATCAGCTCTTCCACTGTGACAAGTTAATGTAGGGCTTTGCTAATTCCTTTGAACACCTTTCAGCTTCACTGGAGGTGCATCCTCAGCAGATTTCAGTAGAATTGGCAAGTGGATGAATACCAGGGATGCAGATGGTGGCGTTTCCATCACAGACGAGGCTGGAGGAGCTTGAGGGATCCCAAAATGGTGCCTTAACATTCAAGTGCTGATCAGCTCAGGATGCTGGAGATGGTTGGTTCACACACAGCTCCAAAGAAGCCATGGTGACCCAGCCATGAGGTCTGAGAACACCAGACACAACAGGAGTATGAAGTGTAAGGAGTAAAAATGGAGGACACAGGACGCAAACCTGCAGTGAATCATCCTACAGCATGAGGAACTTGGATTCTTAGATGCTGCTTAGGGTGAAATTGGTCCCATCTAGGGATGTATAAAACTGCTGTGTAGTCTACTCAGTTTTCTCCTCTTTTTTGACTTTACTTTTTGGTGTGGGATTAGGTTCAAGTGCTGTTAAAGGCTCAAGTACCAGGGGACCCTGCAGAAAATGAAGTGCTCAGGAGGATGGCCATTTGCAGTAAGTGGACCTAATCAAGCATAGATAATGGGGAGTTAGACCATCTTTGAAAATCATGATGTGTGTCACATGAAAGGATTGGAGACTTACTGTTATAAGTTTATTTAAGTAAGAGAGATTTGACTTCTTATGGATTTGAATTCTTCTAGGGACTACTGGCATGGAAAATTAAGAGGGATTTTGCTGGGGAGGTGCCTGAAGGCATTGCCTCTGTCTTGGACATATTTATGCACACAAAAAGAACCAGAAACAGGATTGTTAACCTCTCAAACTTCTCCAAAGTATTGAATAGAGGCTTGTGTTTCACTGAGAGAGAGCAGGATGTCACCTGCTAAAAAAGAAATTTTATATTCTTTATCATGGGTTGTGATGCCCTGAATCTCATTTAAGGCTTTGAAGTGTTCCAAACCCACTTGCATTATCACCAAATCCCTTCCAGTTAACGTGTTCAGGGTAAGGCACATATCTTAAAGGAAATAACCATGCAAGGAGCCTTCCCCTGATAGCTGAGACGTTCGTGCAGACATTGCAAAGTGTAATCTAAAACTTCCTTGGCTGCAATTAAGTAAATCTTGTGTCCTACAGCAGTGAGATAATATCTCCACAGAAATGCTTTTTGAAAGTTTCCTGTTTCCATTGTGTTCTCAATCCCCATGGGATAATATTCTCATTCACCAAGTCCTGGGCCCTTAAAAAAATAATAATTTAAGCGGGTGTGAGTCAATGGGATTCCCCAAGTTTTTGTTTGGTTTTTCTGAAGAAGCATTACAATAAGATTTGAGCAGTCTGGGGAGGTGCTGGGGCCCACATGCAGTTGTCTGAGCCCAGGGACATGAGAGTAAGGCAAGGGGAAATTTGGATCCTCAGGGTGTACATCAGACCCTTTCATCCCACACTTTGTCTACGTTGGCCAAGGTTTTCCATCTCTCTGTCCCATCACACTGGCTGTGTTTTGGGGAAATACTGTCTCATGATGTAAGTGAGGATTCAGTCCCAGCTCTGCTCTGACTCCATGCATCCTTCAGCAAATGACTCCCTGTGCCTCAGTTTCTCCAACTGCAATGAAAGTTGACCGAAACAAGGGCATAAAAATAATACCACAGTTCCCAAATTTTTTTAATCTGCTTTTGTGCATAACCCTGGACTCTCTACCCAGCTTGGGAGCCACCAACTCACCCTTCAGGAGGATTTTTGAGCTTCTCCAGTGAAAGCTGTTGGACAGTGAAGCCTTTGTGGAGCTGCCTGTGGGAGATGGTGTCTGGTTCTCCAGATGAACCCAACCCACAACAGAGTGGTTTGACTGTTTCCCTGATCTGCTGGAGACAGTGCTCTGAAGAGCACTTTAAGAGGACACCACTGTGTTTCTCAGGGCATTTTGGATCTGCTGCTCAATCCTAGGGAACAGGAGAAGGAGGAGAAAATGGTCCATAAAATTTCCATTACTCTGAAAAGCAGAAACATCTGTTGGAGCCTGCGAGTGAGGTTGGAAGTGGTATTTACCAGCAAGAAACTGGCATCTCGTCTGTTCAGACCCTCTGCAAAATAACTCCTGCTTCCTCCCATGGAAAATAATGTGGAAGAATCTCTGAGTCAGGATATGCCCCAGGCAGCAAAGTTCTCACTCTCAGGCAGGCCCTGTGGATGGAAGGACAGATGGACACTCCTGGTGTGTCTGCCCAGGCTCTGAACGAGGTGCATCTCATGAAATCTCAGCTCAGCAGTGGGCTGTTTCTAATAACAAGCCTTACATAAAGTCAGCTGTTCTGCATCACACACTCGGGGTTTAGGAACTCAGCTCTTTAAAGCAGAGTTTCAGAAAATAAGGTGTATTTTGTTTGTTTGTTTGTTTGGAAGAAGGGAATTGGAGGAAGTGGCAAACCTCCTGAGTTATCCAGAGATCTGTGGTTCCTCCATTCCCAGGAAAAATATGTATTAGGGAAAGGAGAATGGCCTGCTTTTTAAGACAGTGCCTTTAGTCTACATGATGCTTGATTGTTCCACATATAGCCCATGACTGCTTCTTTCATGGTAATTTTGGTGCTTGAGTGGCTGGGACCTTCTCTGTGATTGCAGAGCTGCCCCAGGAGAAGCTGCTAGAAGAGCTGGAGGTCTTCAGTACAACAAGTTCCCTTTTCCTACTACTATTCCAGAGGATGGAAGTGTCCCACTGTCCCAGCTGTGTGAGCTTCCCAGTGTTATCCTGGATCCTGTTAAATCAGACCTTAAATATGGAGGACTGACCTGCACCTGCCTAAGTCAAATGTCCACATAACTGTTAAAAAAAAATGAGACATGTCTGTCTGGGATAGGTTTTGTTTCTCCTGTTCTCCTGTTTCTTCTCGGTTTGGTCCTTCCCCAAACCCCAGGTGAGACCAAGTGTCCTCTGGGTGCCCACCAGAGCAGGCTCTTCTGGGAAAAGGGTGTGAAATCCAGAGGCTGGAAGCTACTGTGAACATCCTCCTCCTGGCAGCATCCTCTCCTGCCAGGTGGGGGTCTTGTATCCCAAACTGATGGCAAATTTACCATATGAAGTGTAGCAAGAAGGCAATTAACCTCTTTGGCTTTCATCACAGGCTGATGTGCCAGCCTGTTCTTCCAGCCTGTTTTATTGTGGAACATTTAATTAAAAAGCAAACGGACTTAAGTGGTACTTTGAAAACCCAGAGGTGAGCAAGGCTCTGCTGTGTCACTGTGGTGTGGTGTTCATGGGCATAAGTCTCTTCATTTGTTCACCTTGCTCCAAAAGTTCGGGGGAGTGAGTTGCAGTGTGTGCTGAGCTGAGGCTGCTCCTTGGCCCAGAGGTTGGCTGATTTGGGAATTAAATTGGTTGGGAGCTCGTGCTTATACTGAGCTGGCCACCTGTGACATTGGCTGATGTAGCAGCTGGTTGATTTATTTCCTTGGCTTTGTTTAAATAATTTTGAGACCTGATTCTGTGTGTGCTGCTGCTGCTTCTTCCCAGCCACGAGGTGTTACCAGAAGAGTTGTCTGGGTTTGCCTGCCCTGGGAGGAGGCACAGGGATGCTGAACATACCAGGGAAGGAGACCATGTCTGTGGCAAGTCCTGACCCCCCAGTCTGGGGCTTATGCAGTGCCTTAAACCTGGTTTTTCTCCCTTCCACCTGTGCTGCACAGCAGGAGGGTGGTTCAAGGGTGCAGTCATTAGGGGGTTATGTGCATATCTCTGGAGCATCCAGGCCAAGCACTGTCAGATACATCCCAGCCTAAGCCATTGGAGTGACTATACATGGCATTTCTTCCTGTCCTTTTGCCAGGTTTTCTTCTGGGGATAATATATGTGCATTGCAATGTTGGCTAACGATGCCAAGGACTGCTGGAGGAACTCTTGCAAATGACCTGGTTTTTTCTGAGATAATCTGTGGGTTATTAAAAAGACATATATTTAAAAATCCTGAAGTCAACAGATCTGCATGAAAAATTGTCTGCCTTGCCTGGCTTACTTGACACTTTGGCTATCTCAGAACAGATGGGACAGCATCCAGCTGTGGGAAAGGAAGTAGGTTTAATGTTCATATTGTGGTCATTGAAATGTGAGGGGCACCAACAGGCCCATAAGGAACCACTGAGAAAATCCCCAAAGTCTTATCAAAGCCTAGGTTGCATAATTTTGATATAACAATGCTGCTAGGAGTAGCTGGCCTAAATCTAATAGATGTCCAGGGTGTTCTGTCCTGTCATGAAAGATCAGGTTTGATTAAGGCCAGTATGTCTGGAGAAATCATTTGTCCCTTCACATCCACACAAGATCTTCTTGTGGGCTTAAAGAAGAACATCTGAGGAGGCAGAAATCTGGAGGGGAAAAAACATGAGAGACACAGGCTAGATGGAAAAGAAATCTAGACCCCCAAGCGTCCCTAATTTTCATTAGTTTTGCTGATGAAAGAGATTTCCTCCTCTGGTAGGATTAATCACTTACTGCCCTGGTGGGTAGGAGCTGCTTTGGGTAACTTTGGCTGGTTTGGGCCGTTTGGTGATTTTTTGCAAGAGTAGAACTGACTCCAAAATAATTCGTTCTGTGCAAGAAAACCCAGAGGTGAATTAAAAATTGGCTTCATGTGTACAATTAGCCTTTGCTGCCTTCTCACAGGGAGTTTTGGCAACGAAGGCAACGCCAGTGACCATTAGAGCCCCGTGTTGGAGCACTCCCGAGGCTCTGCTGCCCCATGCCAAGGCGTGGGATAGCCCTGCAGCACAGAGGGAAGGCCCCTCACCACAGCTCCCTGCCAGATGAGTCGCCTGCAGTATTTCATAGGTCCCCTCTTCCCACTATTTATTTTTCTTTTCACTCAGAGATGAGCCTGGATTTAGGCTTTCCAGACTCTTGATAAAGTTGGTCAATGGACCATCTCAGCCATGTGTAGTGGGCAGAACAAAAGCTCTGACCTAAAAATCTTGAGCATTCAGATCCACCTCCAAACTCCACAGCTTGAGCCCATCTCCACATTTAATTATCCCAGACCATTCCCACGTGCCTTTGTAAAAGACTCATCCCCTCGTCTCTGTATCTGCTTAAAAATTCTATCAATTGCCATTTTTCTAAATCTTTCTATCAAAGAAATCCTCTCCCCTCCCTCCTAAATCTCTTGCACTTGGAACTTCAGGGAACAGAGCAGATGCAGTTTGGTGCCCTCATCCAAACTAATAATTTGTTTCTGGCCGATAACACGTTACCATCAAGGGGTTTTAATATTCTGCAGAATTTAGTGGAGGCCAATAGAGTAGGAGGGGGGTTAGATGCTCTGCCTTTGCCAAGATGTTTATGCAGCAGGAATGTTATTTATGTAAATCTGGAAGCACTCTTGAAGCGATAGCCTTGCTCTTGCATCTCAGGCTTTTTTCATTAAGTCGTTGATCTTCCTTCAAAAAAAAAAATAATTTTTTTTTAAATAAAAAAATCCCTCTGAAAACCTAAAAGTCGAGCATGAAAAGTGCTTGGGGAGAAATATTTACTGCATAACTGCTCCAAACTACCCACATGATACAGACCACGGCAATTCGTAAAGAATGCTGGGGTAACAAACCCCCAATCTGGGGTTTCACACATCTGCTCCCCCTTTTCTCCAGCTGCCTCCTTTCTCCTTCTAAATGAAGTCACTGCCTGCTCCAGCATCTGACTATCCTCTTTAGGGTGAGCCTGTTTCACCTAAACAGGCCGTGTACAGACACTAAATGAAAATATAAATCTTGGAGGAGTTCCCAATGGCCAAAGCTACAGCTGTGTGTGCAGGGGACAAGCAGCACCCTCACCTCCAAGTTGTTCCTTTCTAGCAGGTACAAAGTCCTGCAGACACCATCACAGAATTGGAAGGACCCACGAGGATCATCAGGTCCAACCCTCAGCCCTGCATCCCCAAGACCATCCCCAAGAGTCACACGCAGTGCCTGAGAGTATCCATGTTTCTTCCAGGAAGCAAACAGATTCTGGCACGACTCAGTCTGTGCTCCTGATATTCTTTTGGAAAGACATGCTCTCCTTGTAAAGTTTTTAACATGGTTTATAAGTTTTCTCCCTGTAAATAGTGTGATAAGTGCTGCTCACAGCTCTGTTAAAACCCAGCATGAAGCAAGGAAGTTTATCAGAATGGATTGAAGGGCACAAGGTGGACACCCATGAAAGGCTTTTGTTGCAGGGGAAATCAGGTGAAAGCCCAAGTGTCAGAGCGGGGCACCCTTGGCTGTGATATGGCCTGCTGGGTGCTCATGTCTTTATCCTTATATATCCATGAGGAGATGGTTGCAAACTTAGTGAATGAGGTGGTGGCAGGCAGAGAAAACCTGGATGAAGTGTTGTTCAGAGAGCAGGGTATGTATGGAGCTTCATAAATTCAGTCTTACCCACTTTCCCTGGAGGGACACAGATAACAAACCTGCAGAAGCACTTCTCCAGAGCCCATTATCTGTCCTGAAGAGCTTTACAAATATCTCCAAAAAAGGCTAATGGCAATTCTGGATCATTGTATGGATACAGTGTGAAAGAACACCAAAGCTGGTGATGCTGTAACCTGCTCACTGCGCCTTCAGGTGACACGTGAAGCTCCCACTGCACAGAAGATGCTGCCTGGGCAGAATTATTCTGCACAATGTGGAAAGAAATTGCTGTGGTGAAGTGGATGCTGCATTCCAGGTAGTTGAATGTGATGATTTCCACATAGGAGCATGCATCCCAAAGGGTTAACCTGTGCTCTGCAGCCTGTATCATTGCTGGAGGTGGCAGCAGGACGCTGATGTTGTGTGTTAATGCAGTGTGTGTGATGAAGCAGCAAGTTTGATAAGCAACACATTCCTGCAAACCTGAAGCACTCGTGGCTGGCAGTGAACAAGGGCTGGAATACCCTGGGAGGTAAGTGACCAATAATGTCACCAATTGCCCAGGTTAGCGTGGAGTTTAGTCTGTACAACTCTGAATCCTGATTAATTGTGAAACTCTTGCTTGGCATGTAATTCCTTTATGCAGATAATTCACCTCCCTTATCTTTTGGGGATTTGCATTATCTGCACTAGCAGCAGAATTTGACCATATCTGATCCTCTCAGAACCCCAGCCAATCCAATGGCAAAACATAAACATCTGCCTGGAAACTACTCTTGAAGGGCATATATGGTCATGACAGCGATTCAAAGACTGAAGAAATACACCTACAGATAGCATGGCCAAAATCCCAGACCACTGTCTTCTGCCTGTTGCTCATGGATTCTTCCAAGTATAGCACATTTGTGCAACTCACAGTAGTAGCAAAGGCAGTGAAAAAAATGGTGACAACAAGCCAAGTATTAATGCTTTTATAGCTGAGCAACCCAGGCAACAGAAACAGAAGGAGCTGTTTTACAGTCAGCACCTGACCACAGCGAGGCTATCCACATCCAAGTTTGTCCAAAGCTGAGAGAGCCCAGGGAAACATCTTGAATCCCCTGTTAATTAACCCTCTATGTTTTCTGTTTTTGCATCCCAAATCTTTCCTTTCAGCAAAGGAGGACAGAAGTGCCGTGGGCTGGACCCACAGAGGTTGGCAGATCACGCCAGATGTGCAGCTGCCTTTAAGCTCCAGCCTTAGAGTTAAAATTAGCTTTTAGAAAAGAATGTTAAAAGCAACCAAGATGCATTTTTTTATTGCACTTTTTCTTTGTCATGTATTTTGTTGTTTTTGGTTTTGTTTTTTTTTTCTTCTAATAGCAGGTATGAGACCAATTATCTGCATTTTCTCTGAGCAGTTGTTACTGAGGTTTATTAACATCTGGAGTTTGACCTAGACCATCAGTGTGTGGCACTGGTAGCAAACAGGATTATGATGTGGCAAGGGGACATTCTTATGTGCATAAAGAATTCTTGGACTCCTTCCTGCTAGGGATGCTTGGATCCCTCAGAGATGGGTGTGGGGTTTATGAGGAGGGGGAGGAGGGGTTACTTGCTGGTTTTTGAGTCTCGATGGGTAACACCCTACCCGTGGGGCAAATAGCAGGCAAATCAGAACCAGGAAGTGATGTGGCACATGCACATGAAAAATGATGGGTGGGGAATGTTAACCAAACTCGAAAGGAACTTGGGATAGGTGCCAGGTCGTGTTCTGGTTCAAGCCCTTTGCTTGGCTCCCAGTTCATCTCAACTCAGTGGCCCACTCTGTAAAACCCATATCTCCAAGAAGACCAAAGCAGTGAGAGGCAGGAAGGAAGTCTCTCTTTGTTTTTGTTTTCAAACCTAATTTGAACAGGGACATGGCAGGGACTGTCCCTTGGACAGCTTCTTACTCATGGCTCTTGCATTGTTCAGCACCCTTCCGACCCCTGTTCATCCCTAAAGCAGCTCATGCCATCAGCATGTGTTGCTGATGTGATGGGAAAGGCTTATCAGCTGTGCTTGGCTTGTTCAGTGCAGTCTTAGCAGCAAGGAATGACTCCTGGAGCCAGTGCTCAGCCAGCAGGTCCAGCACTTTGCTAGTTAAGCGAAATCTGGAAGTGGCTTGGCTTGGAAAAACACTGGGGACACCTGCTGCTCTTACTGGCCATGGAACTTAATGAAGTGGGTTCCTCTTAGAGCTTGATGTGCAATTTTCCCTCCAATGTGGCTCCTTGCTCTTCATAGCAAGACATCCTTTAGATGCCCAGTATTGCCAGTCTCCTGTGCTAGTCTAGCCAGGATTGTGGAAGACCCAAATTTCAGGGGATGATAGATGTTGGATGTATTTATACACCTCTGGTTATGAGCCCTGAAATCAAGCAGTACTGAATCAGAGTTTTTCCAGTTTCTTCATATGAGGAATCCAGTTAGTCTTGACATCACTCTGGGATGACCAGGCCATAGCAGTGGTCAAGCCCTGCATCCTCTCCTGAGATACTAGACTTCAGGAGGGCGTGTAAGAATTGAGCAGTCCTGCATTTCACGTGAGATCCTGTCCCATCACAACAGATTTACTGACCTACTACAACATGTGAGAGGTGCCAAGTGACCATAGCATGAGATAGGGTTTATCTTTTGAAGGTAATTATTCAGTAGAATGAAAGACTGTAGAATTAAAGAATGTCCTTCAAGAAATACTGAGTATCTGAGCCCAGGCAACAGTTAGATACATAAGATTTGATGAAATAATTAAGAAAACATGCCTGGTTTCCTTCAATGAAACATGAAAGCCATCTCTAAATGCTCATTTGTTATGTAGAGATTTTACTGCCTGGATCCTAATTTCTCACAGCTGTAAACAGAAGACAAAGGGTTGTGGAAAAAAACCCCAGTCTTAAGTAGGAAGGAAGAGGTGTGTGATCAGAAAACCTTTGGCAAGTTAAGAGGATTAAGAAAGACCCCAATGTTCCGATTTTAAGTTCCCTGAGTAGGACTAACATCATGGATTAGATTTGGGTGGTTAAGAGGAAGAAAATACCTCATTAAAAAGAAGCAATTGAGTTTAAAGTTGTTGTAAGACAATGGCTGAAACAGCTCAACTGGAATGGTCTCGCTTGCTTAATTCTGGGGTTTTGTGTGTGTGTTTTAATGCCCTCCCCCACCTCTTCATTCCCAATCTAAAAGCCTGCAGGGTTTGCCTTAACATATATTACTTTCTTTCCTTTTGCCTTCTTGGTATTGCTGTATTTGGGATGTGTCAAGCTCAGCGAAGTCAGGATGGTGTTGGGAAATCTTTGGTCTGGGGGCTGCAAATGCTGAAAAATGGTGCTGGAAAAATAAGAGAACAGTCTTATTTTTATCCAATTATTTCAAGTCCACGTTTCCCTTTACAAAAAATGTTGGATTTTTACATCCTTCCTCTTTGCAAGGTAGCAAACTAGTGGTAATTAAGCAGAGGACCACTGTGGTGGGATTAAACTCTGCAGGTGAGAAGGGGACTCAGGGTTGAACGCTGACTCCCTTTCCCAGCTGAAATTTTCTGAAAACACATCAGCAAAATCATGGGAAGACCAAAGGAGCCAATGTTTTGGAGAAAAAGTGTGAGAAATATCAATCTGAAAGAGTAAGAGCAAGCCAGGTCAGCACAGCAAGAAGGCAGCCAGGAGGCTGTAGAGTTGTAAACAGCAAACCAAAAAAAAATTACAAAAAATTAAGGCATGTTTGTGATCCCCTTTCCTGAGAAATCACCTGGGAACCATGTAGTGCTGGTGGAAGGTTCCTGTGGCAGATTACCCATGATTTAAAGCTCTCAGGTGGCTCATTGACAAGTGTTTACTTGTTCTTGGAAGCCATCGGAAGAGTTGAGAGCGCTGTGGCTTGGGCAGGTGCAAGTCGTGTTGGCATCCTCCCACGTGGAGCTCCATCCAAGGAGGAGATCGCTCCAAGAGGATGTCAGAAGATGCCATAACCCTCCTTGGTTAAGCAGTTTGGGGTTTGAAAGGGACTCGTGCTCTTCCCAAAGGTAGCACTTCTATTGGCATGCACGGGACCCTCTTTGCTTGGAGCATCTCACTTTTACCACGGCTGCTTTCTCCTGTTCCTGCCTCCAACCAGGCAGATTTTTTCCATTTCCTTACTGAAAGCAGTGCAGTTCCTCTGAGAGCAGCTCTCTCAGCCATAGTATCTTGCCAATGGAAAAAGTGACACTAAAAATAAACTTGTTTCGGAAAGAAGCAAAGGCAGCTTCCAAAAATCCGCAACTAGAAAGGAAAAAAAGAAAGCAAACCACCACCATCACCCCAGTCTAGACAGCTGCACTAGGTGGAGGCAATAACAACCAAAAGGAATAAATTAAACTGTGGTTAAGGGGAGAATTTGTCTCCCCTGATTGCAAGACAAAGGAAACCCAATTCCTTGTTTGTAGAAAGAGATGTTTGGGAATTTCTCGGGCCAGCTGAGGGCCCATTAGAGTGATGTGAACTGGAAATGGAGTTGAGGGCTCTGGCTGGTTGCACGACCCAACTCCAGACCACACACAATACACGAGGCTTTGACAAGGCAGTGAGCAGTGGTAGGTGGCAAAACCATCTGTTATTGCACTGAGGAACGAGATGGGCTTGGGCTGAGTGGCCTCTGCCCTGTCTGCAGAGGCAGGGAAGGAGAACTGAGTCCCTCTCCTTCAGATGTCTGGTGCTGGTTCTCAAAACTGCCCAGTAATTAATGGATGCAAGCTGGGACAGTGGTTTGAAAATCCATGAGGTGATGCATTCCTCCTTTTTATCCTTCCAGTTGTGATCAAACTGGTCCTGCCCGTTCTCTAGGTGGATTTTGCTGATTTATTTTTGTGTTATCCCTGGGCGCTGTGGCTGCTCAACTGGCAAAGAGGTTTGTGCTTTCTGGGTCCTTTCTGGGTATGCCACACAAACTTTGACTCCTTTGTTTGATTTGGTGTGGGCAGGGTTTCATCCTGTGAGACTTCAATGGGAAAAAACTTTACCTTTTTTAAAAAAATTTTTAACTTCTAAGGGAAAACTGAAAATTCATATAAAGAAGTAGCCATGGTTTTATTCTCAGTTATCTTTCTACTCTTAATGAAATCTGCCATTAGTCTGTGTATGATCCTGCTTGTAAAAATGAAATATCTTTTCAAGAGTGAACATTTAAAACATAGAAAATCTAAATATTTTCAGTTTGGGAATTGTAGCTGGAGCCTGGCTGGGTGTTGGTTCCCATCCTCATCAGATGTAGTGGAGGGAGGACCTGCAGGGTATCACACTTCATATTATTCCTGGAAATCAGCAGCTGACATAAAAACAAGACCCAGCTCACCTACCTCTAGTCATTAAGGGCCACCTGACATTTAATAAAATCCCCAGGGCTTGCCCCAGTGTCCAGCCTGAACTCCAGTTTGCTTAAGATTTTTCCTATGTGAAATTCATCTCAAAATTTCAGCTGAAACCCAGATTTTTCTTTTCCTTCCCCACAGCCTTGCACTGCAGAGAGGCTGCATTTCAGTGCTAAACAAACCATGGGGGGTTTTGTTACGACTTGGGCACCAAGTACTTGAGGACTTGGGTTTCTGAGTTAGTAAAATAGCCCAAAAACACTGACAACCAGCTGGGAAAAAGGGTTTGCAGTTGGTTTATTTATTCATTGCTTGGAAGTTTCCTTTTTTAATCGAATTATTGATTAAAATTAGCTTGTTACAATTTTTTTAAGGAAGTAGCTGTTTATGACCAGATGCCTACAGCTGATAAAATCCCAGTACCTTGGCTCAGCCGGAATTTGGTTTCATATCAAACCTGCCTAAGGACATGTGGACTGTGGTGGTATTTTCAAGGCCCAGTGAGGGCATTGCTGGCACAGCAAGAGTTTGCAGAGGTTAAACCCGAGGAGTTCAATGCCCAGAGGGGTTTGGTGAAGTGTCCCTGTCCATGAGCTTGCTTCCCCCTTGCGGTCTGGATTTGTTTTCCTGGGATGTGGTAACACCACAGAAACAGTTTGGGTTGGTTTTGGCTTGTCTCCTTCCTGTGTCAGGCAGGTTTAATAAGCCATGGTGGGGGTTTAGCCTGCTTTCCCAAGGAAGCCAGCCTGATGTGAGCACATCATCTGCATCAGCCCATGCTCTTTTTCCCTGCTGACAATTTCTGCACCTCGTGGTCTTTAAGATACCTGCCAGTTTTGTGAGAGCCATGGACTAGGGTGAGGTGAGAGGTGCATGTTCACATCCCACTGAGGGACTAGTCAAGCCAGCACTGTACCCTTGTGTGAGACACCAAGGAGCAGGAAGGGAGGGAACATTGTGGGTGCTTCAACAAAAGAAGATTTACTTAGGATTTTCTTCTACTTTGACATAAAGTGACCTGAGATGCACAGCCACAGAAAACCCCTGCCTCAACGAGTGCCAGTGCTGACAGGAGGACTTGGATTAAGTATTTATGTTTGCCTGGAAGGAGCCAGGTTGCTGAGAGCAGACAAGCTCACCTGGAAATCACGAGCTGACTGAAGGTATTTGGTGAAAAGGAGAACCCATGAGGATCTTTGGGATAATAAAACCACCCTGTGCAAACAGAAAATAAACAACAGGAGCTGTGTGGTTCTTCCAGGCTCTTCTGCAAACATTAAACACACCCTGGAGGTGTGGGAGCCTTTACTGTACCAACCACATGGATACAGATGGATAATCTTCAATGTGGCTCTGTATGGGCAGTTGATAAAAGGCATCATGCCATTTCTCTCCCACCTGATCTGCTTCCTCCTCCCCAGCTCCTTTTGATGTTTGCTTTCATGGTGATTCCTTACAATGTGAAATTCATCCTGGTTTTAATGGTTTGGGGATGATGTGGTTTTTCAGAGGAACAGAACAAGGATGTAGAGCTCTGAAAGATGCCTCTGCTCTTTATCAGAGACTTCTTTCAAGTACTAAATGCTTTTTCTTTCCCTTTTTGTTCTGCAAAGGTGGATTTTTCCCCCGCCCTGTTTACTAATTAAAATTTAGTTGGTAAAGAATAAGCATATTGTCCCTGCCGTGGTTTGATCTATTGTTATTAAGACTCTGTGTTGTTACAGATGAGATCAAAGAATTTAATTTATGATGGGTGGATAGGTCAAGTTCAGTCGTCTGAAGCGAGTGCTGGGTAGAAAGCATGGTCAGACAATGATGTCTTAAGCAGTAGCCCAGGCAATAAGCTTTTCCTTGTAATACACCCCACTATCTCCATGTTTGATGCGAGAAAGTCAAACAGTCCTTTGGATATAAATATTTGAGGGCAGCTGGATGCAGTCTATGAAATTCCCTCTGCCTTTCCTTGATACGGTATCCACAGGAGATAATGCACTGCAGAGGAATCCGAGGCTGGAGATAAAGGAAAAAACCTGGGACCACGACTGGGTGTTCCATGCAGGACAGTTCACAGGTTTGCATCATGTCTGAGTGCCTACTGCAACTTCCTATGATATTTTTAATGTGATTTTAAAATACCCCTTGAGCTCACAGCAAGAATCTCTAATTAAGACCTAAAGTTGATGCTGCAAAGTTTTAGTCACACCCTAATAACAAAAGGGGAATGGGGCGGGTGGGGGGAACAAATTTATTGGGTCTGCTTATGGTCTCTAGCTGCAATATTTTCCTTGAACTGTGCTCAAAGAGGAATGGGTTGGATTATTTCCATTTCATCTTTATTTATTGCACACCAGTGTGCAGCACTGTTATGAAACCAAGCAAGACACCCACCTCTCCCCTATGCCTATGGAAACCATGAGGACTGGCTTGACATGCAAGATGAGTAACTTGGGAGCAGTTTTTTGGGCTCTGTTGCTGGGACATGTCTATGAATGCATGGCTAACATAGCTGGATACGTGGGGTGTGCTCTCTCCCTGTGTTCTGCCCAGCTGGAGCCTGGAAGCTGTTTTGGGTGGGAACCACATCTCCTTGTGTCTGTCTGGAGAGCACTCAGCACACCATGGGCTGGTGGAAGAGGCAGGGTAGCTCGGGGCTGTGGCTCTGCTTGGGATCCAGCAACAGGAGGTTCATGTCAGCTCCGTCACTGGGCTTTGCCTCTCCATGTGCATTTTTGTCACGGCGAGGGCTGTGGTTTCTCTGGGCCAGGCAAACTCATTACAAGGCAGCGAAGCTGCAGCCCTTGCATAAGAGCCAAATGCAAAATGTCACTGGTTTGAAACAACAGAATTCCTTTCCCTGACCTGCTTCAGAAGGAGGAGGAAACAGCGTTAGTGCTCTGGGGATGGATTTCCGTGGGCAAACACCTCCTTCCCTGATGTGGTTGCTTACCCAAAGGGTCTGTGTTTTCCCTGCTCAAGAAGTTTCAGGTTAGATCGATGTCTCCATCTAAAGACCCCAGGGTGCCTTCTCCCTCACAAGGCTTCTGCTCCGGGTCCCTCTGTCTTGGCTGCTGGTTTTTGTCCATTTTGGTGGTTGTTCCAGCTTGTCATGCTCATGCCTCTTCTTCCTCATGCTGCTCCTGCTCCCAGGCAGCAGCCTCTATTCCACAGTTGTACACCATACAGTGGCCACAAGATCCAGGAGCTGATCTGACACTAAAAAAACAAAACAGTGGAAGTTTCTTGTAACTTGGGAATTATTTTTTTTTTTTTGTTATTTTGAAAGAAGAGCAGTGCCTCAGGTTGGTTCAGAGTGTAGCCATGCACAGAGCTATGATGGAGGGGAAGGGGGATGCACCAAAAGGGGAGGGATTGTTTGGGGAGAGGGTTGTTTGTGCCTGCAGATCAGCTGGGCTCCCACCCATGACATGGTCTCACAAGACCTGTCACAAGCCATGAGTGGTATAGAAACACTTTCCTCAATTGTGTCACAGGAGTCAGAGCACTAGCAGTGGTATTTCAGCTGTGCTGATACATTTACAATATTTTCAGATCCTGGTAACACCTCAGATCATGATTTGCCCTTTTTGGGGGCTTCTTTTTGTCTTTAACTTTGAGAGGTCAAACTCTATAAGGTGTAATTGCAGCTGTACAACCCCATGCTGCTGCTTCAGTTCAGGGAAGGCTTGCTCAGGGCTGTTCTCCTGTTGCCTTCCATTTTCATACTCATCCATGCCTGGACTGATAATGCACAGCTGTAAGAGGGCAATATTTGAAGACATGATGCTCTCATGGCATTTTTTTAACCCAATGAGAAGCTGCAAATATGTTATACCTCAACAAGTCCTCACAAAGCTTGCAACCCAAGAGTTGGATCCAAGAAGCTCATACAGTCTGGATAAGCCTCAGGGATGCTCACACTCATTGTGTTGCTCGTCCAAACCCAAACCCCAAAACTCTTATAATTTTCTCATTATGGGTCTGTCTGCCAGTCAGCTTGGAAGCTTTAAAAGGGGAACTGGTGGGTGGTACAGTGTCTGTCTTAATGTCTTCTTTGCATTTACTCCTCTTCGTTTCTGGAATAAAAGCTTCAGTTTTATTTCTCATGACTTTACAATGTATCATCTTGGAAATCAATCTGTCCCTTCAATTTACTCAATAACGCTGTCAAAAGTCATCAGCTAGAAAGTATTCAGTGGTGAATACAAGAAGTCTTTTCAAACCCCATTCCCCCTCCATGATGAGCAAAAGGGACAAAGCAAATCTTTTACAACTTAGTTTTTCTGTCTTAGTAAAATAAAAACAGCCCCCTGAGAGGCATTAGTAACTGTTGAGAACCAATATTTACATGTAGTAATTTATTCTTGTGTTTATAGAAACCACAATTAAATTTTTTTTTTTTAAATCTCCAGAAAATTATAATTGGAGATCTGTAGCCAAATTTTTGGGGAGAGAGTTAAAAAAAATTTAAAAGGCTTTTTAATGTCTGGGGATTTGTGTTGTTTGTTTCTGTTGACTAATATACAGAGTAAACTGCCTGAGCCCTGAGGTGACTCACAGGCTGTGCAGATGGGGAGCTTTTCTCTGGGCTTTCCAAGTTAATGGAGTAGGAAGAGATGCTGCATAACCACCTCCTCCAGTCCCATGTCCTCGTCCCCTGCTGCAAAACCAGAGGGTGTGTGAAAATCCCTCCTGGAGAACCCAGCTGCAGGAATACAGGGTTTTCCAGGCAATTACATTTTTGGGAAGCTTTTCCTCTGACCCAATGGGAATGAAATGGGATTAGCTGTGGGCTTCTGAAGGCTGCCAAGGTGGAAGCCAAGTGGAGGATGTGAGTGTGTGGGAGGAGAGCAGCTCTTGGAGGAAAAAGTAGCTTCTTTTCAAACTCACCTCTCATTTAACTCTACGTTACCCAAAGTCACTGAAGGGCTGGAGTGTGTCCAGAGAAGGGTGATGAAGCTGGATAAGGGCCTGGGACATAAATCCTTGAGGAGCAGCTGAGGAAGCTCAGCCTGGAGAAAAGGAGACTCAGGAGGGACCTTCTCACTCTCTCCAACTTGCCGACAGGAGGGTGGAGACAGGTGGGGATCGGGCTCTTCTTCCAGCTAACAACTGACAGGACTAGAGGAAATGGCCTCAAATTATGCCAGGGGTGGTTTAAATTAGATATTAGGGAAAAGTCCTTCATCAAAAGAGCTGACCAGCATCAGAACAGCCTTCTCAGGGCAGTGGTAGAATCACCATTCCTGAAGGGATCTAAAAGTCATGTAGATGTAGTACTTGGGGACATGGTTATTGGTGGACTTGGCAGTGCTGGAGGGAATGGTTGGACTCAATCTTAAAGACCTTTTCCAGCCTTAAAAATTCAATGATTCTCTGATCTTCTCCAACCTAAATGGTTCTATGATTCTTGTGGGCAGGACAAGGGGAGCTGTGCTCTGTCTCAGTAATGAACTCTGACTGTCCAGGAAAGAATTTATTTTTGCAAAATTAAAAAGTGGGAGGGGTGGGGAAAATAAATGGATGTGTTTATAGCTGTATAAAAGAAGGCAGAAAAGTTAATGCTAACATATGTTGCTCCATGTTCCCAGAGCAAAAACCTTTGCAGGATGCTAGTCTGGAGCACAGGTGGTAAATGATAGGTACCTTTATTTATGTAGGAATTTATTTATAAGGAATGGCAGAACAGCTGATGAAAAAGAGGAGGTGAATGTATAGAACCCCTACAGACACATAATATTCATATGTGGCTATTGTAAGCATTGTATTTCATAGACTTTAAATCATCCTCCTACCAAGTCACCAACTAAAAGACACCTTCTCCTCTCCACAAGCATTAATGAGCTGTGAGTGTGCCCAGATCCCCAGTGCAAAGACACATCCCTTTCTCCCCGGAAAAAGGTGTTCATATCAAGTGTGGTATCTTGGTGCTAAGGGGATGAGAGAACAATGTGTGCAATGGAAGGGATCAGTAGGAGACTGTGCAGAGGCTTCTCTTTGGGTCATGGTTATGGAGAGTGAGCCGTGTGATAGGTCAAGCAGCAGCATGAGTGTTCTTGTTCCATTTAGGAGTGACACAATGGCTAAGTGACACAATTCATGTATTGCTTCCAGTGTCACTGCTCCCAGTCTATGAAGTGCTGAGAGTTTTTTCTCCTCGCTGATGGAGACTTTTGGAATAAGGGACTGACTCCTGGCAGAAAGTTCTGGGCTGTGCAGCCCAAAAGGCACGGGTGCTTGTAGGCAACTGATCATGTACTGCCATGATGGCAGTGCCCAGACATGACACCTCTCCTTACAGACCTGACAGACTCTATATTTTTTTAGGGATACAGATTGTTAGGGATAAATCTTTCTTCCCTTAATCTCAAATATTTGGGTGGTGGTTACTTGTTATATAAATGTGACTTTTTTTTTTTTTTCGATAACACAAGCAAGTTTTCAGACTGGACATGACATAACAAAGCTCAAGAGTTTTGTCCTTTTTCCTCAAACTGGCAAACAGCGGAACCTTTTTCCAGTGTAAATAGCAAGGTCTTCCTCTGTCACATATGAGGTCACGTATCCAGCCCTGCTTCATGCCACATCCATACAAAGGCCACCTGAAAATCAGCTGAGCAAGTCAATCTTTGAGTGGGGGTAGTGGAGAGAGTAGGGGAAAATTATACTAAAATAGGAAGGCTTTCCTGATGTCTTTACTAGGAATATCTGTTTGAAAATCAAGAGAGCTCTGCCGTGGGTCTCTATCTGTTCCAGCTGTAGTGTTATGGCACAAGGATGGAGGCACATTCCCAGGTGGGAAATACTGCAAGGAGTGGTTGGTTTTGAGCACCAGGGTGGCCTGGCAGTGGGAGATACCACAGAGAGAAGTGGTTAGACCAGGCAAGAGGCTGAATGTTTCAGCTGCAAACACGTTTCTAGTTCTCAGTCATTGCTGTTGTTGAGGTGTCACTGATAAATCCTGCCCAGGGCAGGATGAAGCTACAAACGCTGCCCGGTCTTCTGAGATGGGAAAATGCTTTTTCTTCCTCTCAGTTTTATGCATTTTCTTAATGTGTGTTGATGCTATATGCTATTAAAATTGATTACCTCTTTCATTTATTTCCTCTCCTCTGGACTCAATTATTTTGCATCTCTTTTTTTTTTTTTTTAAAGTAGGTTGAAGCTGATATGAGAGAAATAATATTCAATCTGTATTTCTTAAGGTACAGGACCAGTCTGTCAGGCTGTTGGCACAAAACAACAATTGTTTTATTGTTTGGGTAAGTAAATAAGAACAAGAAGTCTTAAGTATTGGCATATGTTGATACTTGGCCAAAAAGGTCTCTAAACAATACATTTTCTATTCATTCCAGAAACCTCATACTCTGTTATTTCTCATTTAATGCTGTTGGCAAATACCCATGTCACCATCTAATTTTGACTGTAGTTCAACTTTTTTAGTGCAAAGCTAATCCTCATTATAGTTGTAAACATGTGTTTCATTTGGCCTCGTGTTCATGTGCTAAAGTGACAAAGGCAACTGAGGGTTTCTATCAGGAGTGGAGACGTACAGGTAAGTGTTTTGTTCAATCTGCTTCACCTTTTGCACAGGGAAAATCAGCCCAATTGCTTAATAGGGGAAGAATATTTTTTTAAGCCTCTCTGTGCTCTGGTGCTTGGCCTATTCCCTGCTTTGCACCTTCTTTTGGAAAACAGGGACACACCAAGGAGAAAAAGAGCAAGTGAACCAATGAATGATCATGAGAGCCATCAGGATTTGGTGCAGCAGTGCTGTGTGTCTCTTCTACAACTTTATGTGTTCTTCAGACACTGATACTTTCTAATTTTTATTTTTCATAGACTCACAGAATGGTTTTGGGTTGGAAGGGACCTTCAAGACCATCTCATTCCAATCCCCTGCCATGGGCAGGGACACCTTCCACTATCTCAGGGTGCTCCAAGCCCCATCCAACCTGGCCCTAGACACTTCCAGGGATGGGGCAGCCACAGCTTCTCTGGGTAATTAGAGAGTGACTTTTAAAATGTGATTATTTTAATGTGCCTCAGTTTTCATGGAGAATTACAAGTTCAGTCCTTAGTGAGACCCTACTCAAAGTGACTCATCTTTAAAATGAGACTTCTTGTAAGACATCACAAAGCAGAAGACCTAAAGTCACAATTCACTTTCAGCCAATCTTATTTTGTAAAAAGCTTTTATAGTTTGTAATGGCAAAATTCAGCCTGACTTCCCTGAGTCCAGTAGAGCATGTGACAAACTGTTTGCCAAAATAATCTGATCCGTGGAAGCCTGGCAGTGATTGCAACTGAGGTTTAAGTGTTGTTACCAAACTCCTTAAAGTGCAGCACCATAAAAACAGCAGAAACACCTGAGCCTTCCAAGGACAACATGACATCGATAATTTGAGTCAAGTGGGACCAGACCTGATTCCTGTACAGTTTCTTTCATTAGGATACAATAGAATAAGGTAGAGCAGAATATTTTTAGTTTAATGGGATGTACAGTGATCATCAACCCCAACTGCGTCATCTAGTCCAACAATTATCATTGTTGAAGCCCCTGGTTGAAGTGTATCTTCATGTTGGCTCTTTTACTAATTGCTGCCAAGTTAAGATGTCACCTAGGGATAGGTCAAGCAAAGGGAGGAGTTCGGAGTTTTGTTCCTGGCTGTGATTTGCAAGAAGATGGGGTTGCAAACAGTTCCCAACCTACAGTAGTAGTGCCAAAACAGGAATTCTCCCGAGAAATTCCCAAGCAGACAGAGCCCATCTGCTTGGTCTGGGGTGGGTACCTCAACTTCAGCAGCTGGCAGCTTGGTCAGTTTGTGCTAGAAAAAACACAGTTTGCCACAAAACATTTTTCTATATTCAAATACACACTTGAGCCACAAACATTTCTCTGTGTTTGCCTACACCACCAAGTGGCAAATTGTCCTCTTGTATTTAAATGGAGCCCAAATTCAATCCATACATTTCCAGTCATTATCACCCCATCATCCTTTCTCCTTTTTGCTATTTTTCTCACCAGGCAGTGGTAAACCCCAGGCCCTTTCTCAAACATGTGGTTGATATAAGAGGAGAGGAAAGTTCTTTTCAAATATTAAAATGTTTTTAAATACTGTTTTATAGCAATAGTGGTCATCTGCAAGAAATCAGTTTTCAAAGAGGCGTTTGATGGACTGACAGTCATCTGAGCCCAGGATGAGATGAAATGGTCCAATTCAAGCTGGACTGGGACTCGCTTTTCTGGAGAGCACATGAGTGTAGAAGAGACTGATGAAGCTGAATTTTGCAACTACCAATTTGGCTTTTGAAAATACCAATTTTTCTCTTTTGAAGTGTGATGACCCAAGCTGGAGGAGACCTTGATCACATCAGATGAGCTTGGAGATGCAACATGTGAAGACCTCGCCTTGATAGTGCTGTGGGATAAGTTTGGGGCTCTGACACCCCTAGTGCCTGCATCAGACAGGTGAGAATGAAATCAGCTCCTGGAAGAAAACCTCGTAATTTACATGGCTTTTGAGGGGCATTGCTCTTGACACAAGGCTTTGGGCATCCTAGGTGCCTTCTCTGTGAGGATCAGAGTGAACTGGAAGCTTAAGAGTATGGGTGGCATGCTCTGTATAGAGGGCAACAGTAAGGAGGAATAATAAATTGCTCTGACAAGACATCTCATTTTTCACTGGACCAAGGGACAAATCCAAGCATGACCTCTCATCCTCTTGATTAAGGATCTGAAGTATTTACCAACTCCACCCACTGTTTCTGGGACAGGTTGTCCTATGAAGGGCCAGGAGTTGGACTCAGTGATCCTTGTGGGTCCCTTCCAACTCAAGATGTTCTATAATTCTATGATTCTTGTGTGTTTGTTATACAGCATTTATTGCTTTCCAATGCACACAGAATGTTTGCTTCTTACATACTTCAATTTATGACTTTTGCCATGAACTGCATATTGTATTGTTTGTATATGTAGAGAACTTTCAATATTAATTTTCAATGTGTTAATATGGAAGAAACTCAAGAAAACTCCTTCTTGGCTGGAATTCATCAGGTTCTCAGCTGAATGGTTGTGTTTTTAGCTGCTGTATTCACTGTGCACGTGGCTGATGTATCCCCAGTGTGAGAGACCTCTGGGATTTTCCATCATTTATACTGTTTTTACTGGATGTCCACATTCAGAAGCAGCACTAATTTCAGGTTATTTTGGTTTTCATAATTTTATTTTCTTGAATACTGGTAAGGAATAATGAAGGCTTTGGTGATCAAGACCCAACACTGGTACTGCTTTAAAATCATTCAGGCTTTTCAGGTGTCCAACTTCCAAACTACTTAGGGCACAAGGGGAAATGTAAACATTGTTCTGTTATTCAACCTACTACATAAGAGCATTGAGTTTGACAAGGCTCCAGGTACCCCCATGTCCTGTTCTTACTGAGATCAGAGGCTGATATCCCTCCCCAGTGACATCTAATCTGGCAGGTTTGTTTTCACTCTAACAATTGGCCACTGTAAATGTTGGTTATGCTTCTTCGTGCCTGCCCTGCCAGAGCTGCTTCCAGGAGCTTTTTGCTGCCTTTCTCAGGATTCAAGCTTGTAGCAGTTCTTTCTTAAACACAGCCACAGTGTATTTAAATACAAGTTCAGGTGTGTGCTGCATTTACTTGATCTGTGCAGGGAAGAAGGTGATTTCAGGTATTTTTTTTAAACTTTGTATCAAAGCCCATCTTTTTTTTTATTTCTTTTTTACTTTCTTCCTTTTTTTTAAAGATAGATATATGTGGTATTAAAGATCATGAAACCTCTTGGTAGGGCAGAGGCCACATTGGATGAAGCTGTTTGCAGAGCCCAAAGGTGGCTGCAGAGCATGAGATGAGTTTCAGGTTGTGCCATGGACAGATTTTACACAGGACACAGGGCGGGAAACAGTTAAGGAAGCTGAAAATACTCATTGCAGGAACTCTGTACATCTGGAGGGCCTTGGTGGCAGAGAGGATGATGAGCTCCAGGGTCATTACTGAGAGCAAAACTTGGTGTCTTTGTTCTGCACTGACCTTGCAGGGAAAGCAGAGCAGGAGCCGTCGCCTCTGTGCTCACCATCTGTACACCCTGCTCTGCCTCTGTTGAACACAATCCGTATTTATATCCAGGAATGGCAAGGCCAGGTCTGGCAAATGCCAATGGTCTGACACTGCAACAGCATAAAAATGGTAATTTAAAGTATGAGATATATATAAGAATTATAAGCAGTAATAAATGTGCTCTGACCAAGCAGGGGAGAATTATTTCTTCTGATCAGCTGGCAGAGCTGGATGTAGAACAGGACCCTGGACTATGGTGTAGTTTGAATTAAGCTGGGTTTCTGCCTTGTATTATTTTTATAGTCTCTTCCCATCCAACAGAGATCTCTATTTCTTTGCTAACACGACTCCATGTTGTGTAGACTCAGTCCAATGCCAGGGAACAGATGGTTCAGGGCTCTCCATGATGATGGATGTGATGGTCCTCCTCAACATCCCAGCATCCAAGATGAGACAGATCCTTCCCAAAATCCTATCCTCTCTTTTGCTGCAGAGAAAGACTTCTCTGCTGGTCCCAAAAGCAGCAGGGAAGTGTTTCCATCTACAGCAGTTTGCTTCTCTTTATTTACCTTTGGCCTCTGGGTCAGGAAACCTTAATAATTTCCTTTTTATTAATTTAATCCATAGTTCCTAGTAATTACCATAAATTAAGCCTGCTGGGGGGAAAAACACAGCCAATAAACCAGAGAAACTGCTGGCTTTATTTGGGTAACGTCAGTACCTAGAGGATTGTTTCCTGCAGGTCAGTCCCTTGGTTGTTGTGATTAACTTGAGATCAGCAGAGAGTTTCCCATCCACCTCTTAAACAAGGCTCGGACATGCCAGGAATTCTGCTAATGCACAGGGTCCTATTAAACGCTTAACCTTGGTGTGAAATGAACTTATTCCTGCCCCTGTGCAGGTACTGGGTATATCCCAAGGGACATTTCTCTCTGGTTTGAATAACCTTGACTGGAGACACCGATGTGCTCTTCCTCATGTGGTGCCAGTGAGGTGAAAGCAGCAGGCAGGATCTACTGTTAACACCCAAGGGCTCAGCGTATGGATGAAAATTGTACATTGCCTCCCAAGAACAAAAAACCCCAAAACTAACTGGATTTGCAGTGGGAAAATATTTGATGTTATTTTCCAAAGACCCTCCTTGGGTTCTCCTTAGCAGCGCCTTTGGGGGAATGGGGCTCTCAGAGCATGATGGAGAAAGTGGGAATTATAACAAGCCCGTGGGATGAGAGGCTGCATCCAGGAGCCCGCAGAGGCCCCACTAGTAAAGGGTTGCTGGTTTCCTTTTCTAACTGGGCTGAAGCCAGGCATTCCTGAGTGGCACCGGTCCTCCCAGTGCTGGAGAGGAAACATTCCTGTTTGTTAGCTGTGGAAGTGCATGCCTAAGCCAAAGGTTACCAAGCTGAGGTGATATTTTTGCATTCCTACAATGTCTTAGCTTTTTTAAATTAAATTCTTGCAACATGAGGATTTAATCCCTTCTGGTATATATGGTGTGCGTGTGTGTGTGTGTGTGTGTGTGTGTGCGTGTATATATATTTTTTTCCTACAAAAATTTCATCAGGGAAGTTATTTTTGTTTTTCAAAATTGGCTCAGCTACAGGGTCAGTAACTTTCCACCCAGAGCCTGTGGAAAGGCTTGGGGTTTGAGGCTGAGTAGAGGGTCAAGTTTTAGGGTTGTACTTGAATTGAAACTAGATCTGGGGTTGAGAGCCACTAGGGATGAAATCTGTTGAATTGTTCTTGAATATTTTTTATTAAAAATAATGGAAATAAGCAGTTTTCCTCTGCCCAAAAGCAGAGTTCCACCACATTGATACTAACAAAATTAGTGGTTTCCAACATGGAATTGGGTTCGAAATCCAATCCCAGAAGGGTAAGTGTAGAGTTATAGACTCAAAGTTAAGCTGCAGCAAAACAAAAAGTATTTTGATTATAATACTTTGAGGATGGGGGAGGAACACAGACTGTGCCCTGATCGTGCTAGCAAGGACTGGAAATAGCTTGGGACCAGATAGGTGCTGCGGGACACCACAAAGCAGGAAAGCCAGATGCAGGCAGAGACCAGGCTCTGCGTCCTGGGCTCCAGGAGCAGATATTCCAGCCCAGGTTTACTTAAATGAACTCAAAGCTTTGGCTTCAGAGCATGGCCTGTGTCTCTGGTTGCCCGGAGCTGACACGCTCTCTGCCCTGCTTCTGCTGCTGGATGAAGGTAGTGGCTTTTTTGTTGGGGGAAAAAACAAAGTTGTTAACTCAGACTGTGATTTGGTTTCCTTTCTCTTCTGCTGAGCTGCTTTGCCAGTTTTAAGATGATCAGGCTGATTAATACTCATGTCCTAGAGAAAATGGCAAAAGCTTCTTCTGCTAAGCCAAGACATTCCACCGAGCAGACAGCACGGCCACCTCAGGTTTGCTCCTGAGACTCCTTCAGAGTCCTAAGCTCTTCCCTTGCATTGGCTCAATGGAGCCCATGTGATGGGGGGAAATGCAGGTTCTGCTCATTCAAGGTATCTTTGTTTCATCACTGCTTCCTTCTTTGGAAGAAAAATGATTCTTCCAGGTCTTGACATCTGCTGCTATTTAAAGGATCATCAACATCGCCACTCCATTCCTCCTGGGGCCTCAAGGTATATAAAACCCTATTCTTTGCAAATTTGTGATTGGAAACAGATATTATGTGATGGTGTCCCTTTAAATTCCATGTCGGTGGTGGAAAGCTTATTAATTAATGGTTTTGCAAGACAGAAGCTGGTGGGGACTGGAGGGGGGCAGGTGGAAGGTTTTAGGCAGATTTTAACCCCCTGGGGCAGGTGGGTGGTGACCACCTGTGGATATGCTGCAGGAGGAATCTGCTTGCAGCTCTCTGCTGGTGCTGTTTTCTGCATTATCCAGGGATTCCCTTGTGACTTTTAGCAGCTTTTATTTGGGCTCTGGTGAATGACTGAGTCAGAGGAAGAATTTCTCAGGTTAGCAGCCCCCTCTGCTACTTGTCACCCCCCTTGTACACCCATGTACAAGCCCCTGCAGCCGTAGAACCGAGGGAGCAATGGGAAAACGCACCTGGAAGCTCCTCAGAGGGACCGAGCTGTGGAAAAAGCTCATAAAACACCTCCTTGAGGCCTGTCTCTTGTGGGAGTCTGTGTGTAACCTCCATCCTCATGCTCCATTAGATGGGGGGAGGCTGCAGCTACAGACACACTCTCACTATGAGCATCCTGTGCTGGAGAGGAGCTGGCAGCTCTTGCTCTGTATTTAGAGTTTGCAGGTTCAGTGTGCTGATAATTATTTCTGGATTCTTGAAGTGGTGAGGCACTGGCACAGGTTGCCCAGAGAAACTGTGGCTGCCCCATCCCTGGAAGTGTCCAAGGCCAGGTTGGAGCAGGGTTAGGGATAGTGGCAGGTAGATTGCAGGCTGAGATAGTGGAAGGTGTCCTTGCCCATGGCAGGGGTGGAACAAGGTGATCTTGAAGGTCCCTTCCAACCCAAAACAGGCTATGAGATGTTGGACTCCTTTCTCTTTCCACATCTAAGACATGTTTGTCTTGTGTGGCTTTGTCTTTAGGAAGCCAATCCCTTTGAAAGGTGCCAGGAGTGGTTCAAAGAGAGGGATGTCCCGTGGGTGGGACAAAGCTCTGATGCTCTGTCTTATCTCCCGTTGCAGGCCCTCAGCAAGTAATCTTTGAGTTGCCAGGGCAATAAAGGATGTCAGGGGTGATTAAAGATGTGGCAGCTGGTCCATATATCTCCATGCAGTCAAGTCCTTCAGATTTTCCTCACTCCTACTGCAACAGACTCTCCCAATATTCATTACAGGACTCCAGTGTCCCCCACAGTCATCCCCTGAGCAAGCTGAGGGTGTTGGACATCCAGCAGGATTTGGTCCATGCTCAGCACACCTCTCCAAGCTCCCTATTCACATCCACCTGATCCTGTCCCTCTCTGCAGTGCTGGATGTCCTGCCTGTGGCTGAGCTGGGAGCGTGTGGTCCTTGTGCAGTGCCTCGAGTATCGGTTACATCTGGTATGTTTTCTGTGCAAAATGGCTTTTTAAGAAATAAGGGGTTTTTAAATGGACTAAAAATTTTTACTGGGGCATCTGGTGTTGCAAATATTTGAAAAACTTGAAATTTTTTCCTTCTTGGCAGTAAAAACAACTGAGCTTCTTGCCCACTGCAGTCCAAAAACTATTGAATACATTTTAAAACAGATCGTTTGGGGGGTTTATATCACTGTTTTTATGGTAGTGAACAGAAGATACTTTTCTCCTCAGAACTGGTTCAGTATCCCAAATTATGGTTGCCGATTTCTTGGCTTATGGGGAGCTACGTGATTTACACCAGTGAAGAATGGCAGAAAGTTTTGAGAAACCTTTGAAAGCGTGAACTAGACAAAGATGAGCTTTTGTTTTCCTTCTGAGATACTCATATTCTTGTTGCAGACCATGCCTGGATTCGCTTCATTGCTGTTGTGAATTGTGAGACTTTAACCAGTCCACAGTACACAAGTAGCTGGAGGCGGCTGCTGCAGAGAGCAGCTCAAAGGTTCCCTCAGCAATTGGAAGGGATCTGAAGGAACCCAATCCCAGGGATGAGATGAATCTGGCCACTGCAGCTGCTTTGAGATTTTTCCAGGTTTTTTTTCCTGGGAATGATCATAAGGTCAGAGGATACGAGATTTTTTTGTGCATTGCTTTCTAAGCTACTGAATCATGTTATTTTTTTATTATTTTTTTTCTCATGCCTGTTGCACTCAGGTATAGCTTTGACAGAAGCTGAAAGAACCTCTCTGGGCTGGAGGGAGGAACTGGACCTGCATCTCTTGTATCCCAGCTGAGTGCCCTGATGACTGAATGGTGCAGAGGGATAACAGTAATGCTTTTCCTTCTTAGTATATCAAAAAAAGGACGAGGAGGAAAAAGAATGGAAAAAAGAATTTTTTAAAAGCAGCATTTTATCCATTACTAATCCCATGCCTCTGTGCTGGAAAACCCTCTGTTTATGACCCTCACCCTGTGCCCAGGTGAAAAACCATCTTGGGAAACTCCAAATACAGCTGAGATATTCTTGCATACAAAACCAGCTCATTGTGTGCCTGGACAAGTCTCAGTGCTGGCAGGAGGAAGGTGGCAGCAATTAGGATCAAGGGATTGGGCTGGGAATGCCCTGCAGAGATTGCAGGGGCTGCATTGCAGTTGCTGTAGCTGAGGTTTGCTGATCCAAAGGTTCATCACCTATTTGATCCAGGGTGGGACAGCTCTGGGACCTGAATGACCAGAAATCCAGCCCTGTGCAAGGAAGGGAAGGGGATGGTGGAGGATCCAGCCTGGCCCATGGGGTCCCAGTGGCCATTGTCTTGGCACAGCTACAGCACCAAACCACATCCTGGCCAGACTCACTTGACAGTATGGCCTTATGCCCAGGTTGTGAAAGTGAGTGAAGGGCAGATATGTTGGTTTGGCCTTAATGTTTGTTCCATGGCATTTAAAAAAAAAAATTTTGAGATACTTGGATTATTTAGATTTGCTCAAGTGCTGCTGGGCTTGTCTCTGCCTGCTGCTGCTGCCAAGATTTCTATAACCCTCCCTGGCTTTGCACATTCTGCTACACATGTGTGTGTAGTCACACATAGACCTGTTCAGTGACGATTTTGTCCAGTACTACCATAGCACAAACTGGGCACTTACAGATGTCCATCATTCACTCTGACCAAGCCACTTCTCCCCCATCCTTGACAACCAGTAGCTGGATCACATCTCTTCAGAAGAGAAATTCACTCTTTGCTTTGAAGACAGTGAGTGCTGAAGCATCTGCCACATTCCTTCCTGACATATTCTAGTGATTGGCTGCCTTCATTCAAACCCAGATGTCTCCTCTCTGATTTGAATGCTGCTGACTTCAGGTTCCTGCCATTAGACCTTCTCCTGCCTGTTCCTGAGGGATGTGAGGAGCCTCAGACTATTGGATACCCAGGCTGCCACTCAACAAAGCACTGCCCCAGGTGTCCTACACCAGCTCTCTTTCTCTCAGTGTCACTACAGCAGAGTGATCGACGTCAGATGAGAGTCAGAGAGATCAATGACATTGTAAAACACTTCAAGTGTGTTCCTTCACCTTGTGACTTGGCTGTGATGGCCATTTAGTGGGAGCAAGGCTTTCATGTGTCCAGTCCTGGTCTGCTTTTCCCATTGCTGACTCTTCTTTGACCTACCTGCTTAAGGTGGATTAGTCCTTAATTCAATTTTCCCCCTCTTAAGATGTGATAAATCTGTTAAAATGTGTATTTTCTTTTTTTCTTCTGCTTTTTTTTTTAATATCATGCCACAAGTATTCCATGGTATCATCTTGCCATGATGCTAGTTGAGGCTAAGGTGCTAGTTTCTGATTGAGAAATAGATGTTCCTTCTGACTGTTGGGCTCATGAAATGGAGGGAACACCTGGTCTCAGCTCATTTTAAGCAAGACTGGCATTTTTGAAGCACTTTAGGAACTGCAGAATCATAGAATCACAGAATGGTTTGGATTGGAAGGGACCTTAAATATTATCCAGTTCCAATCTCTTTGCCACAAGCAGGGACGCCTTCCATTAGACCAGGGTGCTCAAAGATTTAAAGGAAGCAAAGTCGTGTCTATAGAGCCTGTGGAAATATTTGTACTCTCTCTCTCCCCATAAGTACATTGCAGTAATTCAGAGGAGTAGCACGTGCTCATTTACAGAAGATGTGCTACAGAAGAGTTATCACTCATCAGAGGAGATATGGGCTTAATGCAAAAAAGAGCCTGAGACTGCAAAGATGCTCAGCACAGCCCGTAGCTGAAACGTGTTGTGGGTAAAGATCAAACCATAAAGGTCTTACCGACATCTGATTCTTCTCAATTTTAGTTGGATCCAAATCTAGCAAAAGGGCATTTTTATGTCTGGTCACAGTCCAAAAAGATATAGCAAAATCACCTGGAGTTACAAATGTGTTGCAGAACCTGTCCCTAATCACATTAAGAGCTCTAAACTGTAAGGCTTGATTGTTTGCCAAATGAAATATTCTCCTCCGGTATTTGCAGAAAGGAATTACAGTCTGTGAGTCATGTTTTTCATTTGGTATTGAAGTACAGTTTCTGTTTTATGGACACAATCCTGAGCTTGGGGAAGGAGTAATTCAAAAAGCCTTATTTGTTGGGAAATAAAGGCGAGGTGACTCTGTCATCTTGGGACATCACTCTCATCTTGGGACACCCCCAGGACCTGGGGGCTGACCCATCAGTTGTCCCCAGTGGGCTGCTGTTACCTGTCCTGTGTGAAGCCCTAGTGTTGCTGACACCCAACAGCAGCAGGTCTCAGGCAATATATTTTTGGCTCTCAGTTTCCAGCTGGGTTTTTGAGCCCTTGAGGTTCCCCATGTCAAGCTTTCTTCTGCAGTTCTGAGAGAGATTTTGGTGGATGTTGGATTTGAGGTTGTGCTTAAATAGATGAAAAGGCAGTGCAATCATGGGGCTCTGGTCTCCAAGCCTCAGTGACAGAAATTAAGGTTGAGAGGCTCACTGCAGAAATGTCTGGTGGGTCTCCAGTGTTCCATTGTCACAGTGACCACTGGACTCTTACTCCAAACTTCAAGTGCCTCTAGTATTTCCTTTAGACCCCCTCGAGTATTAGCTGGCCACCAGCCATGGACTCTGGTCTGGTGGTCACCTGTGGTTTGTATGTGAACTCCTGGTCTAGTGGAAAGCGTCCCTGCCCATGGCACAGGAGTTGGAATGAGATGATCTTTGAGGTCTCTCCGAACCCAAACCATTTTGTGATTCTATGATTCTGTGACTTGATATCACCCAATAAATTGATGACGTGGGTGACACGGGACAATTCAAAAGCATTCAAAGCATCAAGTCACTGCTGAGAGGAGAAGCAAGGCAAGCTGGTTCAGAGAGCAGCCCTCTCCCAGCCACGGAGGATGGATCTTGCCCAGACTCTGTAAGTACAAGCCCAGAGCTGTGAGAGCTGACACAGCTCTGGGAGCAGCAGGGAGATGCCCTTGGCTCAAACCAGACCTGCTGCTGGATTAACTGCCCATCACACCACACTTAATTACACTTGCACCAAAGGAAACGCTTGCCCAGAGTCACTCTGTGTCCCATGGGAAGGAGAAACCAAACTGGATTTATACCACCTCATCTTTAAAGCTAGGGGCAGGAGGGATGGGCAAAGCTCTGCAATCCCTTGGGAAAAGAGGAGCACCCCCCCTGGGCTGCCTGGCAGCCACAACCTGCCCCTGGCATGCCCCCTCTCTTCCCCAGGGAGGAAGGAAGCACAGGGCCGGGTCAGCAGTCGTGCCTGGGGGATTTTGGCCTGACTTCTCGCAGTGTCTTAATATACCCCAGCTGGCAGCAATAATTGGAGAGTTATTAAATAACTGTCTGCAGTGACATACAATCTGCAGAGCACTGTACCAATTATTTTTCATTTGCTTCTCTCTATCTCAACGTGTCTCTATCTCCCCATCCTGCCCCACCACTGTTCCCAGGAACAATTTACTGTAGCGATTGGAAGGCAGCGAGATCTTCTCCAACAAAGAAACTACTTTATTTTCTGCCATGGTTAATGCCCCAATTTAATGAGTCCTTCATATCATTCTCACCACCCTAAATTAAAGGGTAGCCTGTGCAATTAAACTGTTTAGCTTCCAGAATACCCCTCACAGTTATCTGCAAAATGGGTTGAAATGCAGCTGCTACTAATATTGCTCGTATTAAAACTGGCAAAGGGAAAACCACTTTCATCTCTTTATTTTTAGTACTGTGCCTTTACTTTCAATTAAACTAATTATTTGCACCATCTTGTTCCCGATTGTTGTCCCATGAGATTTTCCCAGCCAGGAAACATTTTATGCAATACATAACTGTAGCTGCTTAGACCTTAATGTTTGTGTCTTTTGGGAATGAGGAGAGTGCTGGGATTTGCAGCTCTTAGTCTAATTTATACCAGTATTAATCCAAAGTAAAGCTGTAGTTTGCAGTAGATTTGAGTTTTGTTAGATCAGAACTTGTTCTTTTTCTCCCTCTTTATTTTCTAAATCAGAATTTGCTGCTGTATTCTCAAGGGGCAGATAAAAACTTGCATCCCTGAGGATCTCCAGATTCTTTCCATCAGGAGATGCTTCACCCATCCCTGATATTCATCCCTCTCCAGATGAAAAGTGGCTGCTTTTTAAGGATTGGAAAGAGGTTTGTCACTGCTTGAGTTGGGAGTAGAAAAGGGACCCCCCAAAATGTCAAAACAGAAGCATGAATAGTGGCATACAACCAGCTCTGCTCTGCCATTTAGCTGAGAAAGGCTCTGCAGCAATCCAAGGAATTCTGGTTGGGATGCATCTGCAGGGAATTTTCTTCCTGCCCCAAACCTGTTGAGCTCCAATATTCATTTTAATGATCTCATTTTATAAATAATGGAAAGAAAAACAATGCATTCAATAGAAATGAGATTAGAAATAGGAGGGGAACGAATTACAAATGCAAGAGTCTGTAGCTATTCCAAGGAAGATAAATCTCGTTTTAAGTGGTCTCCAGTGAAACAGTGTCTTGCTAAGACTAAAACAAAGTAAATCTGGTTTTGTTGATAAATAGAAGTGTGTGGCGGTGGCAGAGAGTATTTTCCAACACTGGTTGGTTGTCATAGTATCCTAGGACTAACAATACTTAGGTTTTATTCTTGTCTCGCCACTGTCTCTCTGCAGTAAATCATTTAACACCCTGTGCTAGAGTCACAGCACAACCTGGAACACCAAACTTCAGTGAACAAATGTACAAATGAAGTCAGTATGTGGCCCTCAGTAAAGCTGTCACTGACAGGCTTCTGGCCTCAGCAGAGTCATGAAACTTGGGGTGCATCAAGGTGGAATTAGTGGCATTTCAGCAGCACATGCACAACTTGCTTCAAACAGTTGTGGGAAGGGCTGTTGGTGGGAGGTCATTTAATTTGGGGCTGGATCTGGTGTGATGATGCCTCTTTTGTGTCTTCCAGGGTAGATATAATGTAAAAACTCTATTTTCTTTTTCTTCTAAATTTGGTCAGATTTTCTGCCCACATGAGTGGCAGACAGCAGATAAGGTGTTTGCTTTGCAGAACTCTCCTTGGGTCCCTTCTCCATCTGGTCCTCAAGCTGCAGTTGGGGAGGGACTGTATCAGGGATCTGTAAGAGAGGCTGAACTACAAACACCAGCTGAACAGCCAGGTAACACCACCACTGTGCTCTCACCTGATTGAAAACACACTGTCCCTTTCCATCCTGAACCTGGAGGCTGGGAGGGAAGTGCTGGCATGAGCTGTAATGGGATGGATGGGGTGAGATATCCCTAGAAAGAATGTACACCCAAGGGCTGGCACGTGCCGAGCCGAGATGCGTAGAGCTGCACAACACAACACCAAGATCAGCAGCCACATGGGCTGGAGCTGGAGAGTGGCCGACCCTCCTAGCTGGGAGCTAATGATTCCCTTCAGGATTGCATCATTGGATTCGGACTGAGTCATTATGAGACGATTTGGGAAAACAAGTCAGAATTCATTACTGAGGAAACACGTCGGAGCTGTTGCAAGGGCCTCCTGTCGGGTGTTCAGAGGTACAGCCATGGCCTCACTCCCAGGGCCATGCATTGCTCTGCCTTTGGTGGCAGGAGCCAAAATCCATGGCCTGTGTGGGTGGATGGGATTGTCTCCTTATACCACCCACAGCTGCTTTCCCCATGACACCTGTTACAAGGATAAACAAACCCTAGGGCAGCAGAAGACATTGAAATTATGAAATTTGCACCTGTGCAATCCGGGGTGCAACCTCAGAAGCATCCTCAGCCTCTGCCAGCAGTTACAGCATCCTCCCTTCTGGTGTCCAGTTCCTGGCAGCCCCTTTGCTCCGGCTGGACAGTTGGATGTTTGCCTGCCCTGCTCACTGCCTGTTGCTGCTGGTGCCTCTCCAGGTGGGCACAGCTTTGCAAGGCTCTCCAGAATGAGGCTTTTTTGCCACCAGCAAAAGCATTTTTATCAGGTGTAGTGGAGGGCCTTGAAAGGAGTTTCCTGCAAACTGCCCCCTGTTCTGTACCAGGTTCAGCGTTTCTCTTGGAAACTCAACAAAACCGCACGGTTTGTACCATTGGCATTTGGGCAACACCTTATTCTTTGGAGCTGATGCTAAGTCACAGGATTGCTACCCCACAAAGTGTTGGCTTCAGAATGCTGGGTTAGCACAGCAGCATCCTTGATGAGGGCAGAGAACATGGTATGAAGGAGGGTTTGAGAGAAAGGTTTGAGAGAGCGACAAGCTAAAAGGAACTTAGGAAGAAGTCCAAGGCTTGATTGCAGCTTGGCACTTGACACTGACATGTCTGACCATCAATCAGCAGAGATCAGTTACTCAGGAAGCTTAAACACCTACCAGGAGTGTATATTAACGACAGCTTGACGACTATGCAAACAAGGACATGGATAGAGACCAGCATGGATGGACACAGGCCTGTCACTTGCCCCTGCAGAAATGTGTTATCCTGAAATTACTGCTGTGGCCACTGAAGATGAGCTGGAGTCCTTGTTAATAAGTTTATAAAAATGTGAGGCCTGGGTGTTTGCTGGAAAAGAAGATACTGATGTCTTTGCAATTAAAATTAGCAAATGTTTCCCTAGTAAGGGAATAAAAATAATTCAGAAATACGTTGAATAATGGGGAAACTCCTCGATAATCAAATATGGTGAGGACAGCGAAACCCTGGTGAGGTGAGCCAGCTGGTGGGTAGTGAAGGCAACAATGGCCAGACATTCCAAGCATCTCCTCTCAGTCATTTTCTAGGGAGCTCCATGCCATGGCTGCTTGAAGAGATGATGGATGGCTGATCCCAGGTAAAACTCCTGTCATCTTGACGCGACCTCAAAGGGTGAGTTTTTTTCCAAACTCCTACCAGAAAGTAGCAGTTCCCAGTAGGGTCAGTTGTTTGTGTGAGGGAGAAACCAGGTGAAAACTTGATGAATTCAGAATAAAGGCTTTCCTTTGCTCCTCAGCAAACCTTACTGCAACTAACTGCAAACCTCCAGCCTTGTTATGTCCTGGGCAATGCTTAAACTGTCAGTAGTCCTAAGGCTGCTGTCACAAGAGCTGCTCAATGGGGTTGACAGATTATATCTCTAAAGTCCCTTTATTGGACCTTGTTCCCAGAAAAGCTTGCAAATTGCTCTGATCTTACCAGACAAAGGCGTTGCTCACTCTCGGAGTCCTTGGATATCCTACACAATAAGGTAGGAATTGGTGAGAATTACCCGAGATAAAATATCCCTTACAACATCAAAGTTCCTGATCTCTTAGCTGTCAGCTGCAGGTATGTGAAAGTCCTGACAGGCTGAAGATAGAAGGAAGAGATAAAGCAAAAAAAAAGAAAGGAGGGGGGATGGAGAAATTCTCTGAATGAAACGTTATATCATTGGATTTGGCACAAAGATGTCAGTGCAGTGAGTCTGTACGGCCAACTGGGGTGTGAGCAGGGCACTGGGCTTTCACCTTCTGAAATGAATCGCTAGCAACTGATATCAGGTGACCAAGGACAGATCCTGATCCTTGTCACACCAGTGGATCAGGAGATGATCTTCATGAGTCCCTTCTAACTCAGCATATACTATGAGAAAAGAAGCAGGAGTAACAGAGATCAGGATACAGCTAAATCGTGATTGTACAACCCCCACATTTTCCCAACCCCATACACTCAGCTGTTGGTTGTCTTTACCCAGTAGAACGGCTGAAGTGGGTCAGTTACCATGGAGGAATCACATATGTAACACAAGGCACCATTCTTTTCCATCTTTGCTTTGCACATTTTAATAACTGACCTCCTTGGGCTGTTCACAGGAGCTGTGTCAGGAAAGGTGGGATCAGACTTCTTCTACACACCACTCAACGTGAGTTGCTAATCTCACTGCAAAAGTCCAGCTTGTTGGCAGCAAAGTCTGAAACTGATTTTCACAGAAACGGAGTCAAGAGGGCTGAGCTGAAACAAGATCTGGCTTGTTTGTCTAAAATTCTGTTCTTTCACACCCCAAAGATGGGACAGACCCTCCCTCCACCCACTGCTCCTGCACACCTAATCCTCCTCTAAAACTGTGTTTTAGAGCAGATCAAATACCTTTAGATTGTTAGAAAGGACTGGTTTTGGCAAATGCACAAAATACTTTTCTCAAATGACATAAATATTGTATGTGATTTGCTGCCTTGCCAAAATGCAAACACACACACATGCTCTCCTAACTAAGCAACATTCTTTAAAAGTTAAGATTGTTGCTTAGAAAGAAATATAGAGCATTTTATAAATCCAAATTGATCACGCACTGCGTGTGTTGAAAACATGTACAAAAAATGGAACCCCAAAACTCCATTAAACCACTTCTGAGACAATACATCACTGCACCTTTATATTGCACCGAGGGGTTTAACAACACTTCTCCAGGAAAATATTTTACTAGGTAACAAAAAAAAAAGTTATTGAAAACATATATTTGATACTTTTGGCAATTCATTTTACTACTTGCATTTCCAATTCATTGGTATAGTTCATGGAAAAAAATATTTTCGCAGTTGGGTCATGTTATTATTTCTCTATTTTTTTTTTCTCTACTTGAAAGTCACTACACAATTTTTTTTCTATGAAACAACAAAGACAGGCCAAAGCTGCTTGCTTGGTGATCCTGTAGATGTCTTAGGGTGTGCTGGAAATGTAGAATACATGCAAACATGCCTGCAGGAAATTATGGCATCTTTCTGCTTTTCTGTATAACCAACTTTATATCTAAACACGCTAAAATAGAACTGGGGAAGAACTAGTAAGCTGAATACTCTAAGGAAAAAAAGAAGGTATCACTTATTAGAATATTAAAATCTTTTTAAAAATTAGATGATTTTGCTTCAGATCAACTGAAATGTCACTATCACTCACCTCTTCCATGACTCATTCTCACCCTCCAGCACTGCTCCTTTCCTGGCTAGTGTGAACCTCTCCAGATGAAAACCTGCCTTGAACTTGACCTGCCCACAGGAATCCAGAAGGCAAAGGAATTCCAGGAGAAGAGGAGATGAGCATGTTTTAAGACAGACTAACGGCAGATCGGCACTGCAAATTTAACTTGGACTCAGACACAGATCTGCTACATCCTTCTACATAAGGAGTGACTTTTCACCCAAAGCTGCTCATGTTTTATCACCATTTTACCTGGCCTTCGGGGGAATGTGGGCATGCACTGGGCTCGAACAGATAACACACCCATTTTGAAACAGACTTAAACCATAGGTGTGACCCGGAGTGGCCTCTGGTCCCTGAACTCAAATGCTGGTCACTCGTGAAGACCAACACCAAACATCCACACGAGGATTTCTGCTTATTTAACCAAACTGCTCCTGGACCACATGTGTGCTCATTTCTTACATCACTACAGATAAGACTAATCTTCACTTGGAGAGAGATAGCGTGAGTAACCACGAGCATGTTGTATCCTTGTTTGCCTGGAGAACGGTGATTTTACATTTTAATTGTTTCCTGTATAACACATTTTGTTAGGTCTCAGTTTCCTGTCAGCTCTTCTCCCCACTGCATTTGTTTCCTGATGTGTGTGTAATTACAACCATAAAAGTCCATCAGCAAAAGCACCATCAATTTGAAAGATTAACGAATCTCACGCTTTCCCTCTCTCCTCCCCCCAAAATTAGAAAGCCCACTCTGTAGTTTCCAGCACACATCTATCATTACACACTCCTGAGTCTCAGGTAAATTAGCAACCTGATTCTTTTCCCTGCTGTCACTTAGAAGAAAAGAGCTTCTTATTTGCCATCCAAGGAAAAGTACAGTAAACCTAGAACTAGATAAAAGGGAAGTAATCAAATATATTTAACTGTCCCCAGCCAAATCCCATTATTTGTATAGATGTTAGCTGGTGTATCTGAAGATTTAGGGAAGCCTTGTCTTTTATAAGAAATAGTACTGCTTGATTGAAAATTGCAGTGTTTGAGATAGTGTTCTTCTGCTCGCTTAAAATGAGAAATTCATCTTTATATATAGATATATTTATGTATGAATGTCAGGTATTTCAAAAGTAGTTTCATGTCCTTGCTTTTCAATTAAGCATAAGCATTTGGGGCAAGCACAGCATCCCTCTTGGTTTTGTTTCAGAGATGGGAAATGCCTCCTCAGTGTGGGAAGTTTCCTTGGACTGACCTTCTCCCTTCTACCCGAAGGAAGTGGGGAAAATAATTTCTGTTAAGTCAGCTCCTACCTGTTAGATGGCATCACCTCCTCACCATGTGAAGAACAATTTACAGGGTGTAGAGATCATGTAGGGACAGAGTGAGCAGCTGTGGTAAAGAAATACCCTGGGAGTATCCCATGGAGGTTATAACCATGGTGAGGGCTGCAGGAAAGCACAAAAAGCGTTCATCTGGGACCACAGGTTTTGAAAATATATGGACAACATCACAGCAGTGCTCCTTCCCTGGGCAGCTGTGTGGGAAAGAGGGAATGCGCCACCTCTAGACGGCTGTGGTCGGTGGTTGCCCACACAAGACCTTCCTCATGGAAATCCCTCCAGTGACAGAACACACAGAGTCATGGACTGACTGATCTCATTGGTTAACCTAACCAAATGTGCCCAAACCCATCTCCTCACCCCCATCCACAGGACTGAATTATCTTTCAGGTGTCCCTGTGCAAACAGTGCGGTTTTGCTGTGAAAATGTTTGATTAAGATGTTCTAACACAAGCTTCCACTGGACTGTACTCACAGCATACAGCTTTCCTCAGCTCCATTTTCTGCTCAGAAGGCACAGGTTTGGGTGGTAACTAGCCAGGGAAATGACTGGTGCTCTGGAGGGAGCCTGTTTTCTCCAGGATGAAGAACCAGTTCACCTTGATGTCAATGGGCATCGCAAGACAAGGCACATTCTGATCCCTGACTCCAGTTTTACTTTGCTCAGATGACACATCACAACTCAATGTTGTTTCAATACTTTGGGGAGAAGAAGGAGGCAGACGAGCTCCCACAAGGTTTTTTTACCTGCCTGAGTCAAATTACCTTCCCTTCTGTGGGGCTTCTTCTGAAGTAACATATCGTACTGTAACCAAATATTGCCATCCAGGAAAGCCATTTTCCATCCAGCAAGGAGGCTTCTTCCTTCTCAGCAGCTACTGAAAAGAGCCTTTGTTCTCAGACTGAACACCTGGAGAGTGCTATCAGCAGTGGCCTCTCTGGGCTGGTGCACTGAGCAGCTGTGACAAGACCTGGTGGCATTGGCATTGGGATCAGCAGCAGCATCTGGGAGCTGCTGGCACCCAAAAAACATCCTGTATGGGCCAATGCATGGGAAACTTTGGGTCATTCTGCTCTTCCGTGGGGACCTGGGAAACTAGTCCGGTCTGTATTTTCTTTCTTTTCCATCCTAAAATTCTCACTTCAAAGGGTCTTTAAACAACCACAAAGATGTGACACATCTGTAGGGGATGGAAAACAAGCTATTTACATTTCTGGGAAAGCTGGTAATGTGAGTGGCAAAGGGCTGACATGGGGCACCATCATCCCAGGCACATGGTTGGAAAGTATACCTTGATGAGTACAAGGTGGAACTGTTGCCTGGCATGAGGGGTAGGACATCCATCAGAAAGGGAATCACCTGATGTGACCAAGGACAAGATTACACAGCAGCTGATGTGACCCTGGGCACAGCTTTCTGCTCTGTCCATACAGTCAGCACCATTTCAGTTTGTGTCCGTGAAAAGACATCAGACCCGCAACTGCACAGAAACTCGAGGAAACCAAATTCTTTGGGCCCATCAGGTAATTCACTAAAGGCAGAGGGTCCTTTTCCATACACTGTACTGTATGAACCATCACTTTCAGAGATATCAGCTTCAAAATCAAAAGGTTTAAATTCTTTTGCTGCATTTTACATGATTAAAAGAAAAATTTGCATGGGGTGAGGAAAGCTGGAGAATCAGAAAGCAGAGGCTGTCATTGGATCTGCCATGGAGTAACCTGGAGAGCTACTGACACCAGCTGAGTCTGTGCTGTGTCTGTGAGGGTTTTACCAGTGGCCCCAGTGGGAATTGTATCTGCAACCTATGAGTTATTTAGCAGGTCCAGACCTACAGATGTTTCTCAGTGTATTGGTTTTCCACTGAAGTCACAGGCCAGACAGCCCAAATCAGAGGAAAAAAAACCCCAAGTCACCCCAACATAATTCTTCCTTTCCTCATAACCTAGATAAAATTTTGACTCCAGTAAGGGAGTCATGTATTGGGGGATTTCAGCAATGCCTCACTGCAGGATGCACAGCTCTGCAAAACATCTGTTCTGGAACACTTCTGCCAAATACCAAGAGAAAATTGCACAACGTGAGAAGGAGTTAACTGCAGCTGAAACTTCATCATCCACAGTGGTAATTCAGCGTGGATGTCACAAGTTCTTTCATACTCAATGGCATCCTTTCCATTTTCTTTGGACTGGAGCAGTGAAAGACCAAACATTTCAAAAGGTTCAAATGAGACCTTTGATTGCCAGTGCTGACTCCCTGTGAAGTTCAGATAAACAGATAAAATAACATTCTGCAGAAGCTTTGCCTGGGACAAACCACCATTTCTGTGTCCATGTTCCTGTGGTTTGTAGCAGAGGGGCCACTTTAAATCTTGGTCTCTGTCCAGACAGCAGTACCAGCTCTCCCATGACTTTATGTTTGTATCTCTTTTTTCCTTGCAAAGGGAAAATTTCCAGGTTTGTTCCTTTTAACTTTGTTCATGGTAGCACTCTTGACAGAAGGACTTAGTGTCTATTTAGTGTCTTTGCAAGGAAAAGGGAGAAACTTCTCGGTTACATAAAAGTTTGTATCAAAATTCAAGAATCCGGATTAATTATAGAAGACTTGCCTTGTATCATTCAATTTGTTTGAATAGCTTTAAAGATTAAGCAGATCCAAGGCCTAACAGAACCAGAGCCAGTAAGACAATAGCTGAGATTTTCCTTTGAAACAAAATATACAGGTGGTTTCTGTGAGTTTCTGTGTCGATCTGCCCGGCTTTTTTATTTTTATGTCGTATCCAATATCACAGAACCTGGCAGTAGAAATCATATAGCAATTTGTGAAAGCTTGTTGCTGTTCTAGATATCATATAGTCTGTTCCACACCAGCAAAGACAAAACCAATGCCTTTACTCCTCGAGTTTTCATTCAAAAGGATAATGATCTCTGGTAACAAAATATTTGGCAGTAGCATTATTTAAAATGCACAGAGGAAATGTTTGTCCCTAATTCAAGGGACTGTGGTCACACAGTCTCTATTCACTTGGTATTTACCAACGAATGCCAAAGGCTAATCTGCAAAAACCCAGGAACACAGTTAAGTTTATCACACTCCATCCTTAACCCATCCCATTGTAAGGGAGGAAAAAAAATAGCAATTATTGAATTTCTTTGTGGCCAGAGAACTTATAAACCGTGTTATACCCAGCAGGCTCTAATGGCTTCTTCGGTAAGTATCTAATTAAGCGGTTGGGGTGTTGTTTTGGGGTTGGGGGGGTTGTTTTGTTATTTTTTTTTCCTTTCAACGCATACTTCTGTGTTTTAAAATCCCTTTGCATTAAAGGACTCCTCGAGTTTTCCAAATTTCTCGCACGCACAGAAGAGGGAGTAAGAAAAAAAGCGGAAGGGGGATTTCAGTCGTGGGAACAGGAGGCAGAGAGAAGGATTTGCAACGGCTAAAGGCAAATCCTCGCCGAAATCTTCATCTAAAACACCGAAAACCGCAGCTACGGTCTGCCTGGGACCTCTGGCTGGCTGGAGAGGGGGAAATAAAGCCAGCCCGGGGGGAATGGCTGCGTTCGGGGAGGGGGAACCGCTCCCCAGAGCCCAAAGTTGTTACAGCACCTCGAGGGCTTTGAACGGTACAAATGCGGAGTTTAGATTTTCTTTACCGACCCCGCTCGGCATCCCCCACCTGCCGGTCCCCGCGACCCCCTGTTCTACCTCGGAGCAGCGGAACGCGCCGAGCGCTGCCAGGATGGTCGGGGTGGGGAGAAATTGCCCCGGAGTTCGGGGAGAGGAGCCGAGCATCCGCCCCGCTCCATCCTCGCCTTTGGGAGGGATGCTCGGCTTCGGCGGGGACGGCGGGACGTGAGAAAACTGGGGCTCTCTGGCCCAGAGGGCCCGGGCAATGCTACCTGCTCCAGGGAATGCTACTTGCTCCGGGAAAACTCCCTGCTTCGGGGAAGCGCCTCGCTGTGAGACACGGCGCCGGTCTCCGCCGCTGCCCCCGCGGTGCCAGCGGCCGCCGCCTGCCCGTAAGCATCGCTGCTCCTCTGGGCACCCCAGCCCTCCCTGCCGAGCTTAAACCGGAGAGGTTAATCGAGGGGGATTTTTTATTTTTGATGGAGCCACGCCGAGGTGCCGGGGACGGGGCTGGAAGGCGCTGAGCCCCCGAATCCCGGCTCGGGGCCTCGGGCGCACCTGCCCCGGCCCTGGGGCTGCGGGGCTCTGCCGGGGCGGCTCCTCCCCTGCGCCCCCGATCGCTCCGGCCCCTTCTCCCTCGTTAGGGAAGTGTTAGAAAGTTGCTGAAGTGCGAAATGAGCCTGCGAAACCTCGTTGTCCTCATTAAACTCTGACAAGGAGGGTGACAAGAAGCAGCGGAGGGGAAACAATGCGGCAGTGTTGGGGAGAGCCCCGCGCCGGGGCAGCCTTTGTGCCCGCACACAAAAGCTCTTGTTTGCATGTGTTAAAGTCCATTAAACCGCGGCAGCCCCAGGTGCAAACGCCAGCCCGGAGGGGCCGCGCCACCTTCCGCGCCCGCTGAGCGCGGCGGCCGCTCCGCGCTCGGTCCCGGCACTGGCGGGCGGCGGGGCCGGGGCACGGCCCGGCGGGCTCCTAATGAGGGCCCGGGGCTGGCCCTTCATTAACAGACATGGGTGGGTTTTGCTCTCTGTGCCCCCACATTCGCCTCGCCGTTAGTGGAAGCGACGGGACACAATGTCGCCTATTGTGCTGCCCAGCCCCTCACCCAGGGGGACACGGATGGGACCCCGCGCGCTGCCCCGGGTCGTGGATGGTGACCTGGTGCCAAAAAGCCTGGTGGACAGGGGCCGTGGTTTGTTTTTCTCCCACTGTGGCTTGTAAAGGTACCTTTGGACATTGGAACATCATCAAATCATTATACTCCCAAGCAGAGCAGTTTCCCAACTCCTGGTTCAAACAGCAGAATTCAGTCCAAAAGGTGGAAAAGAGAACTGTGCAAAGAATAACCACAAAAAAAGCCTTGCACAGGTTGAAGCCTACAAAAACAACTTCATCACAGTGTTAGCGTTTCATATGACTGGTAAAAGGCTTTGTCCAAGAAAAAGTATTTCCAGGTCCTGTTGCAACAAGTCCACATCCCTTTATCCCCAGTGGGTCTGCCAGGGATCTGCCCCACGGCTATTTTAAATTGTGCTGTTAATAGCAATTCATTACAGTTGATAGAACTGGGAGACTTGCCTTTTATTTTGCAATTAGACATAAAGGCTCTGACCTGGCAAACGCTCTACACTGTGAGCATGTGAGTAGCTCTGCTGAAGTCATCTGGGACTCCTCATATGCTTAACATTAAGCCTGTGCAGGTTTGCAGGATCAGGGTCTGAGATGGGATCATCATCTTTTTGTTTACCTGGTGTGTTCTGCATTTTCTAGATTCGTGACTGCTCCGGGAAGATCTGGAGAGGCTCGAGTCAGCTGGGCACAGCTCACAAGTAGCACTGTGAAGGCAAGTGATTCTTCCCGTAAACAAAAATTGTTTGCAGGAGCTTGATTCGGGAACGTTGCATTGCAAACTGTTCAGCTGTGTGAGCCTGTGTGTACTGAGGCGTTAATGCAGAACTGTTGGGCATTGGGCCCAGAACAGATGTGATGATGAGTGAGAGCAAAGAGGCAGGGAGGAAGAAGCAGAAGAGGAAAAGGCTCCTCTATTGCTGCCTAGACACTGCTTCTGAAACCTGGGCACTGGCCCCAAGTGCCTCTTATCAAGAGAAAGTTGGAAGCAACACGATCTGTGGAAAAAACAAACGTATTTGTTTTTTTCATTTGCCAATCCTGCAAACAATAGCTGTTTGTAGGCAAATAATCCTCAGGTCTGCATCCCAGATCAATGAAAGGAGTGGTTCCCATCGGCTCAGTGGTGCCAGACACACTGAGTGGTTTGTAAGGAAACAGGTCCTTGAACTTCACAGCACAGACACTATCTTAGTAGGTTATCATGCACTTGCTTCTGTTCCTGCTCCCACTCTCCTCGTCTTCCAGTGCTTGGCCTGACAGGGAGAAGTGAAGACGAGAGGAAATAGATGTTGTTTTAATAGAAAAGGTTTCAAAACGTTCAGCAGTTTGTTATTTCCTTGCCACTTACTTTTCCAATTTACTTTTGGAGCCAGGCAAGCTAAAGGAAAGGCCAGTCCTTGTGGATAGTCACAGTTTAATACCTATGATATGCATGAAGAAAATTCATTTGACTAAAGGTTTTGCTTCATGAAGTAATTACAGTGCAACGCATAAAAAGGCTGTGTTTTGTCTTGAGCCTCATGAGGTCATGTTTAGGCTCACAAATGTTTGCACATCTCACAGAATCTCACATTGTTTCTCTTCAGCTTTACTGACAGGATTTGTGGAGGTGGAGAAGAATAGGAAAAGAAGCTCTTCTTCAGCCTCAGATGTGTTAAAATGGAAGCTTTAACCCACAGGGCATGAGAAAGGCAATACAAATACCTGGAGAGAGTAATGAGTCCATGGGGTAAGGCTGATGCAAACTCCAAGACGTATCCCATGCCTACAACCCCTCTCCACTAGTATCAGTGGAGAAGGGTTGTAGGCACCAGCACAGATCAAGAAGGGTTGGATTGACTCAACCCCCCCCTCATTTGAATGTAATTTGTATGTAATGCAATTTCCAAAGTGTCTTCAGGACAGTCTGGTCTTTTTGATTTTTATTTTTAAGGCTCCTCTGTGGATTCAAATCCTTTTGAAATCCCATAAACTGAGTAGAACTAGTCTTGGTATAAAATGGCAGAGCTTTTCATTAATTTGGTGATAATTTGGGATGTGTTTCACAACTGACGGCAGCAGTTCAGTTATCACTATTTTGCAGCCAGAAAATACTGGAAAAACAAAGCAAACCAAAATGCACTACCAAAGCACATCTCATTGCCTTCACATGGTCAGACCATATTAGACAGTTACTAGCACTACCAGGGATCCCTGGTAAATGCAAATGTAAATGTAAAAGCAAAATGCCAGTCATGTCACAGTTCAAAACAATCCATCCCTCTGCTAACACATAACATTAAATAAATTTCATCAAGTGATGAATTTTAATTTTGCCTAAAAAATGAACTCAAACCTTAGAAAACTACCCACAGAAAACAAAGTTACAGGAAGAGTAAACTTAGAAAAAGTAAGAGAATTCCCAGAGTAAAGTCACTGGAGAGCAATGCCCCCTCACCAGTTCTGCCTTACCTGGGTGTTTAGGTGAGAGGTCTTTAGATCTGGCTTCGTGTGCAATGACTGTCAGAGCTGAGTTCAGTGGGAGCTGAGCTCTGAATGTCTGTCAACAAAGTGCTCAGGCTGTAGGTGATTCACATCAAGAACGCAGAATTACGAAGACCCTTTTTTAATTCGTTGCCTTCTGCCTTCTTTCCTCACTGATAATACAGGGTCAGCATCCTCTCAAAATTACTGGAAAAGGAAATGTTACATGTGAAACACTCAGACACCGCTGTCATGAGCACCATGGAAAAAAACATACAGAAATGAATAATTTTGTGCCCAATGCACAGTTTGAATACCAGGCAGTAAAAAGCCCCAACGCTGCACATTAAACAAGAGGGGAATAAATCATGAGGGGAGCTACTCCCTCAGGAGCAGCAGCCATTGCCACTGCAGAGTGAGGGGAATGCCTGTAGGAAAAGGGTGTGGATAACTCAATTACAGTTCATCTGGATGAGGAAAACCAGGCAAACGCTGGACACTCTGAGCTGTAGAATGCTGCAGTGTACAGCCTCAGTAGCCTTTCAGAGTGTATTGTTTCACACACATATTTATGTTTGTGTGTGCACAGGCTTCAGGGTATAAGGAAAATAAGCAGGATAAGCTTTGGCTCTGTGCCAGGTTAACTGCTCCCGTTAGCTACGGGACTACTGGTCAGCTGGAAGCACAGGCTGAGGTCTAGAGGCAAGAAATCATTGCAATATCAACTGATCAGCTTATAAAGTAGCTCTCAGATGTGTGAGAGATGAAGATGTCCTTGGCTTCCCTTGGCATAGAACAACAGACAGGCACAGGGACCTGTAGCCGGGTCTAATCCGTGTTGGCGGGTTTAGGAGTGTACATGTCTGACACATCAGAGGGAAGCCAATCTTTGTTCTGGCTGGAAGAGAAGACTTGTACTGAGTCTAAAAATCTTCCTGTGAGATACAGCTCTGCAGAACAGCACAGCTCCAAGGAAATCACAGCCATCGCCATCATTGCAGCAGGTAAAGGACATGTATTGCAGAGATCTGTGCAACAGGAGAACATAAGAGGGTGACTCAGTAGTAATGTGAGCTTTCATCAATGGATGCTTTTCCTCTTGCGTCTGTTTCTGACACATTTAGCAATTGTTACAAACTTGGGTAAACTCCATCTTTACAGTGCTTCTGTCCCAGTGGTTACGGCTGTCCTGGAGCACAAGACCGAATGTAAATTGTCTTGCATTTGTTCTATCAGGGCTCTGTTGTTGCTTTTAGGGCATCTCCCACTCAGCAGTCTGGAGATGCAAGTATTTCCACCTCTGTAGATCTGATATAAGCACCAGTGACAAAAGACACATCTCTCCTGGGACTGGTGAGTTCCCGTTTATGATAGGATTGAGTTTGCTCAACGAGGAATCAGTCAGCATCCCAAAAACTCTTTGGCAGTGGAACATCTCACTACTCTCCCTGTGACTTTACTAAAGGAAACATTGCACACAGCTATGTATATCAGTAAAAGTCTATTATTTCAGCTCATTCATATGTCACTGACTCACCATTCATTCACTTTGGACAACCTTTTAAAGGTCTTACAAACCCTGTATGTGGAATTTCTGCCTTGGACATACCTCACACTGCACCGACATTGACTCAAAGAAGCAATAATTTTCCCAGGAATGTCCTGTATAAAATCTTCCTCATGAGAGATAAGAGACAAGATCATTTCACATGAGACAATCCACTGGAACGACTCTTCAGACACTGCCCGTCCTGGAAATTCTTATTCATTCTTCTGGTCATCCAGATATTTTGTCCTCTAACTGCAAGAGTATTTTCCACTTCAGCTGGGAATTTCTTTGGGCAAAATACAGATAGAAATGGATAAATTCTATTGGTAATATATCACCTGTGTAGCAACTTCCTCCTCACTCTCTGATATTTGAACTATCAAACAGAAATGACGATTTACTAGAGGCCCAAAGAAGTTCTGTTGCCAAATCATGTCACTGGCCCTAAAATAGATCAGTGGCCACATCTATTCCAGAGATAATAGGCAGAAATATCTTCCATCTCAGACTTCAACTTGTGCACCCTATCGGTCCTGTAGTTTTGTTGACTACACTTAAGGATATCTTGGATCCAAACTCCACTTCTTTGGGACTAGGAGTACTTTGGGATTTGTTTAAGGGATTCTTTGATGCTTTTGTGGGAAATAGCAACCCGGCAGTTAAAAATGGGCAGCTTAGAAATAAACTTTTCTTCACCAATCACTACCAGATAGGTTTTCACCTGGGCAGAGGACCTCCAAGGATATCTTGTAAGCTGCAGGGAGCAGGCTTTGATTCAACAAGGTACTTTCCCTTCTGAATCAGCACTAACTGTATGCCACCGTGATATCATGGGCTATCTGCCTTTGGAAGCACTGAGTATTTTTAAGCATTCTAACAGCAAAATGCTGACTATTGCTGGGGATTACAGATTCTGCAAAACATTTTGTAAGATAACTTCTGGCATCTTGCCACTTGTTATATGGAAAATATGTTATATTATCTTCCATGTGTGTGGGGGTGTAAGGGTGCTCCTAGTGTCCTGGCCCCCAGCCTGCAGAGACTTACACATATTTTATTCAGAATGGAGTTAAGCAATACATAATGAACTTGTTCAGGCGCAGAGCCTAGATCTGTCACTTTAGACATGTTCCATATCCTTTAGGACTTCTGGTAAGACAGCATCTCTCTCGACGTTCCAAGCACTCTACTATGAACACCACGCTGGAGACTGACTGTGTGGGACACAAATATGTTGGTTATCGGTGCAGAAGGTATCAGCAGAAGGGCCTGGTCCTGCCCCAGTGGGCTGAAGTCCTTTGACTGGGATAGTCAGACTGGGGCAATCAAACTGGTCACAGGCTCCTATAGGCACACAGGATGTGCAGAGGCTGCTGTCAGATGCATGTCAGACATTTGATTTAATGCTCTTCTCTTACAGTCAGTCCTGGAAAGCTCTGCACAGACACTGAGTGAAGGATGGGGTGTAGCAGGTTGTGGTAAAGATGTCAGGGCACCAGGAATAGCAGAGAAAGGCCCTTATGGCTGGAGGCAGAAGACGTAACACGACATATGAGGGGAGAGCTCTCCAGACAGCCCAACACCATGCCTGGGGGGAGTGGTGGTATTCCCATGGAGACCCTACAAGTGCCCTCCTGTGACTGCCCTCTGGGCGGGTTTGGGTGGGATGCCGAGGCAGAAGGCAGCAGAGGGCACGTCCTCCCGTGCCCAGCCCGGGGACATTCTCCGGGAGAAGCCAGAGCGGCTGCTCTAGTCCGCACAGGGAGCCCTGTGACAGCCCTGAGGGGACCCTGTGGAAACCCCCTCGGGGAGCTGTGAGGGACCCTGTGGAGAACCCTTTGGAATGGTGAGTGGAGTCCTTTGGGACCCTGTGGAAACGCTGAGGGGAACCCTTTAGAAGCCTTTCTCGGACACCATTGGAACCTTGAGGAGCCCTTTGACACCTCTTTGCGACCCATCCTAGCGCGGTGCGGGAGCCCTTTGACAGCACTTTCGGACCCATCCTAGCGCGGTGCGGAGCCCTCGGACACGCCTTTGGCACCCCGCGCACGGCGGTGCGGCCGCCCCGAGCCCTGAGGGGGGGACCCGCTNGGCGGGCGGGCGGCGCGCGCGGCGCTCTTAAGGCGGCGCGGGCGCTGTCAGCGGGCAGAAGGCGCGCGGGCTCGACGGCGGGGCCATGGCCGCCCTCAACGGCGCCGTGGAGAACGGGCAGCCCGACAGGAAAGTGCCCCCGCTGCCGCGGCCCCTGCGCAGCCTGGAGGTGAAGTACACCAAGGTGAGCCGGCTCGGACGTGGGGAGGTGGGTGAGTGGGCTTCGCTGCGGTGTCGCCGGTGCTTGGCGGAGTCAGGGTGGCACTAAGGTGACGTGGTTTTGATACGAGGTTTTCGCCCTCGATGTTGCTTTTTCTCGCCTT
>VXBA01004859.1:1149730-1338823 GCA_013399895.1 Serilophus lunatus | reverse complement strand
TTTTTCAATAAAATAACTCTACCTGCTGCCCCAGGTGCCCTGGGCTCCTCTCCCTGGCTCTGGTGCCAGACGCCACCTTCCCCTCCCAACCCACCCATGAACGCCTCCACCTCTGCGCTGGTGCTCAACCAAATCCGATTTGGATGGGGTGAGGAGGGATTTTATCCCTGAGGAAGCTGCTTGTTGTGTTCAGTTGTCCTTGACCTGATGTGCAGCTTCCCTGCGGGGAGGAGACTCAGTGCCAGGGGTGGGTTTGGGCGCAGGGAGCCCGGACAAGAGCCGGTGTCCAGCAGGACTGGGCCTTGTGGAAAGGCTGTGGCTGGGCTGGAACCGTCCTGTAGCTCTAGGAGAAGAGCAGCGCTCATACACATCTTGCTGCTGACTCTTCTGTCCCAACTCCACGGCCTCCCCGTGGGATGAGGGGTTGGGCATTGAACCCACACAAACCCTCTGCTCTTCCCTTTCCATTGAGCTTCCTTTCAAACAGTCTCTCCTGGTCTTCTGGGTTAAACCAAAGGCTCCTGAGTCTGATATCTCCATCCCTGGGAGGTGGAGCTGAGCATGGCTGCAGAAATCCCCGCTCCCAACGCAGCTGTAGCTCTGCCATAGCTGACTTGCTTTTTGTTCCACAACAGCCTGACCCGCTGCCTTGTGCAGAGGGGAAAATGTCCCGGCTGGTTATGCTGCTAAGGAGCCTCCACTGCTATAATTTCCACTTTGTGGCTGGACTAAAATAGCTGGAGGGGCTGAAACGAGTGTGTTACTGTCGAATTTTTGGTTTAAGTAATAAAAAAAAGTAGAATTTGATGTTCATTCCCTTGCAGCGAGGAGGAGTAAACAGCCGTAGCTTATCTAGCGAGGTGTTGATTTGAATTATGCACCCAAAGCACTGAAACAGGTTGGCAATTAATAGTAATCACTGGACTAGATTAATTTTTAACATCCCAAATTTGTCTACTCTTTGTTTGTGAGATAAACTTGTCATTTAGCAGCAAATTGGATCTGCAGCTGCTGGTTGCAGAATGGCGTAATGCTGCACAAACAGCTCTTTCCTGCATCCAAAATGGACCCGGCCACTCGAATTCTTCTCAAACAACCAAATGTTCTGGTTTTTGTTAATTTTATTGTTGTGAACACTTTTAAACACTCCTTAGGGATCTTATCCTGCAGCCCTGTATGTTTTAAAGCAGTTCTACTCTCCAGAGTTTTGCCAGAGAGTCTGCTTGCTGAAAGTATCAAGGTAGTCTCTTAAAAGTGGAGACCAATGTAAATTAAAAGTGTGAGTTTGATGTTGGACCTGATGCTCCCAGTGCATCTGAGAAAATAAAGAGAAGCAGTCAATTTTCATAAGAGTTTGAGATGTTTTGTGCTAGCTTTGAGTTTCACCAGATGTTTACAGCTGACAGCACGTTTTCCTCTGCCCAGAGGAGATTTNTGGGGAGGGGGGGGGGAGGGAGGAGGAAAAAATTCAACAAAGATCTTACTTATAGTGCAGCTTAGTGCTTGTCATGGGTGTGTGATGGAAGTGATCTGTCCGCAATTCCTTGTCTCAAATTCTGGGTATGCAGCATGAATGGATGATATATTGTTTGAGATGATTTCAACTCCTGGCACCAAAGACTTTGGAATACATGGTGATGCCAGGGTATATGTTACATTTAAAAAAACCCCTGATCCTGTCACTCTTGTATTTACTAGTTGTAAGAACATTGCTTTCCCATAGAATTAATGTTGAATGAGGAGGAAAAACTTCCTCAGTCCTTGGTTTGTAAGGTTATACCTGATGCTGTAACTCTACAGTTCCTGTCGTATCTCCTGTGTTTATAATGTGACTCTTCTTTGTTAGGGAAGCAAAGATAAACTGAAGTTAAAATCTGTAAATGCAGCTCTTGAATAATGGGTGGTTTGGGAATCCTGGTGTCTTAAATTGGTGTTAATATTTCTAACATAGTATCTTTTCTTGTTACTTCTCTTGGCAACGTTTTTTGTGAGATACTCTTTCTCTGCCTGTGTGAAACAGGTGGATCCAATAGTGCAGCTTCTACACCAGTTACATTTTGGATGCTTTATGCAGAAATAGTAAGAAAAAAGGAAAAAAAGCTGCCCAAGGAAAGAAAATTATGACCCAAAGCAGTGGGAATTCCGAATGTAAGAGATGCAGCATTAATCTCCTGGTGGTGTGTAGAGACTCATAAACAAGATTGCAAATGTGGATGACTTCCAAATAAAAGTACTAGCTTACAGCCACTAGCAGGCTACTAATAAAGATTACTTCATCTAATCTTACTTGAAGTATATTTGTAAAATATAACACTGCCAAGTTAGATCACAGCGTGGATAAGATGCATGTTGAATCAATTAATTGTATATAGGTATTCATGTTCTGTTTACAGTGAGTAACAACACTCCAGTATTTAATGCATTTTCAGTTACGCAATGCTGGGACTGTTTGTTCTTGCTCTGGAAATGCAATATTTTGAAACACTTAAATCTTGTCACAGATGACTCCAAGTGACGTGGGAGGCTTGATCCAGCCTGTGACAAGGCATGGTGGGGTAGACTGAGCCAGTCCCCACCCTCCTCTGGGTGCTGCCAGAGTGGGGAACAAGATGTGGAAGTAGCCCAGGGCAGGATACAAACAGCCAGACGTGTAACAAGGGGCTCCTTTTGCCTGAACCATGCAAGTATCTCCTCATGTCTGCTTGCTGTTCTCATGGAGATGTATTTAAAAAACTGCCTGTTTCTCATTGCCAAATCATAGTGTTGTACTGTGGAAGCCCCATCCTCTGCCTTCCTCTTCTTTAAAACCAACTGGGTGCCCAAAGTTTGTGTAAATGTTTCTGTATCATAAATAGTCTCCTCAGGAGAGAGACTTGACTCTGCCATTGATGGGAACTGAAAAGCCTTGGGACCTTTGAGGAGCACTTGTCTATATCAGTTGTTTTTCTTTCTCCTGCCCATCCCACTCCCCTTACTCTCTCTTCAGATATTTATTAACAATGAATGGCATGAGTCTACAAGTGGAAAGAAGTTCCCCACCTACAACCCTTCAACGCTGGAGAAAATTTGTGACATTGAGGAAGGAGACAAGGTAAGTGTTGTTGTTAGAAGAGCAGGGTGAAAGATGTCTTCCAGGGAACTTCCTTTTGTAGGGAAGCACACAGGGGCAAAACTGGCTTTTAAAACAACATCCATCTTGCCAGGCTGAGCTGAAGGTCTGGGACACTGAATGTGCTGCTCAAGAATTAGTTGAGCTGGATGGGATCAATCCTTTCCAGCTTGTCAGAGTCACTTTCCCTGGTAGGAACTGGCCGCTGAACACTGTCAGAGGAATGAAATTGAGCATCATCCTTGTGGCATAGGCTGGAAGGGAGCAGCCAGCCTGAGGAAATAGCAATGATGGTGTATGCAAATCCCTGACAGTATCTGGACCTTGTGTGAGGAGTGGTTTATGCACCAGCTGCACAACAGCCTGTTGGAGACACTGAACTGAAACTTGTTCTTTTTTAAACATAGTCAACAAATAACCTGCGTGCTTGGCAGAATTTGAGCTCAGTCATGCAAACACTGACCACTTACTGCTGGAGATGTGATGCTGCTTTTCCAACTTGGTATCATGGGTTCTGGCCTCCTGCATAAATGTGGTGACTCCCAGATAAAACCAAACCAGTGTCTCTCAAGAACCTGAGTAGTCCCTGGCTGGCCCTGGTGTGCTGTGTATTAGCCTAGGATGGAACTGCTTGGTTTTGGTAACAGGGAGGTGAGAACAATCAGATGTGAGACTTTTTATCCAAAGCAGCTCATCATGTGTGGGCCAACTGGTCTGACCTATGGAAAAAAGCTGGCCCAGGAGCTGGCTTGCTGCAGGATGTCATGGGAAGGTGATTCACAGCTGCTGTGTTGTACCAGAGCTTTAGCAGCTCATTGCTGTGTGTAGTGAGGGCCAGCACGGCCATTTCTGCCTGCACTAAGATCTTTTTCTTGGTGTCTAAGCTTCTCCCACAGTTGTGAGGGACAATGCCTGGTTTCCAGCAAGGCAGCTGCTTAAGAATCCTTTCCTAGTAGGAATGATACTAGTTGAGCAGGGGCAATATGTTTTCTGATGTTCTACTATTCAGAGTAATAAAGGCTGCACCTTCTGGAGATGGAAGCCAACTTGTTTGGGAATACAAGTCTCCAGCCTGTAAGTGTTGTGTAAGGTGGCTGTGCTCTTTTGGATGGCACTAAAGCAGCCTCCAAGACTTATTGCCATGGGGGATCTGTGCATCCATGAGATAACTACAAACGGAGACAGAACCAAATATGATGTGTAACTTCTTTGTACCGACTGGGTAGGACACAACTGTGTTTAATTGCTGTGGCATGTAAACAGTGGTGTTGAAGCTGACTCTGATGCAACTGTATTTTGATAGGCAGAAACCATGACGTTATTGTTCCCTGAGCTAAGTGTCTCCTTGAGCAGCCACATGAACATTTCATGCCTGCTTCTTAATGTCCTGGTCAAAGAAAGTTGTTATGCAGAACTAAAAGGCCAGTTTTGCAGCTTGCTTCCTTGAGATTTGTCCTGCCTGAACTTGGCTTCTAGCTTGCAGGAGTGTCAGTACTGGAAACCTTGGGGCCAGTCAGTGGAGCCCTGTGCCCCTGGATACTCAGCATGGGTGGCTGACTCCCTGGTGCACAGAAATTGCAGGCAAAAATGTAAGCTACCTGCACTTTGGGTGTTGAAAGCCTCTTCTACCCCTTTACACCACACTTGGAACAAAAAACTATTATTTGTTTTTTGAAGTAGGTTTTGCAAGGAACTGAGTGGGATTAGACCTGGATCAATTAGAAAAGAATAACCCCAGTTAGCTCTTTGGCTTCTGGTGACTCTTGACCATGTCCTACTGTCTTTGGCAAACTAAGCCCCCTGAGGCTTCCTTTGCTCTGGTTCATCTCCTCCTGGGTCTGTAACTCTGTTGTGCTGCAGCTGCTACAGGAGGTGGTGGGTTGTTTGCTGGTGCTTTCCAGTGCCTTTCCTCATGTGTTGGTCACACTTGTGCTGGTCAGTGCCACCCCAGGGGTGGCAGTTCCTGGTACTGGCTCCAGTTTCAGCTGTGCTGTGCCAGGTTTGGCTCTGCCTTCCTAGCAGACAGGGAGCAGAACTCTACTTCCCAAGCCCTCAATAGAAACCTGCCCCTCCCTGGCCATGCAGAGTGTTTTGCTTAGGCTGCACGTGAGGGGTGGGAATTTGGCAGCCAATATCTCAGCCATGACAATTCAGTCTGGTGCTGAAACTTGGCCAATGCTTTATGAGCCTCAAAGCAAAGGTTTTGTTATTTGTTCTTTAGTTATAGAACTGAGCTTGATGGGACAGTTGAGGGATAAAGAAAAGTCTGTGTGGAAAAAGAAGCCCTGAAAATAAAATGGCAGATGTCTTCACTGCATGCCAGGGGGCTTTTTTCATCCCAAATAATAGCATAGTGTCCAAATGTCTGCCAGGTTGATAATACAGAAGGAGCAGCCCCACCTGTCTTGGTGTTACCATGTGAAGGCAAAAATACTTGTGCCATTGTAAAATCTCTGGTGCTGTTGATAACACTTGGAGACAGGCTTTTTCCTTCCAGCAGCTTGCTGACATCCATCAAGGGCAAGGGAAAGGTGCTCCTTCCTCAGAGGAGTGCCCAGCTCAGCTGGCTGCCACAGAATGTGGGCAGCAGCTCCACAGCTGTGACTGTCGAGCAGACTCGATGTTGTGGAGCATCTGTCATGATAATTTCTAAACAGCTCACTCTCGTGTCTGGGTCTTTGAAGGGTTGCGAGAGGGATTTGTTCACAGTCAGCCTGTCCCTCTCAGACTGAGGCAAAGCTACAGGAGTTTTGCAATGCCCTCAATAGTGATTTTGGATACTTTGGGCTGTTTGTAGATGTTTTGAACTCCAATTCAAAAGTTAGAGCAATGTGTGGGCTTTTTGCAGGGATGCAGGTCAGAGATCATCTTCTAATTGAGAATTGTGACAAGCTCATCCCCTATGTCAGAAAAGTACCTTTCCAAGATGTACACAGCACAGGCTTTTTGAAAAAGCCAATAACTGGAGAAAGATGATCTGCACTGGTGGGCATGTCTTCTCACTGGCCAGACTGAAGCAGTGTAGTGCACCTGGAGACTGAAGCAGAGCAAGGCTTTTTTGCAGGCAATTTCCCCACTCACAGGACCAGTGGGATGATGGTCTTCACTGTACTCTGACTGCTGCTGAGGGTGGAAAAAGGGACAGGAGAGGAAATGAGTAATGAGCAGGACTTGAGGTAGAGTATGAAGGTGGAAGACGCAACAGTGTGAGTTTGGCCAGGGGGGAGAGGTATGTGGTTGTGTAACTGGGGGTTGTATCATAATGCAAACACCCAAGGTGTTATGAAGGTTTACAAGCATTGCAGAGCTGGGAAGTGCCTGACTTTACAATCTTAGTATTCTCCTAGTGTCATTTTTTTAATGTAATAAACAGTAAATACATTATAGATCTGAACTGAGCACCAGGATGCACAGGATCTCCTCCTCCTGGGGTTTTGCACACCATAGTGTGTTCCTGGCACCTTGACAATTATGAGCCTTTTTGTCACACCTTGTGCCTTCCTATTGCAACATGCCTGCAATGAACATGCCACTCAGACTTCCCTAATGCCTAGTCAGAACAGGATGGATTAAGAATGGCATTTCAGCCTTCCTGAAGAATTTCCTGGTTTTTGCTGATCTCTCAGCCCTATTGAGGCTGTGGAGGCTCTCAGGATCTCACTTGGTGGTGCTACCCTGAGGGTGTTTAGGGAAAGCTTGTTGGCTTGTGTGACAGTGACTGCAGCCTCTGAGCTGCTATTTGTACCCAGCACGTCTGAGAAGAGACAAGAATGAAGAGAACCAACAGGAGCTGCAGCAGGGCTCCTGTGCACCCATTTTTAGAGGATGGAGAAGACCTGGGCATGCACTGAAGACCTCTGCCCACACAGCCAGCCATCTCAGCTCCATTTTCTGAGTGCCAGGGTAGAGGGAATACCCTCAATGAAGGGCATTGTGCCACTGGAGACCCAGTTCCCTGCATATCAGTGCTCCCAGCCTGGTCACAGAACCAATTAATTGCTGCTAAGAGGAGACTTGTTTAAACCTGATGCACCTATGTTCCTCTGCCTGCTTTGTCACATAAAGTATTGCCTTCTTTCAGCTTGAGTCTTGATTCCAGCAGGCAGGATGGGGAGTACATAAGTGTGCAGTGGCTGGTAGTGCCTTCTGACTTTGTGCCAGCTTGAATCCAGATCAACTGCAGCAGATTGAGCCATTCTGAAAGCCTATTGTGCCCGTGGGTGGTGGGCTCCAGGCAGCACATGCCTGTCTGCACTTGGTGACTCCTCACCACCTCTGCCTCACCAGCATCCTTGGCTAGACCAGAGCCTTTCTATAGCAGCATAAGTTTCTTCCCATAGTTCCCCATCAGTGCTCTTCCAAAATGTTGGATTCCTTCAGTATAGGCCAGGCTATTTCAAAGCTGTGTAATATCCTTGTCAGGAAAAGGAGCCAAATTTAAGATGCCATTGCCTTGGGTGACTTGCTGTTTTGACCAAGACCTTTTTAAGAAGGCAACATGTCTCCCTGTAACATTTTTTAGTTGACCACAACACATCTCCCCATGAGGGGAAAGTGGCCAAACCTTTTTGGATCAGTGCAAAGGCTCACTTCCTAATTGTATCCAGACAAGACTTGAGGTAAGACATACATGAGAGCAACTGGTGAAGTGCTGTGAAGAACAATCAAGTCCTGAAACCCTCCCTCCTTTCCCACCCTTTTGAGCCATATGTTGCAGTGAAGTGCAAGTTCTCCATCAGCTGAAGTGAGGCACTGACTGTGCCAGACATTACATACAGCAGGAGTCCATCCAAAGCCAGGGAGAAGTGTGCTTTATATATGCTCTGGGTACAGCCCTGGCCTTGTGGATGTTGGTGGCAGTGTTCCTGTTGATTCCATTGGATCATGAGTTTGCCCTTGGCTTCACTTTTTTAGTCAATGTGTGCAAGATGAAGGGAGGAGCTTGGGGCATACTGTGGCCAGAGCAAATGCCTGAAACTTTGGGGATGGTGGTATGGGAAGAGAGGGAATTTGCTGCCCACTTGGGTAAATGGAGTTAGATTTGGTCTAGAGAATGGTAAAGCTGTTGGGAGAAGGGAGAATGGCACTAAATGTGTAGGTAAAATAGCAATGTCAGAGCAATGAACAGCAAAATCGTCTCCATCTGGTAGAAACGTTCTGGAAGTGTTTTAGGATCCAAGGGAATTTTTTAGTGTGTTGACTGTTAATGGCATGAGCTGCAGTGGGACTGAGTGATGTGATCTGATCTCTGATTGCTCTCCTGGACAAAACCTTGATCTCATGGGGGACTTTCCTGCTTACACTTTTTTACAGGAGGCTGATTCATGTGGGCCAGTGGCCTGTCGTGCTTGTTTCTCCATCTTTTCCCAGTGTCACTTCCATCCTGTATTGGCAGGAACCCAGTTCTGCATTATTTTATAAACAAATCAGTTAAATTAAATTGCCCTTGAAAGACCCTATTGGTACTTTGACCTTAAGGTTGTTTATGAGCCCAGGCCAAACCTAAAACATATTCCAGGCTTGGATTCAAATCCAGGAGTAAAATGGAAGTGGTTTTGTCACACAACTTTGTTTTAGCCATCACAGCATCAACTAGAAAGCAGACTGAAGGGGGGCTTTTCTATCATTGTCCAGCTTCTCCCTTGTAACCTGAGGTTTTCTTGTGTATGTGGTGGCTGCAGCCTGATGTGGATAATGCAGTGGAGGCAGCAAAGGCTGCATTCCAGAGGGGCTCTCCGTGGAGACAGATGGATGCCCCAAGCAGAGGACGACTCCTGCACAAGCTGGCTGATCTTCTAGAGCGAGACAGAGTCATCCTGGCAGTAAGTACTGTGCTGATAACCTGGCTCCATCCTTCTGGTCCGTCCATAGCTACCTAATATTTTTCTTTTCTCTCCCTTTATGTGTGGCAGGAGAATCCGCACACCAGTCATGGCTTCCTTTCTCTTCCTGCAGGATGATTTTAGGGGGTTTAGGAGGCTTCTATATAGTTGACTTCTCCACAACTTTAGTTAGTTTGTTACTAAGGTGATTACAAACATTAATACTTAGATTTCAAAGCAACAAATGCTTTTTTCTTAGTTTGAGTCCTTAATATTCCTAACTGCCTCCCTGTGTTGTCTTTAAGGAAACACACCGAAACAAAAACCAAATACAACCAAACAAAACCCAAAACAATCAAAAAAACCATGAACTACCACAACTGACTCAGACCTTCTTAATTACAAAAATGCAGAGCTGGTTTGACTTCTGTGCAAATTCCTTCCTCTAAAATAGGGGACTGGAAAGAGTCTTTCTCTTGCTGGATATCATCCAAAGTTTAAAATGTGTGTAAGTGGGAACTGTTTCTCTCTCTACTGAATGTACTGGCTTGGGAAAAATCTCTTTATAACCATGAAGCAGTGTTAACTTGGACTTCTGCACTGAAGAACTATGGCTAATGATTCCATGATCCTGTCCTGGAGGAGTCCTCTTGGTGCAGAACAAGAGGATAAGAACTCAAGCTCAGTCATGCTGCAGTTGGTAGAAGTTTTTATACTCCATGGGCCTTGTATATCTTTCCAAACCACACCCCCAGATCCTCAGCTTGGGGCTGCTGTCCATCCATACCTAAACTCTTGGATCTGAGCACTCTGCAGTTCAATGATGCACTTTAGTCTTCAGGGGAATGGTATTCTGTGCTGTTAATGTGCAGGTTCCTGAGCCAGGGTCCTGCTAAAGTCAGTAGGAATTAAGATACATGAGATGTGCTTGAGAGCCTCTGAGTCTTTCTTTCCTCAACACAGTTTCTCAACCAAGTGACAGCTTTCATTTTCAGCAGGACAAAAATAAACTCTTGGGATATAAAGGCACTTTTGGCCTTTATAAATGTGTGCGTGAATAAACCCAGTGTGTTTTCTGATCACTCTTTGTTGTGACTTCAGAGGACCCTCCTTTTTCCATAACCAGAACACTCACTTCCAGCTTTCTCTGTCCTTCTGGTCTGGGAGGGCTTGTTTGGCATTGCTGTTTGCACTGCAGAACACCAGCCCAAGCTGCCTTGGCTGTGTGCTAAATAATGACTTATAAAAATCAGTTGTTTTAGCAGACATTCAGTGGATAACAATCCTAGTCATTCCAAGGGGAATGTCTGCTCAAGTGCTCTTTGGACCCTAATGTCTGTGGAAGATGACAGGGTATGACTTCATATGTAAACAAAGATGTTTCAATCTACCAAGGGATAGTACTTCCTTTATGGATGTGCTGGCCACTTGTACCAATATCTTCTTTAATGACCTGTGTGGAGAACAAAGCATTCCCTGAGCTAATGTCCAGAACGGTGTGAAGGACACAGGCTGAGCCTGGACTTTGTTTAGAGCTGCTCAGCACTGGTGCAGCTTCAGTGGAGCAACTTCTGCCTCAGATCTGAGCTCAGAGGTTAGTTTACCAGAACTCTGTAAAAAATGTGTTTTCTATCATTGGACAAAAGAGACTTTTCAGGGGTTGGGTTTAGGGTTATGAAATAATAAAAAAGAGGGGTTTTTTCTTGACTAGTAAAAGGAAAGTGAGTCTGACTGATTTCATTGACACAATCTGGAATCCAGAACATCTGTTGGAGGGTCAGTTATGATGAAATCATGACTCTTGCCTTGTTTCTGACCAATGCCCCAGTCCTCCTGTATCCCACCCACACACACCTTCTGGGGGCTTCTGAAAGTTGCACCTTCATCAGAGCCACTGGACAAAGTGACTCCTGCATGGATCAGGGTTACCTGGTCTAGTGTCCCTTCTGCATTATTTGTATTAACAAGCTCATTCCTTAAATGAGAAGGGAAGAACACCCCATGTCTTCACACCCCATGTCTTCAGAACAAGGTAAAATAAAGATGAGAGTCTCTCTAAAAGTTATTTTTAAGAAAAAAACATTAATTTGTCTGACAGTGCATGCAACTTTTTTTTTTTTTCAGACTCTGGAGACAATGGACACAGGCAAACCATTTCTGCAGGCTTATTTCATTGACCTGGAAGGCTGTATAAAAACACTCCGATATTATGCTGGATGGGCTGATAAAATCCAGGGCAGAACTATCCCAGTGGGTGAGTTCCTTCAGAGCTGGAGTGGGATCAGGCTTGAGGGGGTAAGAGGAAGGCTTCTTGGGAGGGAGATCTGTGAAAGGACTGGCTTCTGAAAACCTGCAAAAATAGCCAGTACTGCCTTGCCATCTCAGGATGCATTTTAAGCAGATGCATTTCAATATTTAAATGGGAGAACTATGTTAATGCCTGGCTAGAGCTCTGGAAAACAATGGATGGGCTCTTCTGTTGCTTTTTAAGCAGAGAAATATCTTTGGTTTTGAATCCAGATTAATTCTTAAAGAAAAAAACCCAAATATTGTGGGAAAATTTATCCCTCACAGAGAGCGGGGAGAGTGTAAGGACAGAGGTTTCTAAGGAGAACTGTATGAAAGCAGCAGAGCTCGTGCTGTTCCAGGTGCCACAGGGATGTGACAGAGAGGTGATGTGGAATCCACCAGTGTTTCCCACCTCCCTGACGTTCCTTTATCCCTGGTAGTGCTGGCTCAGATATTCAGATACAGTGTGTAGTGCTTCTTAACTTACAGTAAAGAGGAGGTCTGAGATGCTGACTCCTCTTCAGTGAAAGTGCTGAGCTCTTGGGGGAGACCCTGTCTAGGTTTCTGACACTTAAAAGAGGTTTTCAAAATGTTTCCTAGACTGCAGAACCAGAGTAGTCACACAGAAGGAACACTTTGGTTCAGCTATATAATTGCAATATGGTTTTGGAGAGAACAAGCTAAGGTAATGGATGTCATGTGGCATGATGAGCAATATGGTGCATTTTCAAATTCAACCTCTTTTGTCCCTGCATTGCAGGTGATCACTATGTGGGTCTATGTGAAGGACAGGCACTGTAGACAAAAATTAGTCACCAGTGGAAGGGCTGAGCTAGTTCAGTCTGTGCAGGCAGCAAAGGGAACCATGTCAGACTTATAAACAGAGATGTCACCCTCATTTAGAGCAGTGTAAAGCTTTGCTTGCCTGGACATTGCTTGTTTGTCCTGATTGGAGATTGCTTCCAAAAACCGTCATTAGAAGTGTTTGTGTTCTCTGTCAGATCTTCCCAGTGAAAGCAGGTGTTCAGCAAGAATGAATTTGAAAGGCAAATGTCCTTCCTGCTTTCTCTTTTAAAGAGTAACAGCAGTATTTTAGGATAAATGGTATTACTTTAGTCCCAGAGTTTCATCTTTTTGTGATTTCTTACCAGAAGTGCAAATTCCTGTTGCATTGACCACGTGTCTTGTACAAAATGTGTTTAAAAACTCTCCCTCTCAGGAAATCAAGTGCTTTGCTTCCTTTGGTGAGACACAACCTGAATAAAATTTGTGTGGTAGGGAGTTATCCTCCCCTCAGCCTCCAAGCTGGGAGTTTGCAAAAGGAATTGAACCCCTGCTTTTAAAATGTTCCACTGTGACCATGAGCAGTGTTTGGCTTTTGAGCTGACACAAGACCTGTTCTCAGAGAGATCTTCATCCATCTGGGATGTCCCAGAGTTTGGATGAACAGGTACCCATGTCTAACATGGGTTTAGTTCTGGCCCCAGCCTGTCAGTTTGCAGTTGTCTTACATACTTTCTGTAAGAGTGAGGATTTTGACTGTTTTGGTTTTTTTATTCTCTTGTCTTGCAGATGAAAATTTTGTCTGCTTCACCCGGCACGAACCAATGGGTGTGTGTGGAGCCATAACCCCAGTAAGTAACAGGGATGGTGCCCTGTATCTCCCATAGAACTGGAAGAAGTACATGTGCACTCCCATCCTACACTGCAGCCTCTTGCTCCCTGGTTAAGCACAGCTGTTCTGCAGGGAACTCCCATCTCAGTGGCCTGATGTAGTTTCTTGGTTTACCCCCATGCCAATTGCTCTTGGCAACAGAAATCCTCTGCAGTGGAAGGGTGGGTCTCCTAATCAGATGCTCTGCTCCTTCTCTAAGGCTGACACCAGTCACCAGAGACCAGTCAGAGCTCTCTGACTCTGGCAGTGCTGGGACAACCATCTTGTTGTTACGTCTGCTGGCTTTTTGCTGCCTCGTGCTGATGCATAGTTTTGAGTTTTAAATCGTATCCATTATTAATAATGCCTGGCTGTTCTCTGAGCTTTCTGGGATTACATCTCATTGAATAGAGTTTTCTTTTCCTTAAGGTCCCATTCTCTGCTGAGAGGACAGTGTGGCTAGTTCTTGGAATACCTCCAGTGTTAGCATGTGTTGTTGGCTGTCTTTAAACAGGCAGCCAGGAAGACTTTACAGCTACATAGTTTCTTCCTGTTTGGTTGCAAAATGCTTTGAATGTAGTATCCTACAGGTTGTGAGGCAAATCGTGCTGAGCCAAGGTTCTTAGGATACAGCACCAAGTCCTCCAGAGTTTGAGGGCATTTAGACAATGCTCTCGGGCCCATGGTGGGATTCTTGGGGCTCTCCTATGCAAGTCCAGGAGTTGGACATTGATGATCCTAGTGGGTCCCTTCCAGCTCAGGATATTCTATGATTATATGGTACTTGGATCAGTAAGAGTCCATGGAGGATTTTAACCTTTGGGATCAAAATATAGGAAAGACTATCTTAAAGACTGGAATAAATGCATTTGGGGCATTGGATTTGCTGGACCCTGGGAGTACCAGTTCCCAAAGATTTCTGAGTAAATTCTGCTTTTACCTTCAGAAGGACTGAATTTACATCCCTGGTGATAAGAGGACATGGTTTATTTGGCAATGTCAGGGTGAGGCAAAGTGGGAGATGGTCAGTAATCTTTATCAGATATTTGTCTTGGTGAGTCCTGCACAGCTTTTCTGTCTGAGCAAGTAAAGTGACTGCTTGTGAGCAGAATTTGTGACTTAAGATCAAAACTTCAGGTTCCTCACATGGATCACCAATTAAAAGGTATTTCCTTGTCACACCTCAGCCACCTTTGGCACTCAGCAGTGCTTTGGGAACTAGCCCTTCAAATGCATCCTACACGTAGGCTTTTAAGGGCCACTATAAGGGAACACAGTGGGATCTTGTAAGATGTCAGGTTGACCCTAATCAGTAAGAAACACAATAGAAGGTACAGAACCAAATTTGACACAAGTTGAACATTGTGTTTGTAAAAAGTATGATTGGGGTCAACAAAACCACATCTGTCTTCAGTTTACTCTGAACAAATCTTCTCCGATTTTTTTTCCCTGTTCGATCTCAGTAACACCAACAGTCTGTGGCTTTGTATATTCCTACTTGATTGAAAAGGATTCTGTCACTGTTCTGCATATGTCTCCCTAGACCAATTAACAGTCCTGTTTTTCCTGTGGCTTAACTATATTTAAACCCACGTTCTTAGCAAGGGAGGTTCTTAAGAAATGCAGCATATGGCTGATTTTTATCCCAAGGTATCATGAGGCAGCCCTGGAATCCTTTACAGTTACTTTCAGCAGCCACTCTGCAGCAGAAAGCTCCTAATGGTGTTATTTTATGCTCTGAAAGTGTAGAAAAGTAGTGTAGGAGTGAGTGGCTCAGGCTGCAAAGTCAGGCCTCCAAGAAGGTTTAGGAGAAAAAGACAAATGGGCAAATTATGGGATGTGGCCATCGGAGAAGACCATTGAAATGGAACATGTCTGGGAAAGAGGGAGAAACAAGTTGAAGAGTAGCACTTGAGACTAAATTCTGCTTTGTCTTAGAGCTGCTGGGCTAGAACAGAGCTCATTGCTTAAAAGCTACACTGCTAATTTATTTGTGAGTGTGAATTTGTGGATGCCTAACATATTTGGCTTTTTTGTTGATAGCTGAAGGCCCTTGGCTTGAGTCTTGACAAGAAGTCCCCTTGTTGTTGGCCTGTTTCCATCATCCCTGAAGCAGCATTAATTATTTTTAATGAAGAAATCCTTTCTGCTGCCAAATGACCTTTTGGAGATTCATTGTGAGCTAGATTTTCCACTTCTTGCTTAGGCTCCAAAATCTACGAATACACATGACCATGAAAGACATTAGCACAGAATCAACTGATGTGGACTGGTTCCTAGTTCTAAATTAGAAAACTAATTGGAAAGGAACAATTTACAATTTGAAGGGAGTATAAGCTCTCCCCTAGATTTTCATGACTGAACAACCCACTGCACTTTCCTAGTTATAAACCTGGGATTGAATGATATTGTATAACTCCTAATTACTCAGCCAATGCCTAACACAGAAAAATGAGGGTTTTTCTACGAGTAGCTGCACCCTGTAATTCCCCACATACGGATGCTGTACAAAAGTGATACATCAGGAAACTGCCTCCAACACAGTTTCTGTGAAAAGCCAAAATCCTACATAAAGTGTGATCAAACTCCTGTAAAGAATGAGGTCACATCATGCAGAAGTTTATCCAACTTACAGGATTAGTGTGAGGACTGCCAGCGATATTAGGGATCTCAGGGGAAAATCAAGGAAGTTATACTCTGTAGTCCAAGCAAACAGAGTATTGTAAGCAGACATTTCTCTTTATGGCTTTCCTCCCAGTTCCTTTTCTCCTGAGCTGTAGGAAAGTGGGGAAAACACTGCATGTAAGCAAGTAGGTGACTGTGCCAGACTAATCTGACCAGTGACTTGTGTTCTTGCAGTGGAACTTCCCCTTGCTGATGCTGGTTTGGAAGATGGCTCCAGCCCTGTGCTGTGGAAACACTCTGGTTATTAAGCCAGCTGAGCAAACTCCTCTCACATCGCTGTACATTGGCTCACTGATCAAGGAGGTAAGGAAACCTGAACATTCCACTGAGGTTCTGTTCCCTTAAGGTTGGTTGTAAGCAAGACTGAATTTGATTTGGGTGTTAAGATTTTTAGGGTTTAAAAATATTAAAACCTCACAAAGGAAAGTGAGAACAACCTCTGTTTTCAGTCTTTCTTTACAAATGCCTTTGTGAGTGGCAGTGACATGCTGGGATGTAGCGAAGGTCAAAGAACCTGTAGGCTTTTCCTTGTTTTTCAGGAAGCTGCAAAGAGAAAAAATGGTGCTTTTATTCCCCTGCCTTTTCTTCCCTTCTCCCAAATGAGGGAAAGACAACAGCTCAGTTTTATTAGACAATGGGACAAAAAAGAGTGTGATTAGACAGCAGCGTTGTGTTTGTTGTTTTTAAGTGGGATAATTCAACCAAGACAGAGTGTCCTGGGAAACAATTCTTCGCCATTTCTGTGGTTCATAGAACAATTTAGCTATGTCTGCTCTTTAAAGTCAACTGAAATAAAGGGAGGATCATAGGTCAGGATTTTAAAGTGTTGGTTTAGGGCTTGTCAGATAGAATCTCATGTGCCCTGTTAATCATCCAGAGGGAGTGGGAGGTATACAGAACCTTCCAGCACTGGTCAGTACATCAGCTTCCTATAGCTGTGACTAACTGAGGAAAACTAAAGAAGTTGTAGATCTGCTTTTCCCTCTCAGCTGCCTGTTTAAGCTCATCAAATGATGATGATGATGACTTTGTTCCTGGCTTAGGTTGGGAGAAAATAGAAGGATATGTTGATAATTGACAATTAGGGTTCCTCCATCAGGAAAGGAAGTGGAAAAATTATACCAGTTAAATATCTCCTACAGGTGACTTAAGATTACACAAGATGAGTGCTGTTGCCATGACTTTTAGTGAGCCCTGCTGTTCCACTGCTTTTTTTCACTGTGACATGCAGCTCCCTAAACACATCCTCCCCCCCCCAAACCACTCAGTTCTGGTAAAGTTAATTTTTCAAGCTGAAATTCCAAGTTCACTGTTTCTCACAGTTGACCTTCAAGGCAGAAGTGTAATTAGAGCAGAATAGTTTTATTTGAAGATGCTCCTTTCTCCACCCAAAATTAGCTACATTCTTTGCAGTTCTTTAGAAGAATAAGTTAAACTTTTGGGGGTTTCATCTTTAAAAAGATGCAGAAGATTTTACCACACAAGCAAAGCTACGTGTTAGGTTCAATGAAATAATTTCAGGCCAACCAAAATATTTTGGCTTTCATTTTTTGCTGAAAAATAGAAAAAACTTTTCAGCTCAGGGTGTCCCGAACCAGATTTTTGCTTCCTTGTGGCTTTGCTGTTGACTCCAAACACCATTACTTGCACAGTTTGAGATGCAGTATTTGCTTGAAAACTCATTAGCCAAGATGCAATGTCTATTAAATGCACTTTTGTCATTGTCACATCCATAGAAGAAATGACACTGCCCTTCCAATTTATGAAAGGAAAAAATGTGGAAAAAAAGGTCTTATGAGGATAACTTCTTGCAAGATAGTATGAGCAATTGCTTTCCTTTTTTCTCCATTAAAAGGAGAAACTGCATTTATTGAGACTTTTATATTAAAAAGTCATAAGAAATGAAGAATACTGTTAAATTCTGCAATCCTATTGCTAGAAATTGCATGGAAAACATACCTGTTCTGTTAGTAGTAGGAGAGGGTTAACTAGAAGAGCATAATCCTTGAAACTCTTGTTTCAGGTGGTAAAAACAAACCAGTGAGTCCCTCAGTTCTTGCACTAGAATTTCACCTCGAGTTTCGCCATTTGTCTCTTTTGGCAAAATTACTAGTTGACTAATCTAGGTTGTCAATGTAGTGGAAACTTTCATAAGTCTGTTACCATCTGCTTTTGTATTCCTGTTTTATTAGCCCCATCATCCAGTGAGGTTTTACTGACTTCTTAATCCCTCTGGCCCCTGAAGAACCACAAATGTCACCCTTTGTTCAAAACAAACTTTCATTCAGTTACCCCTTGGCTCCAGCTGCACTGCAGTAGCTGGGGGCCAGGTTTGGCCAGAAGACTCTCTCTCTTTTTTCTTGAAACTGGGAGTTCTCCAAGAATTCTTACTGAATTTTGGCATTTCCTAAGCATGGCTCTTAGTTTCACCCACTCCAGCTCATAGCACGCAGCCATGGCACTGGAAAGTCTGGAGAACAGTGATGAGTCTGGTAAGAGCTCCAAGGGGTATAGTACAACTAATACAAGCTTCCTGAGAAATTAATTGCTTTCCTAAAATCTCTACAGAGTTGTATTTAATCTCTGTTTCAGGTGGGTTTTCCTCCTGGTGTGGTGAACATTGTGCCAGGCTACGGCCCCACAGCTGGAGCTGCAATTTCTACCCATGACAATATTGATAAAATTGCTTTTACTGGATCAACAAAGGTAGGTGATGGATTTCTCATAGGACATCTTCTGTTCCTCTTCTAAACTGTCATCCATGTAAGACTGGACCAGTGAAATGTTGGTGACTTCTGTATACCCAACACCTTTGTCCATCACATTCCATGTGGCAGGATTTCTCAGAAGGGTTTGGTATTTGTCTAATGCAGGTCCTTGTGCTCGTGATAATCCCACATCTCCATAAACTGGGTTTTGCCAAACCACCACATTTCTGGAAGAACTATAATAGGTGCTCTGACATAAGACAGTCTACAGGGCAGGCTGGCAGGGACTTAATATCATGTCATTGACCTGATGGAGCTTCTGGGCAAGTTTTCCTGCCAGTCCTGCCCTGCAACTGGAAAATATGTCAGTCAGAGCCCTGAACAATTCTTCCTTGGCTTTAGTTACCTCTAAGGAAAGTCCTAACTTAAACAAAAACATGGCCTTGTGCCCAAGGCCTTCTCTGCTGACGTGGAGGGGATTAACATTTGAGCTTCTTCTGAGACTTGCACAGTAAAGCACCTTCTATTCATTTTTTTTTCCTGTAAATAATCAGGTCTGACTTGTTTATGAGAGGGGTGAGGAAGCGAGACCTCTGCATTATCAGTCACCTACAGCCATCCTCTTCTGTACCTACACAGGGGAAAGTGCACACAGCTTGGCCAAGTCCATGGAATTGAGCACAGCTGAGACATGCAAATTGCCTCCAGCAATCACTGCTGAAAATTCTCAAACAAAAGATTGCTTAGAAATGTGAATGTTTTCCCACTGACAACTTTAGATGTTTCTTACATATCTGCACCCCCTGAAGTGTCCAAAGAATGGAAATGCTGACACCAGTGGAGGCAGTTGAGGCAAATGTAGTCTCTTATTTATTTCTTTGAAGAACATTTTTCTTGTTGAGCATTTGCTGAATTCATCCATTCTTAAGTCTGTCCTCATAACTGCAGAGTGTCATCTGAATGTATAATGATGACAAATTACCTTGAAAGGTGTTCTCGGCCAGTAAAGGTAATTCTAAACACTCAAAAGCTGCTGCATTTACCAACACTACCATCTAGTGGCTTTGAGTGCATCCTAAGTGCTGTGCATATCCCATAGGAAAAGGTGTGCTAAGCCTCTGTTTCTGTACAGGGATCATGGGAACTAACACAAATGCAATAAAGTAAAAGTTCACAAGGAGCTTTTACTCTCCTGATAGTTGTTCTAATCTTGGAGTTTACTCAGCTACATGCTTCTTTCCAAATCCTAGATCAGAAACTTTTAGCCCAGATGAGACTTTGGCTGTATGAAAACAATAGAGCTTATAGACTCATCTAGCCCACATGGATCTGTTTGGGTTTTTAATGAAAAAGGAGTATCCAGTGGATTAGTGGCAGAAGGGAAATCTCAGCTGCTGAAGCCTGTAGGCAAAAAAACTCCTGTAGACTCTGTGCTTGTCTCCTAATCCATGGGTGTGCAGGAAACACCAAGGGAGACAGATTCTTTGCTAATGCATGTGTAATTTAGAAGTGTTTTCTTCCCCCTCCACCCATCTGTGAGTTCAGCTGCATCTCTGCAGTATTTGCAGCACAATGCTACTGTTTCTGAGCCAGGAAGTAAAGCTAATTCAAAATATATTTTGACTTAGTTTTTAAGCCCCAGCTTGGGCTCAGTGCCAGCTTGGAAACACTGATCTTAAACTCCATGAGAATTTTCCCATCTAGATTTCTTCTTTTCTCTTAGTTTATTAACTTACTCCTCTTTGGCCAACTCCCTTGTAGTAATGCCTCCTGCAAAGCTGTGATACATAACTTTATTTCTGCTGTCTCTAGGACTAAGCCCTGAGTGACTAGAGATGATCTGCACTAAGTTCAGGAGCCATGCTTGAGTTACAAAGGCAAACTGTGAGAAATGCAAACCTGTAACTGCCAGCCAGTTTCCCCATGTTTTCCTTGCTCACAGCTCTGCTCCAGGGCAACAGTATTCTGGGGCAGAAATAAAGTTAAGGTTTCCAGGTGCCAAGGTAAAAAACCAGTTCTGAGGAAATTCAAATATAAGGTCTTAAGAATTTTACCTGCCCTAGCAGCTAAAGCTCCCAAATAATTCATAGTGTTTCTAACAAAATTAGATGACTAAACTCAGAAAGCAGAGTAAGTCCCTCCCTTCAGGAGAAGTTGGCCAGGAAAATGCCAATAGATGGTCAGAGTGGGTTCCTGGGCAGAAAGTGCCGTGGCAGAGCTACCATGGCAGAGCTAGTTGGAATTTCTCTGTTTACATCCTCAGGAATTGCCTTGGATGGAACATGTCTTGGCTACCTTTTGTGTGTGGAGCAGTTCAGCCTAAACTGTCAGAAAGTATTAGTGTTCTCCTAAGTGTTAAAATCTCTGCATGGCTTTTTGGCATGGGAGTGCTAACAGATAGGAACAATGATTTCTTATCTTTGCCTTGGCAAGATTTGCCCTAAGAAGTTGAATTCCCAATTTTTAAAAGTCAAACTTGGAGCCCCTTGACTGCCAGTGTTGCTCACTAGGTTGCACTGGGTGGGAAATGCCTTGTTTCACAGCTCTGGGTAGCAGATACCTTCAGGATACAGATCCCACCCTTTCAAATCTGCCTAAACTAAACATTAATTCTGAGGCTGGTCTTGACCCAGCACATCACAGCTGTAGGAAACTCAAGCCCTCTGAGAGTGCTCTCCCTGACTGTGTCAGCCACCCACCAGACTCTTCCACCCCTGTTACCATCACATTTGACACAGAGCTGAGATTTTTAAGGGGAAACACCTCATGTCCTCTTTATGTCTTACTGCTGCAGGTTGGAAAACTGATCAAGGAAGCTGCTTCCAAAAGCAACCTCAAAAGGGTGACTTTAGAGCTTGGAGGGAAAAACCCCTGCATTGTGTGTGCTGATGCAGACTGTGAGTATGGGCTGCTGGGTTTATTGGCTGTAAGAGGCTGAGTGTTTTGGGCTTTGAGTGTCTGCTGTCCTTTGGCAGCTTTCAGGCTTGGGTTTTGCCACCACAAAGGCTGGAGGGAACCTCTGTTCAAGTGCAGGATACAGTGCTGTGACACTGGAGCTCTTCCTCAGCATAGGCATCATTCATTCCTGTGGCCCACATTGCCTTCCCTGGGGATAGCTGCAGCTGAATCTTGTATCTGTGTGTTTCTGCTGTTTGTATGCTTCCTTTTTGGTTGGCAGTGCTGCAGAGCCTGAGACAAGCACTGGGGAAAGCAGTTTTCTGGAATGCAACCCCTCTGCAGGCATTCCTGTGACAGGAGAGCTTTGTAGGACTTGATCTAGTCCAGCCTTCACCTCTGTCCTGGGGATCTGCAGGGCTTATGTCACATGTTTTTATTGTGATTTTGTTACATTAGTGAGTACCTGTAGGAGATGTGTAATCTGTGACCACCAAAATGGTGGAAGTTCCTAGTTGGCTTCACGAGAATACTCTCCACTCTGTTGCACAGCACAAGTGAGGTTGAAGTCAGAGGTACTTGTGCTAGCTGCTAATAGTGAGCCTTGCAAGGACATGGCCAAAGCTGGCATTCTGCTTTCTGAACAATCCCTACTGAAACTAGTCTTTAGGAACCTATGCACGGTATCTAGGAATCCACATTTCATTTCTCACAGCAAGAAGAACTGGTCAATGCCTTCAGTGAGTCCTTGTCAAAGAAAGTATCAGGAGCTATGGAAAACTAGACCTTGAAACAAAAGGCAGGAAGGAGGATGGATGCAATAAGATGGTTTGGGGGCACTATGAGATCCTGTGAGTCCTGGGTGTGGACTGCTGTCAGCACTTTCTGAAGAGGTTTTTCAAAGAGAAAGAGAAAAAAAGCAAGTCTGAAAACACTGGAAGGCTGAAACTGTGCATGTGGTAACAGTTTTCCCTTCTGGACCATCTTGCAGTGGACTTGGCAGTGGAGTGTGCCCATCAAGGGGTGTTCTTCAACCAGGGGCAGTGCTGCACAGCAGCCTCACGTGTGTTTGTGGAGGAACAGATCTACCCGGAGTTTGTCAAGCGCAGTGTGGAGTTTGCCAAGAAGAGACTCGTTGGAGACCCCTTTGATGCCAGAACTGAACAAGGTCCCCAGGTAACTATGTGCCTGAGAACAGTTGTTGTTTGGTTTTTGGTTGTGGTTTTGTTTAATTTTCCTTGTGTAAATATTATCCTTATGAATACGGTCCCAGCAGAAGTGCCGAGGGGTGAGTAATGTATCATGGTTTTATTTTTCTTCTCTATTTCAAATATCAATTAATCACAACTGTTGAAATGTTATGTTGTAATTTTTTTAAAAACACAAATGTATTTAATTCAGCTCTTATCCAGCTTTACGGAAGGGGCTGTCTTCCTGGTCCAGTAACACAAAGCATGTTGCAGTTGAGCTATAGCATTGCTCAGAAGAGTTCAGCTAAATGACCATTTAGCTCCTTGGCTGTGTTGGTGATGACAAGTAGTTAGAGTCCAGGGACTCCTGACTCCTCGCTTTCTGATCCTCTGGAGAAGTATCAGCAGAATTAGGAAGAAGACCCACGCCAAGCCGCTGTCAGGACCAGCCTCCTCAGTGTTTCCAGAGCCTTCCTTTTAGTTTTTGCTTTTGAGGCAATCTGAGCTGCACTGGAGAGCTTTAGAGGAAGATGATCCTTGGGTCAGATCTTCTAACCCCCCCCACTGTTTCTAACCAAAAATAAAGCAGGATTTTCAGAATCTATAGCCAAGGCCTCTTGTTCTCAGAACTGCACTGGCAGTTTTTCTTCCTTGGTGCTGTGTAGGATCCCTCAGAGAAGGGATGGCTCTGAGGACATCTGTGTCCCCTTATCTGGACCTGAATCTGCACATGATTCATGCATGACAAAACTTCATTGCAAAACCTCCTGCACAGGGAATAAGATGATGTACAGCCCCTGTTCATTCTGAGACTACATCTAGCCCTGTAACTTGCCTAGAAAGAGATTTCAAACTGCAGTTTTAGGAAAATAATCCCATGCTGAGACTTGCTTCAGCAGAGGTGAACTGACCCTCAAACTGTTTAAGAGCAGACAGGGGTTTGTTTGGATTTTGTGTTTTTCTGGGATTTTTTAATAGAACATCACCTTAAACCTTATCCAGCAGTAGCAGTAAGTGAGCTGCACTTACTTATCCCATCAGGACTGTGTTCACCTGGCTGCTCTGACAGAGACCACTGAGTCCATGAGAAACAGCCTCTGAATTCATAGGGAGTAGTTGTGAGGCTTTAAAAGGTGAAACACTTTGAAATGACTGGAACAAGTAGAACTGGGCTGCTTATTTCAGTTCTTCCATGTTCCCAGCTCTTGCCAGCCTGTCAGAGGGCACTCTGTGGTACAGCACCATCCTCTAGGGTCACTGGCTTAAGGGAGGCTCTTTGCAGGCAGAGCTACAATTAAGGGTAACAGTAAGTCCAAATAACAGTGTCTGGTCAGATTTTAAATATGGTCCATCTGTCCTCTTTCCCTGCTCTGGCTTACCTGTTACACCTGTAGCTAGGAGAGATAGCACACCCACACACACCTAAGCTTCTGTGCATGCAACTATCAAAGCCCAAGAAGGGAAGGTGTTGAGAGAGTGGGAGGAAACCTGTAAATCTCAAAGCTTTTATGTGGTTACCAGTACAAAGAAGCAACCACTTCCTCTGCAGCTCTGGTTCCCTGCTCTCTGCATCCTATGCTGTGAGCACACACAGAAACTTCAGAGGAGAGAAATGATGCAGTGTCACAAGTACTTAAGATACCTCCAAAAGTAGCAAAGATTCACACCTGCCCACAAGTTACTGTTCAAATGTGAAACTTCCAGATCAATTTTTTTTTCGCTGTTCCTGAAGTAACCTGCTCAGCTGTGAGAGTTTTTTTATCTTGAACTGCTGGATAAGGGAAGAATCATGAGGAAAAATAATCTGTCATCCTGTTTTTCATCTCTCCCCATCAGATGCTTCAGATCCAGCCTCTTGCTCCCATTCTCTTTTTGTGTGGGTCAGGGTGAACACATACAACAGCATTACAAAAATGAGCACATGCTGCTGCACAGACCCAGCTCTGGGATGGTCACTGGCTTACATGCCAACAGTGGGAAGGGGTGGGAGCCAGTCCTTAGGCTGACAGTAGTTGTAGCCCATGATCTTTTAGGTCCTACATCAGCTGCAGGTGATGACAATCCTATTCCACAAGAAGTTGATGTAAGCTAGTTCTGCCAAAGTGATCCCATGTGCAGCTCTTGGTTCCCACATTGTACTGCACTAGATTGGGGAACTGGCTGATTTAGGTCTAATTCAGCCTTTTTGGAAGTGAGGAAGAAAGGTTTTACTCAAGTCAGTTCCCTGATGTGGATTACTATGCACTGGCATGGAAGTTCATGGCATGGATGTGGGGGAAAGACTGTGTCAGCTGCATTATTGGGTTATGCTGATATAAACTGTACTGCTCTGATCAAAATTAGGTCAACATTAAGCAGTATTAAATTTAGACAGAAATGAGGCATGATTCTGATGAGACCTCTCCAAAACTCACATGTGTCTGGCAGTGCTGACTGGCTTGAATTCAAAGGACACCACAAGGAACCTGAGGGGTGATCAGGACTGTTTGAGCAGAGTGCCAACCTCAAATGCAGATCAAGGGCAATTTTTAACTTTGGATTCCTGAGAGCTGTATCACAGGAACCACTAAAGTAAATCTGCACAGATGGCAAACTGGTTAACCCAGGGCATTATACAACTGTGAACAGCAAACCACATTAGATGAGACTAATGTCCTAGTGGACTAGAACAGGGATAAGATCAGAACAAGACTAGACCAGTTTTGCTATTTTAGAACCCCAAATACTGGGATTTGTGGACTGTAAGACCTAGCCTACAGGAATAAAATTAGCACTAATCATGGCACTTGCTAGCCAGGAGTTACTCAGCCAAAAATGTATGATTTAATTTATAAGATGGTGAATATTTTCCTTAACTGTAGACATGCACTTTTTGGGATTAAAGTGTAAAAGTAAAACATGTAAGTAGAAAAGATCTGTGTCCAACAGTGTGCTGGACCCAGCTGTGGGTTATTTTGTAGGATTACAAATGTAACGTTTGGAAAAAGGAAAAACTTCTCCTTGTGGTCTTGAATTAAATGAAGCAAGAGATGAAGATTTGGGGGTTCTCAGATTTTCAGCATGGCAGTGATCCTTAGAAGCCACCTTTTCTATTGAATTAGATGAATAAATAGTAGAATTTGCTTTACCAGATCATGTGTTTTTAATAGAAGTCAATGCTTGAACCATAAATAATAGTGGAGTAGGAGACAGAATTTAAACAAGCCTTGCAAGCTCTAGTTACAATGACAAACAGTTCCACCCTTGCATGTCATTTTTACAAATGTTTTCTTTCCCCAGTGTCTTTTCATCTAACTGTAGTTTGCCTTGCAACAAGTTACAGCTGTATAAATATCCTTGTTTTGTTTTCTGTGATGTGAAGTGGATGGACTGGATTGGTCTGGATCACAGGCATGCCAGGATGGAAAGCACTTGCAGATATTTTCAAATTATTTACACTTGGCAACTAAGCAACCAGACAAATAGACAATATGTATGACACCTGCCAAACTCACTGTATGACACCGTATGCTACATGAGGACACATTTCCCCTTGCAGTAGCATTAAGTGTGTCCTTGGGTAGCACCTGAACACATGAGAGAGAGAACAGGAGCACTGGGTACAGGCTGTCCACACTGCATGTGATACTCACATCTGTGTGGCAGGACATGTGCTGTTCTCTGTTTTCCCTGTGTACCAGAAGTACTCCAAGGACACCCTCCTGCAGCTTTGATATTTGTCTAAAATCATCAAAACTTGGATTGTGTGTGGCCAGGATTAACTAGGGACAGGATATAGTCTGTAATCTGGAGGAGTCAAGTGTGGAACACTCCATGTAAACAGTCCCAACTGGCAACTGGCCCTGCTGAAATAAAAACAGATGCTGAGGGAGGGGGATTGAACCAGTACAAGCATCTGGAGATACCTGGCATTCACAATAACCCCCTCTCAGGCTGCCAGGGCACCTTGAACCAGTGGCTGGAATCTTTTATTTTACCACCTCACTAAATATGTGGGGCTTTTTTTAGTTTTACTTTTTAAAAACATCTCTGAGTCTTTTACTCTCTCCAGCAAGCTGTGATGAGGTGTTTCATTGCTTGATTATGGATTGTGCCAATAGCCAGGTCTGTTTATTTGAAGCCTGGCAGTACCTGCAGCACACTGCTGGATGTGGAGCATGAAAGAAGGATCAGTACTGATCTGAAGTGCTGTGAGTTTCTGCAGCTCTTCCCAGCACAGGACCCACCGCTTGTGGAGTACAGGATGTCTCCTCCAAGTCCTGGTGCAGCTGTGCAGCTTCAGGGTCCTGTCACTGAACTGGCCTTTCCCCACCTCTACAGCAACCTCTAGTAACAACAGCACTGAGTGTTTGAGATTACTCCATACTTAGGTGTGGGTGGGGAGGACTTAGTTAAGGTTGGTAGTTCATAGAGTGTGCATGTGTGGAAGGAGATGGAGGCAGAGCTTGCTGGGTTCTTCCAGCTGGAGACAGAGAGCTGTGGGTGAAGCTGTACACTTGGCAAAGTCAAATTAATAGTTTATAGACCCTGATTCTCCCTCTCTTGCACTGATTCTGATCTTGCTGATCAGATCCCTTGCTGAGCTGGCTGAGGTTGCGAGCCCAGCAAAACCCATCTCAGGTTGTTCTCATATTGCTACTGAGAGAAATCAGTGCTTAGAGAAGGTCAGTAAGTCCCAGAGCTTGAGTGAGGTGAGCTGTGGGACTGCATATCCAGGACACAGAAGGGAAAGTGGGGAGACCCCTCCGTGTGGCAGCAAACTATTAGATCAGATTAAACTGTCATGTGTAACTTCCCCTTCTGTTTCCTGTGGCTCAGGGCTGTTCCCATGTCCTGTCTCTCACCCTGCTCATAGTCTGACTGCCATATCCTAAACTGGGATGTACATTGACCTGGTTTGACAGTGCCCTTAAATGTGCCCCTGGGCCACATTCCATCCCTGGAACCTCAGTAATAAAGGCACTGCTGTCTGTTTCTTTTCCTTTTGTGTCTGTCAGATTGACCAAAAACAGTTTGATAAAATCCTGGAGCTCATAGAAAGTGGGAAGAAAGAAGGGGCTAAGCTGGAGTGTGGAGGTCTTGCCATTGAAGACAGAGGCCTCTATATAAAACCCACCGTGTTTTCGGAGGTCACTGACAACATGCGAATTGCCAAAGAAGAGGTACAGTGCAAATCACCTGAATTCTGTATGCATTTACCACTCTAAATGGGAAAGAAAGAGGTATGGCTGTGGTTTGAAGTCAAAACTTGAGAGTTTTGAAATAAGTTTCACTTATTTCCCTTATTTCAATGTCCTGCAAACTGCCTGATGCTAAATCCATTCTACTGATAAAGTATGTGCAAAGTGAGCTTCAGTATGGAGGGTAGGTACGTGTGGGGGGAATTGTGAGAGGAGAACAGGGAGATTCTGTTAAAATGTTTTAGCAGCATTTTTATGCTATCTATAGGTGTCTGTTTGCCAGCTCTTCCTCGTGCCTTGCTGCTGTCCCTCATTTTGTTTGGTTTTTCCAAAGGAAAAGTAGCCCTGTGAGTGTACCCAATGGACAAGAACAAGCTCAGATGAAAGCACAGTAGATAATGCAACCCTAAAGCTTTTGGGTCTTCGTTTCAAGAGAACTTGATATAATGCAAAATACAAGCACATCCCTCACCTGGATAAATGCTGCTTCAGTAGTAATGGTGATGGAGGTGTTTATCATTGAATCCCTGATGTTAGAAATAACCAAGTAAAAATAATTGAAACTGTGTCAGGCTGGAGTAATTCTACTTATTCTTTGCCTTGAAGTTAGAAGTTTTTTTCTAAAGACAGAGTTAAGTTTTATGGGAAAAGAACTCTGGGCCTGCAGCTGGTGAGGAGGGAAGAAATGGCCACTGAAGAACTTCTCTCAAGTAGCCTTAGCATCTGAAACAATCCCAAATTCCATTCTCATGGCAAAATCCCCTGAGACTGACCATTTCTTTCCTATATGAAAACATGGTCAAAGCCAGCAAAATGCAGATCTAATACTCTGGCTTTCATTATTCATCTGAGAAATGTTGAACAAGCTGCATGTGATTAGATCCTGTGATACTCCTTTGAAATAGAAGTTAATCTACTTTTCATCATGTCCCTCAATGGAAAATAAGTAATTGCCAAAGTCTAACTGGCACTTGTATTTTAGTTTAGCCTAGTGCTTTTTATGAGGCTGCTTTCTGTTTGCTCCTGGCAAGATGTCTAAATGTCTCAGATCTGCCACAGAATCTCTAAGGAACCTGGGAAAGATATCAGTCAGTCAGGGCATGAGTTACATTCTAAAAATAGAGAGAAAAAGAGCTGAAAGTCCCATGACAGGCCTTTTCTTAATGAACTGACTCCAAATCCCAAGTCATGATTCATGAAGCTTATCCAGTTTCATTCATTTGCAGTTTTGTTGTAAATGCGCATTCACCCTTTGCCTAGGATTGAGGCTTCAGTTAAGTACCTGGATATCTCAAAACAAAGACACTTAGAAACCCCTGTATGAGTCTAAAGGTGGCTCAAGTGAATCTCTATCTCCCCTTTGGTGGGGTTTATCGTGCTGAGACCTGGGAAGCCAAGTTTGTGTCAAACACAAAACGTGGTAAATGCAGTGCATGCAACAAAGCTGCTCACAGTAACAAAGTCAGAGTCCATGGAAGAAAACTTGCAGTCCCTAAAATAAATTAATTACTGCTTGAGTACACTCAGTTTCAGAGTTTAAAAGGAGAGTTGTATACGAAGTAAGGATGAATCAGTTGAAACATGTCCAGATCTAACTCTGCTTATTTTGATTGTTATAGATGATCCATTAGTTGTTGGATCTTAACATGCAGTAACTTCTATAGCACATACTGTGCTTCCTTGGAATTTTAATTAGTAGTTTTTAAGAGACTCTATCAATGCCTTTTAGAAAGCTAGGATGCAGCATTTTAAATACATTATCCAAGAAAGCCATCTGATTCCAATTGCTTCAAAATGACCATGATTAAAAAAGGCTTTCCTGTACTAAAGTTTTAATTGATATGTGCAGATTTTTGGGCCAGTTCAGCCAATTATGAAGTTCAAGAGTATAGAAGAGGTGATAAGAAGAGCCAACAGTACCGAGTACGGACTCACAGCCGCGGTGTTCACAAAGAACCTGGACAGAGCATTAACTCTGGCTTCAGCACTGCAGTCAGGAACAGTCTGGTGAGCAGTGTGGGAACACAGCATGGGCTGGGAGTTGGTTTTCTGGGAGAGGAGAGGGATTTATGACTTGCAATTCTGGGTAAGTGCTGGAGGTAAGACACGTTAGCAGCCTGTTTTATTCTTTAAGCTGCTCAGAAGCAACATCCCTTCCTCAAAATGAGGTGGTGAGGACCAGACAGTCTGGAAAACTCTGGACTGTTTCTGCCTTCAATCGATGTAGTTCTTCACCAGGAATACTCTGGAAATGCAGGAGTTGTAGTAAGTTCCACCAGACGTCATGCCTTTCAAAATCCTGCGTGTCTCATGATCCTTAGGCAGCAGCAGATGCGTCTTTGCTGCACAAAACACTGTGGACAGTAGATGGCAACACACCACCACCACAGAGAAAGGCAGCTGTGTTTGCTTACACAATTTCTTTTTTACATTACAATAATTTTAAAGATGCAATCCTGATTTTTTTTCCCAATCCAATATAAGAATTTGTATCTGATGTCTGATTTTGGTGCACACAAAGGAATGATTTCAAGAGTTGGTACCAGAAGAATTTACCTCAAATATTTACATAATAATGAAATGTTAGGCTTTGAAGGATACATGTGCTGTACACACATGAAGGTGCAGATCTACAGCATGAGCCATGGCTGTCCCTCTTGAGTCATTTGTCTTACTGAGCTGCTGAGGAAGTGTCTGCACGAGCTTTCTCTACCACTTGTCTATAGAAATGGGCCCAGTGCTCAGTGCTTTCATTTTACTGCAACATGATTGTCTAACACAGTCCAATTTTTTTTCCTATACCTGGAAGTGGATGCTGGGCCTGGTTGTGAGTGTTTAGACAGCTTTTGGAGTAAACATGTTCATTTCAGAATGTGCTTCGTAAGATGGGGTTGGACTCTTTATTTTAATCACAACTCTGAGCATGGCTTAAATTCCAGCTCAAGCATGAATGTGTTTGCCACTGGGGACTATGAAGTGAGATGTAGGTCAGACTGAATACCAGTCAAAAGTTTTGTATTTCTGCAGCAAAATAAGATTTTATTGCTAAAATCTGATTTCCCAACTGTCTGAATTGTATAAAGAGAAAACCAACAGATTTCAGCCTTTTTTGGTATTGTTGTTGTTGTCATCAGCTTCTCCTTGGCATTGAATTGTCTATTTAAAATTGATATTTCTATTGTAGGATCAACTGTTACAATGCACTCTATGCACAGGCTCCTTTTGGTGGCTTTAAAATGTCAGGCAATGGCAGAGAACTGTAAGTTTTCCTCAATATTTTGTTTATATGTGGGTGGTGAATGCAATAATGATTGTGACCATGAAAACACTGTCAGATTTTCTTTTAAACTATCAGGGAGGTGCTGAGCCACTACAGTGTGGATGTAAAGCACTCCTTTAGAGTACCTTCATCTGTTTTATAAACTTTTAATAGCTCTAGTTCTGTCAAATCCACGTGGAAGCATTTTTCCATACTAGTTAGATTTTTAGATTAAGGGAGAAGTATGGCACCATTCCTGGAGACACTGGTGTCCACCCCAAACCTCCTCCACCTTTTCAAGGTGCTATCTGGGCCTCCCTTCACTGCTGCATCATTGCACTGGACCTCTCCCCACCTCTGACTTTCTAACATCGAAGCTAGAACTACAAAGAATGATGTCAAAAGTCATTCCACATCCCACCTTCCAAGCTTGCTGCTAAATTATACAAGAAGCCTCTATCCCTCTTCCCCAGCCTGACCTGGGAGGGGACATTTCAGCTCTAATTAGTTACTAAAGCTGAAATTTTTAAACAGAGGTCACCCCATGAGTTAGAGGTAGAGCTCAAAAATTGCCTTAGGTCTTAATTTTTTTCTTGTACAGGAGAGAGGCATTTTTTCTTACACCATTCATCAGATTCTTCAGAGGAATCTAACCACCTTTTCTTTCACAAGCCAGATTTAATTCCAGGGACCACTTCCAGTAGCTGTTCTGGTGCATCTGCTGCTCCAGGATGTTCAGGTGCCTCACTTGCCAAGCACAGCAAGTGAATGAATCCTCAAATGTGACATAGATATGTTGAGACCTTATGGTTTACTTTGCCTGACTGCCTGGCTAATTAAAGGATGTCAGGGCTTTATCCCCTGGGCAAGGCATGGGAATAGAGCTAGTTTCCACCAACCAAGACATAATGCAGAGGTGGGCTCTCTTATCAGTATGTGTTTCTGGAGCAACTGACACACTATCTGTAGATAAAAGCTTTCTTTCAGCAAGAGAGGAAGTTTAATTGCTGTCTAAGCACCTCAAACGGTGTGTGTGTGACTGTCTCTTCTATGGCTGCCCCCAGCAGCACTCAGTTTTCACTAGGCAGAGTCAAAAGGTATCACCTTGTGGATTACAGTGACCAGAAGCATTCCATGTTTCTTTTACAACAGGGTGTAATTGTAGGTACTTGTATGCATGTACTTACTGGTTTTTAGAAGTGGTGGGACAATTTGGTAGCTGATGTAACTCAGTTCAGATCTAGTTTTAATGGCCTGATATCATCTCCAGCAGCTGTCATTGAGAAGTCAAAATGCACATGTGAAGAAGTCTCTTCCCTTAGGGAAGCACACATTGACATGCCACAAATGTTTGTCCTTTCTCCCACATCTCTCTTCTTTTCCAGTGGTGAATACGCCTTGGCAGAATATACTGAAGTGAAAACAGTCACCATCAAACTCTCCCAGAAGAGCCCATGAAAACAGAAGGCCTAAAATGCTGACACTCTGAATGTGACACATGGGGGATATGTTCAGAGCAAGGGGGAGGGAGGGGTAGGAAGGAAAATGGAAACACCTGTCTTTATTCCTCTAGAAACACTGAATCTACTGGACTCCATTTGGTCAACTGGCTCTTTGAAAACTGATTTTCCTGACCCTACTGGCAGTACACACTTGTACTGTACAAGTCCCTGGCTCTACATCTGCCTACTACCTGTGACTAAAACCCTGCTCAGTCACAGTGTTTGCAGGACATCTGCTTTCAAACTGCACCCTGAAGGACATGGACATCACTGGTATGTTAGAGAGACTGCTGGTACCGTTGGCATGGACTGGCAGACACCTTCAGAGGCATCTGGGTTTCACTTGGCATAGATGGACTGGAGTGGTAGGGTTAGTACAACCTGACTGGAGTTTGTGAAGATTGGAGTTTGGAATGGGGGTGCAAGATTTCATGGAAGGATGTGTAAAGAAATTCTCTTTGAAAGAGCTCTTTGTCTCTCTAAAGATATGTACATTCTCCATACTGGTGATATTCTAGCCCTGAATGAGATTTGTGGGAGCTTCCTAGAGGACTCCTTTGGGGCCAGTATTTCACCCAACAGAGCTAGACTTTCAAGTGTCCTCAGAACCTGATGTTTTGGTGTGCACACACTACACATGCTGCAAATGCAAGTTACTGACTTGCTGACCCTTGTGGCTCCGAGTGAGTCACAGTTGTATCTCAAACCTTCACTACAGCACTTTTTGCAAGAGGATTTTGCACTGTTCTTACCATGATGACACCAAGTTGGATGCTGAGCATGTAGCATGGTGGATACCCCACAGAAAACACATCCCACCAGTCCTTCTGCCCTGAGGCAGGGAGCAGAAGAGCTGCAGGAAGCTGTTCTGCTCTCCTTCTCTGTAACTTTCAGGCTTTGTGAACATCTCTTTGTTTTTTGAGCCAGGGCTACTGTTATGAGAGTAAAACTTACAAGCTTCTTTATTCTGTATGAATGTAGCTTAAAATGTATTTCTGGAAGTACAGTATGAAAAGGCAGGTGCTCCCAAGCACACACCAAGTGCTAAAGATGTGGGTGTATGAGCCAGTTACCATGGATAAGCTATGGGTGGACTTAAATGTGTCAGAGCTTTGCAGCAATTGTCCCCACGAGAGCTGTCATCTCATGGCCAGCACAAAGTAGCTGATCCTTCACTGAGAAAACAACTGCCTTGGATTGTCTCTTGTCACAGCTGTCCGTGGAGTGACCTTCACACCAAGTTCATGCCTTAGTACCTCCTGCAGTAACTTCTTTGCATGCCCAGACATTAGGAGATTAATGACAAGCCACACGCTGTCTTCATTTCCTGGGTTCACTGCTTTCCCTCCTCCTCCTGACTCAACTGGAGAACCACTGGCAAATGGACCATGTCTGCAGGAGCTGTGAGTGTGCAGGAGTTAGTGGTGACACCTGGTTGGGAAGTTCAGTTGATCCCACTGGGATTGTCCTCTGAGAACAAACCCATTTGGGTTCCTTATGGTGTATCCGGGCAGCACTGATAAGGATTCCTGCCTGGAGTTTTCCAGAGCTTGAAGCAGAAATGCAGGTCTAACCTCTCTTGTCTGCTGCAAGCAAGGATTTAAACAGTACCTTCCTTTGCTCAGAGATACTCAGCCAGTAACAAGTTCTGTTGCATGAGTGGAGCTTTTTCTGGAGGAGGAAGGAAGGTGGGTGGCAATAAGCAAGGAAAAAGTTTGCATGAGCCTAAACTTCCTTATTAGTGAATGTTGAAATTGCACTTCAACACCACTTCACTTCTTACATGGCATACCTCCAACAGTTGCAACAAGGTGCCTGTCCTTCCATGGGATGTGAGACAGGTAAATCTCCCCCATCCAGTGACAAAAATGTCCTCCCTTCCCCATGAAAGGCCAAATGGGAACATTGTAAATAAGTTTCTATTTTTGTAAAACACTTAGAGTGCAAACATCTTCTCAGACAAACATTTTACTCTTGCCTACCTGAGGGTTTTCTCAGGCTGCAGCCAGACATGATGTGTCTCTGTATTTTTGATAAACAGTGGTGGAAACTGAAATCATCTGAAATTCTTAAAATCCTACTATTCTGGCTTTATATGTATGATATATATTTCACTTTTTTTACCCTTATCAAGTTTTTAAAAAGTCAATGTATCTCTTATTGTATAAATCAGGGTTTGACTCTACACACTGAATTTTCTAAGTTATATAACACTAGACACTAACTTTAAAATAACCCCTTAGAGGGTATATATATTCTTTCATTGCACAGTATGGCTTTCATATGAAATACTAGTTGTTTTTCTAAAAGAAAAGAACTATATTTATAAATTAGGATACAGTTAATCTAATGTATTTTTATAGCTAAAGGTACAGGAAAATGTTATGTTTAAACCTCATGTATATATTTAGACTATGGATATCTTTTTTGTAATAGTTCTTGTTCCTAATAAATGTTTAACTTTGTGAAATGGGTGTGTCTGAGGACTCAATATCTCCCTGGGGAACTGTGAAGGAATTTGCACTTGGACTCATTTCTGCAATTTATGAAGAATTAGACTATTTTAAAAGAGTAAAGTGCTAGGTGTGGTCAGTGCTCTACCCATAAAAGCTGGAGTGTGTGCTTGCAGCTCACCCTGCAAACAGTCACTCCTGAGAGTTGTGCCATTTACTGTGAGTGGAGGGAGGAGGAGAGCAGGACTGCTGCTGGAAAGGGCAAGCACCAAGTTGGTTGAATCCTCCTGAGGTGAGACCCAAAATGCAGTATTTGAGGAGACCATGGATCAAGCAGCCTGATGGGCCTTCCTGCCTTTGGCTGCTTCCTAAACTCCCTGTGAGACACATCCAGCACTAGTATGACTCTGCTAAATGTGTTCTCATTTCTTATTTCCCTCAGCTGCAATGTAGAGAGCAAGAACCTTCCATTGTGTTTTAACTCTCTTCCCATCTGATGTGTGCTCCCTACACAGGCCAAACTCCTTGAATTTTCCACTTGCCAACAGCATCACTCATAAGCTTTTAGACTTAAGAAAGGGGAAGGCTCGAGATACAAGGGAATTACTGTGAGTGACATCATCAATGGAGCCTTAAAAAAGAGTGGGATGAGATTTGGGGGAGGAAAAAAGGGAAAAGTTAACTTGAATATTATTGCCCGAGGAAGTTATAGGAAAAAAGAGTTTAGTATGTTTTCAAACAATTGTGCTGAAAAAGCTGTAAGAAAGGTCTGGGTAAGAGCTGGCTGTGAGGCATAAGAGGCTGGCTAAGAGGTAGGAAGGGTGCTAAAAACAAGTCACACTGTTTTCAGCTCTGTTAAAAGACAATGGTTTTGCTCTTGCTCTTTGTCTATGCAGCTAGAGACAGATTAATGGGGACTTGAACGCAGCTAAAAGCCGCAGTGAAGACCAATCCTCTCCATGTCTCCGTAATTACACCAAAGAAGCAGCCCTTGCAAATCTCAGGCTGCCGCAGCCGTCCAGCTTTTTTCATCCTCAAATAACCATCAGACCCATTGCTAGGTACGGACCAGGGAACAAAAAACATCCTCTGTGTTTAATTTACAGAATCACTGAGAGTAACAGAGTAAAAGGCACTCAGAAATGATCTTTTCATAGTAGGTCAAATGGGTGGGGGGAATTCCAGGCTTGTCCAGGAAAACTTGCCAAAGGCTCCCGGAGAGGAAGGGGTCAGTGCTGGGGCAGGACGGCGCACACCAACACGCCCGTCTCACTCCTTCCGAAGAGAGGGGGCAACCTCGCTCTGCTCTTCCGACGGGGAACAAACTCGCCGCGATCCGGAGGAGCAGCAACTTTCAAAGTCAGAGATCCGCTCGGACGAGCCCGGTAAGGCCGGGCCCTGCCGGCTCCATGGGCAACGCCACGGCCGCGGGCGGGAGGGTCCCGCTTCGGCCACCGCTGCTCCCAGTCTGGCTTTTCCCAAAAGAAAAACAACTCCAACCCGCAGATCCCGAGGGCTGTCCGGGGTGGGCAGTGGCGATGCAGCCCAGCGCGGTGCCCCCGGTGCCCTCCCGGCCGGGGCTGGCCCTGCCCGCGGGGGCCGGCGAGGGGCCGAGCCGGGGGACTCGCCCTTCACGGCGTCGGGACGGGCGGCGGAGGAGGCGCCGCTGCCCCGCTCCTTTCCTGCCGCCCTCCCTCCGCCTCTCGCCGCGGAGCGAGGCGGGCGGGCGGCCGGAGGAGGAGGAGGAGGAGGAGAAGGCGGCACAGACACCGCCGGCCCGGGACGCAGGAGGTACCGCGGCTTTGCTGCCGCTTCGGCCCCGCGGGCACCTGCCCGCCTGCGAGGGGAGGCTGCTGAGGCTCTCCGGGGCTTTTCAGGTGGAGAACGAGGAGGGGGGAAAGGCGCTTTTTCTTAAAAGAAAACGAAAGTTCGGAGGGAACTCCGCGGGCGCAGGGCGGCGGCGGGCGCTGAGGGGCAGCCCCGCCCGGCTGCTCCGGCCCGGCGGGACGGGGAGCGCCGGGACTCGCTCTGAGGGGACCCTCGGGACCCGCTCCGAGGGGACGCCCCACTTCGGCCACTGCAAAGTGTCTGGAAAAGCTTGTGAGGCACCGCTGAGTCGGGGTGCAGCATCTTGCCCGTCCCCAGCCGGCGGCCGAGGTGTGGGAGAAGGGGGCTGGCGCGATGCTCGCCCGAGGATGAAGGATGCCGGTCCTGGCGGGAAGGGGGTTTTTGGGCAGGCAGGGGACCGCCGGTCCGGCCACTTCAGCCCCAGATTCACCGTCACCCTGCCCGATGTGACAGCAGGCAGCTGAGCCCGGCGCATTCCCACGCCAGTGGTTCCCTGGTCCTCTTGGATCCATAGTGATCCCATCACAGCGCCCAGCCCCGGGGGGGATTCTCAGAAGCAGCAGGTGGTTTGGGCGAAGAACTAAAGTTCTGGCTGTTTTCTTGTGAATTGGGAAGTGATCTCGGGCAAACTGGTGTTTCTGGGGGCCTGGCTGTGTTTAGGCACAATGCACGGGGTAAGACCAGGCAGGCTGGGGGAGTGGAGAGGAGGTGATGATACGGGTATGGCCAGATGTGAGGCACTAGCTGGCAGCTGGCAGTGGCAGGTATCAGGACTGGGAATGTGTGATTTGGGATGTAAATCCCTTTTACAGGTGTTCAGGTGTATTCTGCATGGTCCTCTTTCTGAATGAGGCTCTGCAGCGTCCATGGATTCTCTCTAAATCAAATCAAATCAAAATATGGTGTTTGCACATGTGACAGTTGCCTATACTTTGCTTAAGGTAAAGAGTTGTTGGCTTTTTTTTTTAAATTACATATACAAAGGTCCCAAAATATAGAAATCCTGCTTACATGGGCACTGTGTGGCAATACATGTGGCTTCAGCATGTAGTTACTTGCAGTTAAAGGGAACTGGTTATCATAACCACACCACTATTTTTCCTGGAAGGTTTTTTCCTTTCACTCTACACAAGGAGAGTCTGGAAGCATCTCATCTCATCCCCTCTGTGGTCAGAGTTATTAACAGCCTGGACAGCCTGACACCTCTGCCTGTGGTATCTCACCCATGACATGGCTGAGATGTGTGTTCCCAGTGCAGCAGCTGGGGCTGAGGGAAGCTCAGCCCAGGAACAAGGCTGATTCCAGTGAGAACTCAGCATGCTACGGGGCAAAGCCCTCCAGCAACATGGCCCAATTCCCCAGTTTGTGGTCTTGGATCTGGGATTGGGGACTAGCACTATCTCAGCCTCCTGCAGCACTCAACATGGAGATTGTGGGGCACAGGGCTGAGTTTTGTTTCCTGCTGCTGGGCACCACAGTCAGGGTCATGAAGCTGAGTTTTGCTGTAAGCACACCTAGAATTCAAATAATTGCCTAAAAGCAACTGAAGTAAGATGCAGTGATTTTTAATGTTGTTTTCAGGTGGTTAAAGCCCAGTGTGGTGGGGGAGGAGCAGCAAGCTCCCTGGACAGTGGCAATGGATCAGCGTATTTTTATATTCTCCTTGGCTTTTTATCCCTACCCAGGAAGCCAGCTCTGCTCAAGGAGAGTTAGGGATGATCTGGGAGGTGCTGGCCAGAGTGGGACATGGGTTATAAGCTTTGCTGAATTAAAGCCTCAAATCAAAACTTCAGCATCACTCACCAGACATGAGAAGAACCAGTAAGAGTCAGTTGAGGGGCATCACGTTACATCTGAGAGGTGTTCACTGACTGAAAGTGAAAGCAGAAAATGAGAGAGTGCTGATGCTTGTTGGGCACACACTGCAAATTCACCTGTGGTTTTAACTACTATTTTAAGAAGTTAAAGGACAGGTGTGCAGCTGTGAAGAGGGGGGGAGTTGGAATTACCTGGGGAGACTGAGCAGTGCAGTGTTCTGCTGGCTGTTATGCCAGACAGTTCAGAAGCCAACCTTTAAGAGCTCCTAAGGGTCTGATTTGCCTCCCCAAATCTGTGTGAAGAAGCCTGATGCTTCCAGGCAGGGAGGACAGGAGCTGGTGTGTTTCTCTTTGCCCTCTTTCCTTTCCTACAGAGGATTGTCTCAGTAACCACATCAATAATTTTCAGTTTCTCACAGTCTTACAAGAGCCATGGTTGTCTTTGTGGATGGGAAAGGTTTTGAGGTTGCATTTAGGGTTTTTCCAGCTGCACTGCATGGTTTCAATGCTCTGCCTTTACACAAGCTTGTGGACAATGTGCAACTGCAGCTGTGACCCCTGCTCACCCCCACGTCCTCTGCCCAAAGACTGAGCAGCTTTAATGGCAAAAAATTAGGAACATAATCTTTCTATAGTGGAGAATTTGTTAGTCCCTCTGTTAATTCATGTTATGCTCTCAACAAAACTATTATGAAAACAATTGTATTTATAGATAAACGAATTTCTGCAATGTAACATTTAGACAACTGTGTTAGAGTGCAGAGGAATGAGTTTCTGTTCTAGAATGCTTAATTTGTTTTGTTGTTTATTTTTAAACAGAATACATGATGTTTCTTCAGGATGGTGCTTAGCAAATAGCAGTCTCTGCTTCTGCATTTACGGGATGGAGATGGTTCAGCTTTGACAACACTGTTCAGTGCTGTGGAAAGTTTGTTTGTTGGACCTTCACAACTGGACCCAGAATGTACTGGTGTGTGGGAACTGAGGAATCCGCTGTTTGCAGGGAGAGCAACATGGATCCACAAAATGGTAAATAGGAGGATTTTTTTTTCTTTCCTGTTCAGATTGGGAGCGAAAGGTTTTAAGAGAACTCAGCTGTCACTGGGTTTTGATGAAATTTAAAGATGTGAAAGATCTTTCAGTGGTTTGAGCCCTATTCTTTGAAAGTTTACAGTGTAACACAAGGAATTTTACTTCCAAGGAGAATGATGTTGAACTACTCAGGTGGTAAGAATAGCATTCCCCTGAAGATCAGTGTTCTGCAAGGGCCTACAGAATTAGTCAATATATGTATCATGTCTCACCAGTTCCTAAATATGTTTTACAAGATCTGTGCTTTTTCAATGTGTGAATGCAAATATGTTCCCAGTCACTGATGCAGTGGGTATTCAGAGTATGAAAGCTGCTAAAATCAGAGCATCTTTTCTCAGCCTGAACAGATATTAAACTGCTCTAGTTTTACTGTCAGCTTCAATTCAGTGGCTTGCAGTGATTTATTATTGGACTAGATCAGAAGGTCTGTGTTTATGTAATCTAATAAATCCATGGGTGGAAACACCTCTTTCAGAAGGGACATATGCTTCAGGTTGCTTCCTGTGAATTTTTTTTTTTTTCTTCCTGAGCAGCCAAATTATTTTTGGATGGTTTCTCCTGCTGCAACCCTCAGCTCCCAGGCACTGCTGTGTTCCTCTGAGTCAAACCCCAGTTCTGTTTCTGCAGCAAGAAATAGCCCTCTGGTTCTTGTATAACGGTATTCCCCCCTTGCAGCAAGAGCTTCATTAGGAGGCAGCATCTGCGTTTGAAGTGTGGGAAGAAGGTGTGTTTGACGCTTTGTAGTGAGTAAGCAGCCTTCAGCAGAAGCTAATGTTTTTGCAGCCTTATTTTGGATTTTATCAGCAACTATGAAGCAAAACCTGATAGTTTATTCAGAGGCTGCCTTGTCTTGTTTGAGGACGTTTCTCACCAGCGTCACAGGGAGCTCTGGGAACTCTTTCCTTTCTCCGTATGTATTTTCCTTGTTCTGTGATGCTCGTTTTTCTCTTTGCTTTTGTTAATTAGCATTGTAACTTCCTGTAACACTCGGTTGTTGAATGTTCTTAAAATTCTTAAATTCTGTCCTCTGAGTTTCACGGTGGAAGGAATTATCTCCACTTGAATCCTGAGCTACAAACCATGAGAAGAATTTTAATCCGGGCTAACGATTTGCAAGTGTTTCAAATTGCTGAATTTTTGTTCTGCAATAAGTGATTTGACAAGTTTTCTCATTGTTTAAAGATACGGTAAATAAACTATTATCTAAGTGAATAGCGAAGTGAAGAGTGGGATAGTTGTATCTTCCACATTTTGAGTTCAGTTTTTTTTTTTTTAAGAACTTTATTATATGTTGCTGTTATGTAACTATGCTCAGTTAAACTGGTTGACTGAAAGCATACAAATCTTAGTGGTAGACTGTTGCATACTGACATGTCTGGGTTATATTATTTGGTAAACAGTGTTGGAAATCTGGCAGAGGGATCCTTGGAAAGCTTAGGATCCTTGTACAAGGTACCAGTACTACCTCATTGGATTTGCTCTTTATAAGGATACTGTACATGCTTAAAGTCATTGTTATTTCAGGACTGTTTGGGTCCTGCCAAGAATAATTGTCATTAGCTAACTGGTCCACTCCCTAAGATCCTTGGTCTTCATTTGGATCCTATTACAGGGATTGAACCAGGAACATGTTGACTCATTCAGGCTCCACATCCGAACCTACTGTTTACGCGCCTTTATTAACAACGTGGACGCAGCCTCCTGCTTCCATTCAGTGGGGGCTGCTGGGAAAGGGAGTGAGGTCCCAGATCATTTCTTTCACACTGACGACCTCATTAGTGCTTTCAGAGCTTGGAGTATCTTTTGGGGCAGGAGGGACAGGTGTGTGGAAGTGAGGGGTTTGACAAACAGCAGCGGTGGTGCCGGTGACTCTGTGACGGGTCCGTTGGATCAACACGGATTTACATCTGGCAGAGTGCTGTGGGCACCTTCCAGAGAGCACCATGTGCACCCACTGCCTTGATAATTTCAAAGCCTTGAGAGTTTTAGTTTGGGTTTGTTTTTTTTTTCCTGACAGTTATGAAGCCCTGGCCAAATGTATGTGGAGAATACATTCACGGCGTCATTGTTAGTTAGAAAATGTAACGTATGATGCAAGGGCTCACCTCACTCTCGTGTCTCCTCTGCTATTGCTCCTGGCTGTGCACTTCTCTTGCCTGTATTCCAGCTGAATTCCCACTTTCCATGAGACTGGGTGAGCTGTGTTTCAGAGCTGGACCCTGTCTGCCTTCTGAGGATGGTGCTGGGCTTGACTTGATGCTGGCAAAGCACCTGCTGGTCCACAGCCAGGGTTTGTCACTGGAGTGCAGAAAAAAGCATCTTCCTTGCTTCCTCAAACCCTGCTTCCTCTCTTCTAGATTTGTTCATCTTGTCCTAATTAAAAGAGAGAAGACTGAGCAGAGATACGGGGGTGGCTGCAGTCTCTCATGAAGCAAAGACTTGGGTTTTATTAAACTTGGTTAGAGCTCTCCATAATATAGTGGAGATGACATAATGTGTATTTTGTAGGAAATACAGGAAGCCCAAAGACATTACTGTATGAATGCCTAGAAAACCATAGAGATCAATCTCCTTTCTATAGGCTGGTTGGTTTCTCTGAGTCTTATGAAATTTTACAGCTAGGATTTAATTCTTACTTGGTTTTCTAGGAGACAGTTCTTCAGAGGTGTAGGAGACCAGTCACTGTCTTCTGAAAGACAATATCTATTAAAGAGCTTATCTCCCTCTTGTTGTGAATTTTATTCCAAGTTGCAGAATGCTCATCTGCCACTGCTGTGTGTCTCGGAGGTGGAATTGGATTATCCTTCAAACATGCCAGAGGGTGTCTCTTCTCTCCTGCTAAATCTAGAAATGAGCATTGAAAAAGGGGTGTTGTGTTGGAATGTATCTAACATTACATAACTAGGGACAATGATGCCAATGATAGCTGCTTGAATTTTATGGAAGCCTTGCAGACATTGACTAAATGCACCTTCACAAGTTCTTTTGAGGCAAATCAGTTGTAAGCTGGTGACTTTCAGCCATCCAGGCAAACACACATAGACATGTGCAGTATGGCTGGAAAAGAGGCCTAAATATTAAATGAGGGAGCAAACAAGTAACCAGAATATAATGACTTATCGTTTGGAGTGGACCAGAGGCCCCTGAAGCTGTGCTTTGGAACTGCTGTGGTGACTCTGCAGCCCACAGGGATTTCTATTTTGTCAGAAAGAATCAGCCCACATAATGACCTTTGCAACCCCGCCTGGGCCATGGCTCAGCTCAGGACTGACTCAGAGGGAAAGCTGCTGCCTGCAGGGCTGCTTCCTGAATCAGAGAAGAGTCTCCAGTGCGAGTAAGGGTTGAACTGGAGAGCTGAAGAGTCATTTTAATGAGAGAGACTGCTCAGGAGCAAGTGCAGTTTTATATGGAAAATGTCACAATGGATTGGCTGGTGATAACTTGTGGTTAGGTAGTAGCAAATGGGACAGTTTTCCTCCTGGGACACACTTTGTGCATCCAGCCTCACTCCCTGTTTGCTTCAGGGAAGGAGATGTGCAAATCTGGTCAAGGTCTTTGATGGGAGACTATAGATGGAAAGATGGAAAATTCAGAGGCTCTGATCTTCCTCTCCATTCTATACTGACTGTTAGCCTGAGCCTTCCAGGCTGGAAGCCTGGCAGTGTGACATCTACTCTAAAAAATAAAAATCTGCAGGAAAAACCTGACTTCTTTATAGCAATAAATGCAGGCAGAGCCCACCCACTCCTGGGTGTGCATGGATGTGGCCTTCAGAAGAGACATTTGTTGGAATGTCCTGTAAGGCCAGGACTTGGACTCTAGAATCCTGATGGGTCCTTTGTGTCTTAAAATATTCTATTGGTTTCCTCACAGCTCTGCACCATTGGTTTTATTGCCTTAAACATGAAGGGCAGGAACTTTGCAGTTGGTAGTGTGAATAGCTTTGTTGAAAATATTTCCTGCTGAATAGAGAAAGAAGGAAAAATCAGTGTTGGAAGCATCACTGATATCACTTTGCACCTCATGAAATCAACATGTAAACCTTAAATTCTCCACATCAGCTGTGTGTGTGGGGCTAAGGCCAGCAGTGGGTCTTGGGGCACTTTGAGCTAGGCCTGTCTGTGGCTTGTGCTGTATAACAGGGAAAAAGTATTCACAGACTCTGTCCTGCTTTTTCCATCCAGATATTACCCTGGAGTAGCATTACCCTGAGTTTCTTACGACAGTGTGGGATGAGAAGGACAAGGAGAGCATCTGGGATGTGATCTGAGCACACAGGGACCTGCCAAGTGTGGTGGTTGTGTGAAGTTCTGTATAATCAGACTAAATGAGCCTTGAAGGTTTTCTGTTCTTCTTCACTTGTTAAGCCATGAGTTAATTTGAGTCCAAACAACAAACTGAAAATGTTCCTATGATCAAAAAAGAAATAGCAAAAAATAGAACAGGTATTGTGTGTGAGTTAGTCTCACTGCTGAGTGCCCTGCAGAAGGAGAAGTAGGAAATGCTTGGCAGGAATAGGAAGTACACTAGTAAAGCAGTAATAGGCTTGTATTTTTAAATATTTAAATAAACTCTTCATACAGAAGTGGTGCAATCTCACATGGGGCCAGGAGCTGATGCGGAAGGCTGGTCTGCAGCAGAATATGCCTGTGGTTAAACCTGCTCTCCTGTGCAGACTGTAGCAGAGCTGTGTATTGCAACATCTCTCCAAACTTGGATTTTCAAAAAGGGCAATGGATGCTGAGGCATTTACAGCTTTTCTGATAAATACCATAAAAGCCAGCCTGATCTTGAACTTGAGGGCTGTAGCAAGGAGGGCAGAGCTGCTGGGAGAGCCAGTGGTGCAGTAAAGACCTTGGGGAGCTAATTGAGCAGAGAGTCCAGCCTGAGAGCCAGTTTGATTTACAGACAGTAGTAAAACATTGATCTATTTTGGAGCTGTGTCTGGCATTATCTGCTGCTATACAGCTTTATTTTTCCACCTTTCTTTTAAAATGTATTTGTGGTCTATTATGTTGAAGTGTAACTTACAACAAGTCTGTCAAGAAGCTTAGAAAAAACCCAAAGATAAGGTGGTAAGGTAATAAAGAAATTCTTTGCCCTTAGAACTTGTACACAGGGAGTTTACAACGTTATGGAGCTCTGATTTATAAGGAAGCTCTCAGGTGAAGGTTGATTCTGGGGTTGTAGAATCACTGTCTTCTATTTCAGTGGGAAAGAAGCAATTGATAGTGTTCACACCAACTCAGCCTTTACCAGGCCTGTAATTGATTTGTCATTTTGTGAGACATGTTGCATGTGATTTTATGCTTGCATTAAGAAAACAGCATGAATTACGGTTTTTTTATCTTCCCCAAAGCCTATGGGAGCCCTATCCAAAACCCATTAAAGATTTTGCACTGACATAATGGGATCTTCAGGGATCCTTACAGCACTGAGTCTGTGGTTTGTTTGTTTTTCATTGCTCTGATCGATAAAGGCCCTGCCAGGGCTTTGCTTGGCAGAAGGCAGCGAGCTGGGAGGAACTGTTTCCATTGCAGATGGGGGTGTGGGGGATTTATTTTGTACCATTCAACTCCCAATCTGCTGTGTAGAATCACAGAATTATGGAATTTTTAAGGTTGGAAAAGACCTTTAAGATGACTGAGTCCAAGCGTTAACTTGGCGCTGCCAAGTCCACCATTAAAGCGTGTCCCCAAGTGCCACATCTACAGGGCTTTTAAATCCCTCTAGGGATGGTGACTCAACCATGAAGTCTGCCTCTTAATTGGTTCTGTTTCAGGTTTTACATCAGGCCAGGCTGATATTTAATTCTTTTCCTTAATCCAAGTCTATGTGCTTATTAATGGGTTGGCAGTTGCTTATTTGCATGATTATGTATTATCACAGCAGCAGCTCTTTTATGTAAGATGCTGATAGTTTCACAACAGAAATGTCCCCATGCTTTGCATTTGTGACTTGCACTCACTTAGAGGACTTACAAAAGAAGTCTTTAAGTTTTAGGGAAGGCCCTCAACCTTCCAAAAGCCCTCCTGCAATCAGAGGGGCTCTGGAGGTTGACAGTTTGTGTTTCTCCAAACAGACTGGCTGGGCTTGGAGTCTGCCATGGGGCTGCATAGACTAGTGGGAAATCTGTTGCAGATCCTGTGTTTTTGGCTCACCCTCTCCATTTGGAGAGGGCAGCAGATCCATGGTGAGCTTCAGGAACTTCTTGTCTGCAAAGACAAGCCACACACTGTGTCACTCAAGGGTGAGGGAAAGGGTCAGCTGGCCACAGGAGAAGGGCAGGAGGAAGGAGATGTGTGGAAGGAGCAGGGACCTAGGGTTGGGAGCTGGAAGAGCATCTTAATTTCCTCTCTAACATTCAGTATGTGTCTCTCAACCATAAAGGTTGGCATTTCAGATACTGCTGGGGAAGGCTCGGTCCCAGGCTGTCCACAACTCCTTCCCTGTGCATAGTTGAAAATCATGGAAAAATAATGAACCAAAGCAGTGATTCAAACAAGAAGTCTGGATAAATTTAGCTCAAATATTCTTGGTATGTTTGTGGTCGCTGTGGAAATTGCATCACCGCTTGTTTTAATGATCAAAATATCGCATGGCTGCCTGAGAAGGGCTCAAAATGAAATCCTTTAAAAGCCTGTATGTCTTTGGAATTGCTTCACCTTTGCAGTTAATTGGTTTTGGAGGTTATTTGTTTTATTCCCATCTTGGTTAAGGAGTTTTTGGACTATAGGTTATTGCTGCTTAATTGAAAAGCCACAAGGTTTAGAGCTGATACTCTGCAGGGCGATTATCTGCTTCACATGAAAGTTCTGTCTAGGGAGCAGGATTCAAAAAGAGTGCTGGTAATTGCTGAAGACAAGACCTCCTCCAGAATCTGCCTGCACGTCTTTCTGTCTTGCACATCAAAGAGCCTTTGAAATTGCTTTTATTTTTGCATCAAACAGGAACGTTTTTCTCTTTTTTTTTTTTTTTTTAATTTTTTTGTAGCACCAATAGACAGGATCCCTTTTTAGATCTCATATTTAGCTTGAAAACCAAAAAGCCTGGCTCCTTAAGTGAGCTTGTAATCCTGGTCACAATTCTCCCACGCTTTGCAGCTTGGACCTTTCATGCAGAGGCAGAGTGGGAATAAAAGCTATTAAATCAAAGCCATTTGCATGGATTGGACCAGGTTCTTGGGTGCAATGGGTCAGAGTTCATCAGAGGTTGACAGAGAGGGGATGAAATGTGCCTTGCCTCACTTCACTGTCTCTACCTTGGAGGAGCCATCTCAAAAAGCTGTGAGCTGTGGGGTCACATCATGAGCTGGAGCCTCACTTCCTTCACTGTTTTGTTGTGGATTTTTTTGTTCTTTTGCAGGCTATTATATCCATCTTCCTGGCTCTGCACTTCCTTTGGCTCTGCTGTTTCCAAATCACCCTTTCAACGCTCTTGATGTCAACCATATCCAATATCTTGATTGCGTTTTCTTTTCCTCTGCGTGCAACGCTTTGTATCTAAACTAATCTAGAGTTGTTGTCTTGGTGATAAATGAGGAGTGAGGATAGCAAAGGGTAAGGTATTTTATTAGGCTGGCAGGCACAGTTAAAAAAGCTCATTGAACTGTGTCTAACATGCACTAAGCTTGGATTTTGCCGCGTGGGATGTTTATCTCCTCAAATCTCTTGAAAGGCTTCTTCCCTTAGATATGTCTGATTTTTCCTAGATTTGTCAGTTTGTTTAATAAAAGATATTCCCCAAACTTTCCTCAAAGTAGCCTGTGAAGCTGTTATAATCTCACGTGTTAGGAGTTAGTGCTTGGTAGTTGAGTTGATTCCTGCCCATGTTTAACATTGGCTGTAGGACTGGAAGGAGTGTGTGGGTTAGTGTCCTGGTGTCACACTCCTAAACCTTATGAAGGACTCCTTTTAAGCAAGCTGACTTATCTGTTGTTTTTGTCTTTTCTAGAAGCGTGTTCCAAGCCTTATTTCTTCAGTATTTTATACTTTTTTCTAACTGTCAACCAAAATGTATTCACACCCTGTTCATAAATAGCTCTTCTGCTTCCCTGGTGTCTCCCTCTGGATGTATTTATAGACACAATTCTCTTGTCCATCCAGCCTTCAGTTTTCCAAGCTCAACAAGCCAAACTCTTCTCATCTCTAGTCTTGTCACTAGACCGTCCATTTCTTCCATTTATCTTTTCTTCCACATGCCTTGAACATGATAAACTGGTGCTTTGCAAGGTATTTCACATGTCTCTGTAGTGTTACTTTCCCTTTTTCCTCCTCTTTGGACAGTCCTTCCAAAGTCTCCCTGTGTTTCAGATCTGCAAGAGACCTGGTGTTCTCTTTGGGGAGGGAGAAGGGAAACTGGGGGCCTTGAAGGTGCCAGCACTGCCCAGGACCCCCATCATGGGAGGGAGGAAGGGAGGGATGGATGGATGGATGGATGGATGGATGGATGGATGGATGGATGGATGGATGGATGGATGGATGGATGGAAGGAAGGAAGGAAAACTGAGCCCTCTGCTGTGGCCCAAGGGTACCTGATGGAGCAGCCATGACCTTCATCCTACCACTTCCATTAGCTTGAAAGCCCCATGAGGGCTCGGTTTTCCTGGTAGGATCCATGGGGTACCACGGGGCTGGAGGGACAGATGTTGGCAGCTTCTGTGCTGTTATTTTTGACCAGCAGCCGGGGTGGAGTGTTGTGAATGGATTTTTCCATGTAGGAAGGTGTTAACATATGTTATTAAAGTGAAATGTAAGCTTAGGAGCTGCTTTCCTCAACTCAGACAAGCTGTGAGGTCAGTGGCTGTGTCTTTGGTGGAGCCAGTAGAAGACTTGGACTAGGAAGAGACCTGAGGAGAGACCTTGGGCCCATCCTCCCCTCACATGCACACAGGGAGTCCCTCTTGAATGCCTCCAGATGTAGCCATTCACAGCTGGGGCTAAAAGCATTTGTCTCTTTCTAAAGCAAGCTTTAAGTGCATGTCTAAGGAGGACATAGCAGGAGTGGGCTGGCCATGACTTGGTGCTTCCTCAATGTGAATAATGATTTTTTTTTATTTTTCTAGAAGGAAGTTGAGCAAATTATTTCTTTGAAAGAGAAAAAACATCAATGTATGGATTTTTTTTTCCCCTTCTGATGAAAGCTTGAATGTTACGAAGTTTCAAATTAAATCCAATCTTGGTTTTGTTTCGTGGCTGTAGTATTTGATTCAACTGGACAGGAATGGTCTCACTAGAGACACCTTTCATCATCATTAACAATCCTCTCTTTCCAGCCATGCCTGGAAACGAACACCAGGAAAATCCAAGAGTGTAGTCATACTTCTGCATGTTTAATGTATATCTTCCAATTTAATATTTGGAAAGCAAGAGTGGCATAGCTGGCCCTGTGTGCAGAAGCATATTTCTGAATGATTCAAGCTGTAGGATAGGAACCAAATCACTGAGGCCAAAAGACAAAAATAGAAACTTCCACTTAGAGCTGAGTCATTTGTATTTTCAGTACAGCAACTGGCTCTCTGGCCATTTGGAGCTCTTCTGGTCCCCTCAATAGCTTTCCTTTGGGGGTGGAAGTTAACATCATCAGGGTTCTCTGTGGTCTTTGCTGATCCTTTGCACCCCAAAGTAGGCATTACTGGAGGGATGTGGGACATCCCCTTTCTCTGTGAGAGCCAACCTTTGTCCTGTGCTTACTGGAGGTCTTCCCTGTTCCATTCCTTCCCTATCCAAAGGCCAGGTGTGCATCAGCCAGGGATGATGGTGCCTTCATGAGCCAGTCTGACCCCTGAGAACTGTGTTGTGGCCACTGATGCTCTGAGTGCTTCTCAGTTTGAAAAGGATGAACATGTGCACATGATGCTGCTTAGGCCTGGTACTTGTACGCAGGGGAGAAAGCCAAACCATCATTGTAACCACCAATTCCCAGTTCATGGTGCTGGAAATGGGATGGCAGGGTTAGTGAAGGGCTCTCTCTGATCTCATTGCCTTGTAGTGGCTTTAGGTAGCTTCTTTTGTGCTTCAGCAAGGAATGACCAGCTCTGTTTTGTTTTAATTTCTTGGACATTTCAAATAATTCCCAATGTCCCAGAGATCTGGGAGGTGCACAGACAAATGCAGGAGCCTCTTCTTTTCAGCCCCAGCTCAGTAGTGGTGTTGGCAGACCCTGACACTGCCCCTGGTACTGCTGAGTCTGTGTTACCAGTATTTGAGGCTTTTCTGTCCTCTTGTCCCTCATTATCCTGGATGATGGAGAAATGATTGTGTAAGTGAGGAGCTAAAGCCTTTGGAGGCATCTGTTTTTCATAATTCAGTTCTGGACCCCAATGAAAAGGCAGGAGTCCAAAGCATTTTTCCATCCGGGACTTAATATTTTCCTTTCAGGTTTGCGTTAGCAAATGTTTCTTTTTCCTTGGAGGTTCAGAGTGCTTCTAAATAGAAAATTTCCAATGATTCTGGTGATAATTGGTCACTTTGCATGGCTGTACCTAAAATTGCCAGCATGCCCTTTGTGAATTCCTGTGTGCTTCCTGGAAAATGTTTAATACAGGTCAGCACATTGCACGTGTGGTCCTGGCATGCAAACAATTTAAAAATACTTCCAGAATATGCAGTAATAGTGAAAAAGGTCCCTTCAGTGCTGGATTTTTGCCTGTGTGGCATTCTTCTGTGTCTCATACCTGGTTTCTTTTAGGGTTTTCAGTTTCCTTTCAGGGCAGTGAGCATCGATTGTGAGCTGCGTTGTAGACACGGGTGGCTTTTGTACTCAATACATCATCTTTTCCACTGCCTTGGCAGTCAGATCTTATTGCAGAGCCACTCCTTTAATTAGCTGAAATAATGGATGTTTGGGGGAAATGGAACCACAGAAAATAGGCAGAAAAAGTGTGTGGAGGGTTCCCACTGTAGTGGGAAGCTGGCACATCTCACTTGCGAGAGGTATTAATCAGGGTCAGAGGGACACGGCCCAATTCTGGCACAGCCTCTCCAGTGGGAATACTGAACTTCCCAGATAAACCATTTTGTTCTCTCTCAGTTGCTTTTACTGTAACTTTCCCTCCTTATCTTCTCACAGGGGGATTTATAAGTAGTTCTCACCAATTTTTGATCCTGCAAGGGACTTTTTATAGCAGAATTGGTTGAGCCATGTGTATTTTGCCTAAATCTGAGAACAGGGTGTAATAGAACACAGGCTTCTTGCTGCAGGATCCTCCTTTAAATGGTTCTGAGCCAGGTCCTGGCTGTGGGGCCATATGGGCAGGTGAGGGGAGCAACTTCCCTCCTGGGGAGAGAGTTTGGTCTGTGACTTTGTCTTCTCAGAAATGAATGAATGAAATAAATGAACAACATCTTTTGACATTTAAAAACCCCAAATGAAACTTTACTTTGAAGTGTCAGCTAATTAGAGAAGTAACACAAAATAAATCTTTGTTTTATGAAGCATTTTTGCTGGCTTGGGCTGTCTTAAAAATGTATCTTTATTTTTTATTAAAGAACCCTGGGCTTTGAGGTTTTTTTCGTCCTGTTTTGGCTTGGAATTTTTCAGTATCTCAAACAATTTCAGAGGACTGAAAAATTTTTCTTATCCATCTAAATGGAAAGTGCAGTGTAGGGCAGATCCATCATCCTTGGAGATCACTGGATGCTTCCTGTTGGCTGCTGTTCACTTTATTAACCTGAAGCTTTTCAAAGCAGCAGAAAACACATGAGTCTGTTGCAGAGACTCAGAAATAACATGGCTTTCCATTAATTTTGTAAACCAGCAGGGCAAAGCTTCTGCAGGGTTGTATTGAAAAATGTTCAGAAACACTGGTGAGTTTTTAAGCATTTGGGTGTGTTGGCTTTAAATACTCAGCACATCTTAAACCTCATCTCTGTCCCGTTTTTCACTTGTGCTGTGGCAGCCCTCAGAAGTCAAAATGGCAAAAGATTAAGCTGGTAAAGGTTAGCTGTAGCCAGCTGGTGCTGTTGAGGAATTAATGCCTGAGCTCAGCCTGGAGAGGCCCTGCCCACCCCCATCCCCACATCCTCTGAACCAGGGGGTTGGATTTCGCTGTAATGGGACATGGAGATGAAAATAACTGTCAGGGCTAAGCTGTAGTAGATAATTCAGACAAAGAAGCAGCCAGCCAGCTGAAAGCTGTTCCATCCAGTGGCTGCTGTTGGAGCTGCTCGTGCTGGAGCAGAGGTGGGTGGTTATCAGACCAAGGAATTAATAACTTTATTGAGCATCACTGAATGGGAGGCTGTGTTAAAGCATCATCTGGATTTCCTCCAGCCTCTGGAAATACCTGGACACATTATGACAAGGTCAGTAGCATTTTTAGTGTTATTATTATTGCAATTCTGTTTTGGAGTAAATTAGCTTCCTGCTCTGTTTTATCCTGGGTAAAGCATCTCATTTATACATTTCTCTGCTAAACAGAAATATCCTACTTAGTTGCCAAAGAACTCCTGGCCTAATGTAACATTTACAGACTCTGTGAGCTTGTGTCAGAGATGCAGTGGCTTGGGATATAAAGGTAATAATCATCTACTCAGCGTGCTGCTTTGTTATGCAGCTGTTTGCTGACACACAGCACTGACCTGCAAACCCTCCTCTTTTAAATAATGGCATACTGTCAATTTAGACATTTTAGAGGGTTTTTTTCACCTGCTGTAATAACAAGGCCTGTGACAGAGTGTAACTACATATACCCCTGAAATTCTCATGGTACTCTTTATTATAAAAGGCTTAGGGTCTCTTTTGTTTCTCTGAACTGGGTCAGCAGTTTGTTGCACTTTAGAAGCGACACCTTGTACCCTTTTCATGGCAATAAAATAACGCTGCTTTTTTAACTGGTAACCTGGTATCCATTGGGATATTTTGTTAAAGAAAATTAGATTTGCCCTTAGATTTTATAAAAGGCTGTTACTGCAAAGCTGAACTTAAAGGTTCTTCCAAAGTATAAAATACTGAAATCAAGAGTGGGAAATATTTCCCCAGTTGGTTGTTTTGGTACAAGTTGTTAAAGGGTGTGAGAAATAGATGATGGATGTGTTTTTAATCCTAGCAAATGCCTCCCATTTTCCCCTTACAAACAGCCTTGGATTTGCTTACAGACAGTAGCAGAAAGCAAGAAGAGGAAAAAAAGCCATGGATCTATGGAGAAGTTAAAGAAATCTGGTGCAAAGACTGATAGGGAATAAACTCCATGGCTTTATTTTCTCTGATACTGATAGGGAATAAACTCCATGGCTTTATTTTCACTGACACTCAGAGGTGTTAGAAAAAAGAACCCACCTCAGTTCAAATAGGCTCCATTTATCTGATTTTTGGTGCTGCTCTGGGGCAGTGGGTTTTGAGGAATCTGTGCCAACACACAAACTGTCCCAGATAAACCAAAACCAAACAAAACAGAAATGAAAAAGGAAATTACAACAGGTGTGTAAGAATTTCTGGTATTTCTTGGATATTACAGGAAAATCCAAGAAGTGTTGCTGTGATATCATCCCTTGCTGTGCTGGTTTGCACACAGAGATGTGCATTGTTGTACAGTTACACAGACCCTGTTGTGCAAAGTACAGAAGCCAGTTCCTTAATCTCTGCAGTCTAAGAATTAAAAGCACTTTGTTACATCCAGGCTTAAATGCTCAGTGTGTTGATGATCAAGTCCAAAAACAGAGGTTCAATGTTATTCAGCTTCAGTATTGCTCTCATATCACATTGTTCAAGCCTGTATGTGATTGAGGTGACTCTGTTGGGCAAACCATGAAGACCTCAGGTAAAGACCATGAGATTTGGAGGGTTAAAACCATAGGCAGAATTTCTTTGGATTTTGGCCCAGATTTTTGCTAAAAATGGCTGATGCATGTGTTGGCAAAACTTTATTCCCAGCCTACATGAATGCCAGTACTGATGATAGTTTAGTCGTGTATCTGGTAGAAACAAAACAGTCTTTAGCCAGTATAATTTAGTTTTCCTAAATTTTTTCCCCTACTGGTGAGTATAAATTAAACTTAGAAAACACACTGTTTCTTATTTTCCACTTGTATTTCAGAAGTAATACATCATTTACTAAAGCACCAGGAAGGCTTCTGTGAATTGGGTAATTTGTTTGGTGTGATTCTTAGCTTTGCAGTGGATAGCTTCTGTGTTTTCTGGGGATGGATGGACAACCTTCTCTCATTTAACCTTTGAAAGCTCTGGTTAACTGTGACAGGATCATGTCAGTACAGCTGTTGTTAGAGGGCAATTTTTTTTATTACTGTATCTGACCAGTTTTGCTCTTTTCAGGTTTGCAGTTAGTTTTTTAGGGCTGTTTTTTTCTGAAGACTTTCGGCAGCTTCTTTCCTCAGGTCTTAGGCAGGGGATCAATTTACTGTGCAGAGCAAAATCATAGAAGGAAGGTTTGATGACAGCTATGTAAGAAACTTGAATGACGAGCAGTGTTATCTTTCTGCCAAGAATATTTAATATAAATATATTGATTTCAAAGAGTAGAATCGCCCAGATTTCTTACACTCAATGAAACTTTTATTGACTTATACTTGATGGATGTTCAGATGTTCAAAACTGGGCAGTTTGGCTTAGATCAATAAAAATTTGACAAGACTACAATTGAGTTTAAGGACTAAAAAGAATATGCTGAAGACTCTTCTGGGAGCATATAAACTCCATGGAGCCAGCTGTTTGTAACTTCCTATAGAAGTCTGGTGTTTGTTGATGGCCAGCCCACGTTCTCCAAGCCATGGTGGTAGTTGTAACTGAGCCATTACACTGCAAAGGACTTTGGAAATTGTGAGGAGGCCAAAAATGTAAGAGGAAGCATGACACATTAACCAAGTTGTTTTGTTGGTAAAACACAGAAGTGGTCTTGGGATTAGGGTCTAACATGTAGAGTTCCTCCTTCTCTCAGTTACAATCCTATGGTTCTTCTTGTGCCCCCTGGACAACCTATTTGGTAGTCTCTTGTGCACAGTGGAGCAATTCCAGTAGGAGAGGTGGAAAATGCTCTTTTAAGGAGAATTCTGGTGCCCAGGATGCATGGGAGGCTGGCTGGACACCTCTCTATACATGAGGATGTGGCACCAAGTTCTAAAGAAACACTGACTCTGAGATGCTCAAACCTCCCCCTTCTCTGGCCATGATTAAAAATGAAAGAAAGATGGTTCCCTTCAATTCTTTGGCAGAAAGGAAGTGCCTTTACATGTGGAATGGATGCAGGTGTGGGCCTTGAATGATAGTCCCCAAAATCAGGATTGAGGCTGGACAGTAAATTTTATCTCTCCTTTCAGCATTTTTGTAGGAATCAGATTAAAGTTGCTGTTCTCTTGCAGCCCCAGTTTGCAGGGCTTCTTGAGCAGGAAGCTGAGCAGTTTTCCAGCTGTTTTGTATCTCCAATGTGAGGCATTTTTTTTTCCTCCAAGGGGAATTCCAGAGCTTCTCTCTAGGTTCAGGATTTCATCACAGGGCGCCAAGTGGGGAGGCTGCATGTTCCAGTAACTGCAGTGTTTGCTTGGATCCGTACTTTCTGATTTTACTTCATCCAGTTCTGAGTTGTTTTGAGTGGAGAACTATTTTGCTTTAAAGTTCTCCCTTTTATCATCCTTTAAACAGTTACTTGCCTAAGAATCGTTTGCATTTCCTGCCATTGGTGTCCATTACAATGAGAATTAAATCATATACAGTATTCTCAGACATCCCTCAGAGGTGTGTGGTCTTCTTTGAAACACTGGAGCAAATACAGGATGAATTTCTTTTCCCATGTACCCCCTAAAACTGCAGAATTACGAAGGCTCTACACCTATTAACATGAACTGAGATGCTGCTTATTGTGCTGTAATTTAATCCCACTTTCATTGGCCTTGATTTCTGCTCCTTGTCCTTCACATGTTCTGTATCATCTGAGAAAGGTTATTGAAGTGGGCACAGTTTTAATGGCACGAATCTCTGGAGCCATCTCCAATGTCTGAGTGATTTGAGCTTCTTTTAAATAATTGATGAGAAGTGTTAGTCAGAATCTATTGGTGATTCAGACTGCATTATTCAAAGGTATTTACTGACAGTTATAGATTGCTCCAAATTTACTTCTCTTTCCAGGCTGCATTAAGCTAGGCCCTGTGTGACATATGTGTCTATTTTTAAAAAATAAATCCTTACTAACATATGTGAAAATCTGTGAGTTTAAGGGCTTTATTTAACCAGCTGCAAGTAAGCAATAATAATTCATAATGTTTTAGCAGGAAAAAGTGAGAAACAGTTTCTTTTCAAGTGAAAAGAAAATGTTTTTTCTTTATCTTGCATGTTTTTCAGGAGTGGACCTGAACACCTTGTAATTCAGTGACTTTCCTGCAGCTTTCCCTGTCCTGATAGTTGGAGGGGTGGGTGTGAGACTGCATGGCTGCCTCTTCCTTAGCCACCCACCACAAACAACTTCTCTAATGCCTTGCAGCTTTTAATCTTTGACATGTAAAAACTCTTCTGGCTCCTGATATCATTTAGAGAAAAGTAAGTCTAGCCTAGGAGATTCTCCAGGATTGATTAAGGTTACACTGGACATCTTGCACCATCTTCAGAGTAAAAATATTCCCAACTTCTTTTCTTTCACGGTCATTGAGGTGTGTAAAGCTCTGGTCGAAAGTGCTGGAGAAGGACAGCAGGGCTTTATTAGGCTGTTGTCAGGAGTGAAGTGTGACTGAAACGAGGACAATAATGCCAGAATTGCCTCACAGGTGTTGCTTTGTCAGAAGTTCTGCAGGTGCCAGTCCCATGTAAGCCCTTCTCTTCCCTAGTTCCTGCAGCAGGAAGGTGAGTGTGTCAGGCAGCTGCAGGGTGCTCATGTCTGTGTGTGTGAGCTTCACACCATCCTTTGGAAACCACCTCTGGGAGAGATTGGGGAACTCTCTTTCCCTTTTAGTTTCACGTCCCCTTTGAGAAGTGCTTCACCATGTTATCACTTTCTTTTATTAGGTTCTTTTTTAAATTGTGTGCAGTAAATGTTTCACTAAAAATAATTCACCCCCTTTTTTTGTTGGCAAGGTTCATTGACGTTGCTGCTGTGAATGAGTAATGAACAGGTACTTCTTCCTGACCCCTCTTTTCTGTTTTTCCTGCAGGAACTGTGGACATGGGTGGCAAACAGTCCACAGTTGGAGAAGTCTCTGTAATTCAGACACCTGTGACAGAAAGCATCCAGGATGCTTACAAAGCTGGGGACACCAGCAAGGCCCAAGAGTTGATTAAGTTGTCATGTGAGGAGACTGCACTGCAGGTGGAAAAGGTAGGATTAGGTTACTGCTCTTCCTCAAGTTTTATTGGGAAATAAACCCAAATGCCAAGCTTCTGTCATTTTTCGTAGAGAAAATCCATTCAGTTATATTTGCCCCAGCCATGGCTGGTTGTCTGATGCACTTCAAAAACAAGCTAAGGACACAATTTGCCCTTAAAAACACTGATCAGGAAGATGAGCCAGACAGGAGGCTGGGTGAGTAGGGGTGCTGGTGCTGTGGTTACCAAAACAGGGAAATATGTTTTTCTCTGTAAAGAAGAAGCAGGCATAGCAAAAAATATATTCTCCCATCAGTACAAAGATAGTTAATGGTCCATTGAGAGGATATTGCTGCTTGTGTTTGGAACTATATCATAAGCTCTGGGCCAGCTTCTGCACTGCTCTGCCTTCAGAGCCCTCATTTTGAGCCTGATCTTTGCATGGAGCTGATCTGTTTTGGGAGAGCACCTACACGTCGAGTCCAGGCATATTGGCCATCTCCAAAATAGGAAATGCTGCACCTTGTCACTGAGCTGTGCAAATGCTTTTCTGTGGGTCCATGAAAAATGGATTTGCACTCACCATTCTGTGCCTCAAGTACTTCTTGATAAAGCCATACAAAAGACTATAATACAAAACCCAGCAAATTAATTTATTAACACTAATGATTCTAATGGCTACTAGTGTGTGTGACATTCTCAATTAACCACACTTTCATCAGGCATGCATTGGCATGGGCACAAATAAATAACACAGCTCTAGAAATGCTCTTTTTCTGCCTTTACAGGGAGTTTTCTTTTGCTGTGTTTCCTTTCCCAGTGCCAGCTTTTAGGTATTGCAGCAGCATATGGAGATCTGCAGGCAGTGAGGTACCTGCTGAAGGAGGCCTTGGTGGTGTTACCAACAGAACCTAATGATGACAATGCAGCTGTGGTGGCTGCTTATTTTGGACATAAGGACATCGTGAAAGAGCTGCTGGATTCCTTGCGTGGTAAGCCTTGGGTTACCTCTGCCTTTCCTCAAGCATTTAGGTACCTGTGTGCTATAGCTTCAAACAGGCATTCATTTATTTTTTTTATTTTCACATTCCTTGAAAAGGGAGGGACTTGGTCATGGGAAAGTGTGTGGAGGGATCAAATCTCTGCTTTGCTTGGAGAAAACTTCCCCTGGGGTTAAAAAAACCACATACATAAAAATATTCCATGTTTGCAAATTGGAAGTGGAGGAAGATGCCATTTAGACAGTTCATTTCCATCAGGCCTCACAGCTGGGTAACATTCCAGACCTACTAAGAAATTAGGGGATTTTTGGGACAAAGCATGCTCCCACTGCTGATCCCACAATCCCAGTGCTGCTTGGAGGGAGTAGCATGTCTGGTGAGCAACAGTTTGGGTGCACAGCTGGCACTCACTTTGTTCTCTTCTTGGCATTTTGTTTTGACTTTCAGGGGAATTCCTTCTTTAGAATAATTGTTATATTTTCCCTAAGTTTTGTTTTAGCAATTATTTTACAGCAGAACAGAGACATCTTTAGACTCAGACACAATTCCTAAGGCAGCTGTGGGGGCGGGGGGCAGAGCACTACTCTGAGTCAGGACCAGGAGCTCGTTTTGGGTCCTTTGTTGCTCTCTCAGTGTTCTGAGAGCTTGGCAGCTGCTTCTCCCTGGAGCCCTCCATGAATTTGGGGTCCAGGGATGCTGCAGAGCATCTAGGGCAGATCACTGCCTGGACCTCAGATGCTGCAGTAGCCACAACAGCTAAGCTGGCTTCTGCAGTATTTGACCTGAATATACCTCTAGCTCCTCACTGCAGCTAAACACTTGCCAGTGGCCTCATGAGAACAGGAATAACCTGTTGGGAAACCTGCTTATTTGGTGTTCTGTTAGAGCACTAGTAAGCAAAAGAAATGTTCCAGTTTGGGGAATGCAATTAAATGTAATATTTCCTTCAGCTAGAAAAGAAGCTGAAAAACTTCATAGCAAATATTAAATTAGGTTAATATAAAACACTGAGTAATGAAAAGTAACTTGTGTCATTTCTGGAAACAGCTCAGTTTAGAACTGACCAAACATTTGCTTTGGGAAATTCAGAGGAGGAGTTCTATACAAACAGCAGCTTTCAGACATTTTTATGCAGGACCTTCCAGTTATTTTCTTGGGAAGAAAACACAGAAACCAATCACAGGGTGTAGGAATAAATTGCATGAATTTGTGATTTGGCTGTGATTCTCTCTGGAACAGTGAGAACTACTCGTGGCTTACAGGTTGAGTGGAGCCTGGTTTTTATAGTGTGAGGGTGAGGGATTTGTATGAGTTGTAAAGAATTCAAAAAGCAAAGTAATTTCAACATGAATAAGCTCCAAAAAAAAGTTGACCAGTAAACTTGAGTTTCTGGATGCTCCTGTAAGTGTTTTGAAGGGGGATATGAGCTTGCAAAGTGAATGGAGTTGTTACAGTGAATCAGGGGAGATTTGAGGGCTCCTTACTCTTGGCTGAAATAATTCTGTTATGGACATTTAGTTACATGCACAGAATTAGGCACACGTAGAGGAAAGTGGTGTCCTACAGGCAAAACATTAATTCAGAGGAAAAGAACAGTTTGGGAGTGACTAAACCAGTAGCAAATCCATGCAAAAATCAGAATGTGGTATTTTGTTTGTAGCCTTAAATGACAATTGTCATTGTCTATGACAATTCATAGACATTTCATGACTATGAATTGATAGTAAAGAGTTGACCCAAAATGAGATATTAGAAGGGTAAATGAAATTTTTTGTGGGAGACTCTAGGCTACAGCAAAAACAAACTAAAACTGTTATTTTTTTGTCAAGTGAAGCATTTATTTTTGTTTTATGCACTGAATAGCATGAAAAGTCATCTGGTTTTCCCTAGTCTTTTTATCCCCTCTCAAGAACTTGGAAGAAGTGGGTTATCTTGGATGTTTGGATCTAATATCTGTTGAATCTGGATGCAAAGACAGTCCTGGTCATCCCTTGCCACTTCTGTTTGGCATCAGATATTTGATTTATCTGCCTGTATTCTAGCAGGCATCCTGAGAAACTTCCACTGTTGCTACCTTAGATCAGAGACATCAACATTTCCCCAGTTAGCTGAGTAGATGAACAGTTAAGCAAAGCTGCAACTTTGTCCTTTGACACACCTTTGTCCTCAGGGGCTTCACCCTGCACCAAACCCTTTGCACAGCCAATCTTTGTGGATATTTCTTGCACATCACAGCCCGGGGGCATCAACTAGAGTCTCACTGGAGTCTTTTTTTGGTAGGCCCTAACACTTGCCAGCAACTCCTGAACTGGATGCTGGCCATAGCCTGCCAGCAGGGACATTTGGACATCGTGAAGCTCCTGATCCGAGCGTACAGTGCTGACCCAGAGAGCTGTGCAGTCAGGAAGAACGAGTTCCCAGTCCTCATCCGCCTGCCCCTCTATGCTGCTATAAAGGCAGGTGTGTATTTGCATGTTTCCAAATTTCACCCCCTTTCCTGTGATGTCTCTAAAAGAATGGCCTGAGTTGTTCACCTCCAGGATGGTATCAGTGTGGACTGGCTTGGCTGGGGTTGTTCTGGGTTTCCAGTGGGATGAATTAAAATAAAATTGGCTCTGAATCTTCTGGCTTGGCCAAATTGACGTCAGGGCCTTCTGAAGTTAGATTTCTGTAGATACTGAGGGGCTGAACTGTCCTCTATAAACTGCTAGGGAAAAGACCCCTGAAAACCAGAATTCTTGCAAGTAAAAGCATTATTGTCACAGACACTCTGGCACACATGTTTGATTTAGGCTGAAAAATTTACACTTCAAAGGACAGCTGTGTGTATAGTTTAATAAGACAGGGAAAAAGGAGAATAAGAGAGCCTGGGCCAGCACTTTTAAACGGAATCTGTGCTGTCTCAGCTTGACCAGAGTCCTGTCACTAGAGGAAACAGTCTTCACACAGTTCAGTTTCCTTTTTGCACATCCCCATGGTATTTTTTCAGAAGTGGTTGTTTCCCAGGATTTCTGTTCAGCTGTTGGTTCATTTACATGAAACGAAGAGAACAAACAATCTGCTTTTCTCTGAAGGGAATGAAGATGTAGCTGTGTTTTTATTGAGGAATGGAGCTTTCTTTTGTTCCTACATCCTGATGGACAGTCCTGAGTCCAGCAAACACCTTCTGAGGAAGTATTTCATTGAGACAAGCCCACTACCAGGTAGTGCTCCAACAAAAACAGTAAGTAGCCATTTATCTGTCTGGAGGGATGTTATTTGAAAGGGGCATCACGTTAATAATTGGTAATTGTCTTTGTGTACCATGTGGGTGGTGATTCTTCTCACCTAAGAGCCTTGTGGCTTGCTGCCCATTTACAGAACAGGCTGTAAAAGTGGCTTTGATGTCAGGGCTGAATGACAAGGTGTAAAACATCATTGTGCAAGACACAGTGTGCAGCAGCTTTCACATGGCAATTTAAACACAGTTGTGTGAACCAGGCATGTGCTGGGGGGAAAGGAAACATCCATTTTGTGCTCAGAGGAGAAGCTGGACGGATTTCCTCTGCAACCCCAGGATAATCACTTCATTTGAATTTTTGTTGTGCCTTCTGGTAGATGCTTCAAGCTGCATGCTGTCCTGGAGTGTTGGTGTGACACAGAGTAAACCCTCCTGTGTCTGATAGCTCAGGGATAGCATGAGTGAGCTCATGTGGCTTTTTGTTAATGTGGAGCATGAGCACAGCAAGCTTACATCTGCTCAGAGTATCTTCCCTACCTTCCCATTCTCATCAGTGAAAATAAAAAGCTGATGGCCTTTGCTGTCACTTGCTCAGGACAGATGTGGCTTTCTGGAGCAGCCTGGTGTGTGATCAGATCATACAAGTTGAGCTGTACTTGTCCCACAAAAATGGGTTTTAATGGGACACAGAGGCTGACAGAAGCAGTTGAAGCCTTTTTATGTTGACAAGACTAATATTTAGCCACTTAAAATCTTTTGACCATTTGGATAATTCACTTGCATCTCTCTTTCTCCCACTGTAAAATGGGGAGATTTAAACTCCTCAAAGCCCAGAGCTGTTGGAAGGCTTAGTACATGGTGATGATGAATGGCATTGTTTTCATACAAGATATTATTACATTTCATTATTATTATTAAATGTCTTTGTATGACTAGTCTATATTCTTTGTTCTCTTAATTTCTGTTATCCAAGTTCAGGACTGAAGAATGTCTTACACTCTTACTGCTCTATAGCAAAGCACATAGTATTTTGTATTATTTACACTGTTACCCAGCAATTTATTATCAGGCATTTTTCATTTTTCCCCCTTGGTATGTAGTTTAACCAGGAGCATCAGAGCCCTGAGCTTTCAATAGTTGTATTTTTCATCAGATCATAAAAATTCTGCAGTGAGATGATGTCCCTAGTCAATCCAGTTGAGTATCTGTTTGCTGAGCTTGTAACATTGCAAGCTGTTGATTCTACTTTGGTGTTGAATAAAAATAAGCAGAGAGGTTTTCAGAGCTTTACAAACTTCTTCATTCTCTATTTTCCTGCCAAAATGCTCTCACTGGCTTCCTCATGATACTCTGAATAGTAGAGACTACAGACCACATATGTGAGCTTGATTTCATTAGGTTCAATCAGCAAATTTACAGCCTTCCCTATGTTATTCTGAGTTTTGTTGACAGAGAAACAAAAGGGAGCTGAATCCTAGATGTGGGTAAGAGTTGATAAAACTACATGCCTTTTAGAAGAAAAAAAAACCCAACTGGATAATTCAACTTAAATAAACTTGGAATAAATGTTTGAATCACAGGGAAGAGGTCTGTTTTCGATGTGAATTTGCTGGCAATATTTAACTTAGCTGCTGTTAAAATGACTCAGCTTTGGTGTTGTCACACCCTGAGCGAAGAAGAAGAGAGCAGTCTTAAAACATCAGCTAATTGCCAGTGGAGTCTGGGTTAAAAAGAAAGAAAAAAACAAAGCAGAAATTTGACCTTGATTCTTCTGGTAGCTGTTTATTTTTAATATGTTTGCTTATTTAATGCTTTCTCTTTGAATTCATTTTGGCAGACTGGGACAAATTCAGCAAGTTCTGTCCCACTTTGTCTGCAGAGCTCAAGTCTATGGGAAGTGATAGTCACACACAGTGATAGTTTTTTAAAACAAGGCTTCATGGCACTGCCTCAGTGCTTTCTTCTTGTCTCAGAAGGTTCATGAATGCAAATCTTCTTGTGGAAGTGCTGTGGTGGATTTTGCACTGGGAGGAAGCAAAACTGGATGGTATGGAGAGTGGGACTGTGTGGCAGCCAGAAGGATGTCAGGGAGGCTTTTCCTCTTGGACAGGGCAGACTGAGCACGGATGACTTCAGAGTGAGCCCAGAACTTCAGGAGGGTTTGTCCCATCTGTGGTGTCTCTGAGTGGAAACACTGCACAGTTGACCTCCAATCGATTTCACAGTAGTGAATGCTGCAGCTATGCACAGAATGTCCTTGGAGAGCTGGTTTGGGCTGCCACACCTTCCAGACATTGCACTGAGCAGTGCTGCCCTTTCTGAGACAAGAGGAGCTACATCTCATTTTTATAATATCTGTTTCTCCTTTTTTTCCGCCCCCTCCCCAGCATAAATTTACCCCCCACAGCAAACCACAGTCTTGCTACAGAGAGGAAGTGGTCTGTTTTTACAGGAACAGGTAACAAATGCCAAAAAGACCCTCTGCAGTAAATGGCTGGGCACAGATTCCAGGTGTAGTCATCATGGAGATAGATGTATCTTCCATTACAGACCAGAAAAGAGCTTAGGCAGCTGCATTTCCCCTAGGAAATATTTTACCAATAATTTTATATACAAGCATACAAATATATGTGGATATGATCCTCCTCTGGTTTTTTTGTCCATTGCTGTTAATCTCAGTTACATCACCAACAGTACAGAGACTGCAGCAGTCCCACTCAGGATTCACAGCAGGGTTATTGATGGAGGAAGCAGATCATCCTCAGAATATCCATCTATGGCAGGAGTGAGATTCAGCTGGGACCCGTCACATCGTTTAGGAGAAAGGCACAACAGCCTTTTTTAATCACCTTGCCAGACAGTCTCAGATTTAAGTAAATATTTTTCATATTTATAGTTGATCATTTGCCCAAAAACAGTAGGATTTCTTGCTTCTGCACAATTTCCAGTCTCTTGCCTTCCTCACTGCATACCCTGACATCATTGTTGTTGAAGATTTCAATTTAGTTTTCAAGGCTTGCATTGAGAAATTCTTCCTTTGGCAAGAGAGGGGAGTCTACAGAGGTTTTCCTTGCTCATCTGAGGAGCAGTGAGCTGCCTGGAGTTAGGCTGTAGCCAGACCTAACATCCTCTGTCTCTCATTTGAGCATAGAGCTCAGCAGCTGGTCCCAAATGGAGAAGAGCTGGGTTGATCACTGAGTTTGGCATCAAAGAAACAGGCTTTTCTGGGAAGATAATGGAGATGATTAGGTATGAGTTGGGAAGGAAATCCCCTCTTTTTGTGGCATTGCTGTCAGGCTTTTTTTCACTTGATTACAATTTCACTGCAGAGAACTGAGCCAAGTCAAGCCCTAAGGTCACTCCACTGACATCAGGTTACTGGTACCAAGATGAACTTGATCCACTGTCCCTGAGTCAGATGAAGGGGCTTGGCTGATCCCCCCAGTTTGTAGCACTCAGGTGGAAGAGACACTGTCAGTCCTTGGCTGTGAGTGGGGAGGAGGATTGAGTGGGAAGGAGGGCAGGGATTGCTGAGATTCAAAAAGCTGCCTCATAGAGGGTAACACTAACCCTGCAGCATTCATAGCAGGTGCTGGATTTCATAACCGTCTCTGTGGTTTGAGGAGTCACTGTCTGAATTCTGCAGGTATCTTTTTATCACATTAAACACCCTGAGGCCTTGGCTCTGCATTTTTGAGGAAAAGATACACAGCAATCTAAATGCAAAACAGAGATGGGTATCAGTCTGCAGTGAGAAGCAACAGAGACACAGGGTCTTGCTTGCACCACATAAAAGCAGGCTCTAAGTCTTATTATTACTGCATTGGTCAGTGTATTCAAGGACAAGTACTTCTTTCCTAGACCAGGGGATTTGTGGTATGTGTTACAGGTGAGAGGAAGTTACAGAAAACTACATAGAGAATTTGAAACAAGAGTTTTCAAGCAGGAAGCTCTTAAATATAGACTTGGAAAATTGAACAGAAAAGCAGTTTAGTGTCAGTGTGAAGCTTTGCAGTGTAACTCCCATTGAATATTGTGTATTTTGCAGTAGCAGTGGATATTCTTCATAATTTGATTTCTTGCTGCTGCTGGCTTGCTGTGTTTTGTAGGGATGCTTTATACCATGGCAGTGAATGTAGCTTTAAACAAACAGCTTGTGCTCTCTGCCTTGGTTTCCCCAGTGATACCATGGGCATAGTATTTCCATTCACATTTGCAGGGCTGTCCTGAGGCTCACTAGAGAAGATTTGAAAAGCACTGTATCTACTCTAAGTAGAAATGCTGCCAATATCTTAAAAGGGCAGGTGTTTATGCTTACCCTTTGTTCCATTCTCCCACACATTTGAACTATCTGATCTACATTACCTGGAGCTCTGAATCTCACATAGGCATTTGAGGTAGACCTTGATACTGCTTTTCTTTCTCTCTCTTCTCAAAATGTATTCCTTTTCATTTTAAATTTGGGGTTAAAAGTCTTGGGAACTATATACTGGGCACTGGAAAGCAAATTAACTTGCTGTCAGGTCCTTGCTGCCTCCTGGTGGAGAATTAGTGATCATTCCATTAAGGCTGCTTTTGAGGATGGGTGATGTCCAGAACGCCGAGTTTATGAAGGCATTTTGGGAATAACATTTTACAAATGTGTATTTTGGAACATAGATTGGATTGCAGTGAGGTGATCTTGAAAATGAGATCTTGGGTTGTTTTCTTGCATTGATGATCATTACATGTTCCTTCTTTCCTGTCCAAGCTGTGGCCTGAATAAGTAGTGATGCCTTTCACAACAGCTTCTGTTTGTTCTCAAATGAGGATAAAATTACTTCCTTGTCTGACTGTCAAAAGCAGCAGAACATTTTCTGTAAAGAAAGAAACCACCAATATAATGTTCTTTCAGAAACTAAAATATCTTCCTAAATGATACCAAGCAAATTTCTAGTGTTTAGAAATGCTTTGCAGGAGGTGTTTGCCTTCACTTGCCTTTCCCAGGTGTTCCTTTTGACCTGCAAACCCTCCCCCAAAACAGTTTGGCTGCTTGTTCAAAGCAGCCAAAGGTGGAAGAGCAGTGCCTGGACATATATTAATGATTCCAGCAACAGGCCTCTTTCCAAAAAGTTGTCACCACACTCAGCAGGTCTGTCCCTGTCCTCTCTACAAATGCACCTCAGCATTTCAGAGGCTGCCTGGTCCACAGGGCTCTGTTGGAGCCTCTATTGATCCCCAGAGCCCCCTGGAGATGTGGACAGCAGTGCACACTGTGTCCAAGAGATGGAGAGGGGTTTGGGCTGTGGAGTCTGAATTTAAGATGCCTTCCATGGTCTGTCCATGTCATGCTGCTAGTGCAGAGTGGGAATGTGTCCTGTGGGAAGGGAGCCCAGCCCCACGGAAACTCAGCACTGGAGTCTGTCCAGCTCTTGCTGGGTGTGCTGGTCTCAGGCAAGGGCAGCTCAGCCTCAGTGGAGCACACTGGAACTGGGGTATGGAGTGGTGAGGTCCAGGCCCCCTGCTTGCACTTGCTCGTGGTCTTTGGAGTGAGATCATGGAGCAGATACAGCAGGGGCTGCTGATATCCAGCCATGATTTCATCTCTGAGTCAGTTTAATTCCTAGAAGCAGATTGGAAAATGAGCAAAATGTTTATGGTCTGTGCTCTGCTCTGCCAGATTCCCAGTGGTGTAACACAGGCCCAGAGCAACTGGGATTTCACTAATGTGGTTTTCTTTTCTTTCTTTGGCATATGCAGGCTTTGTGTGTGAACTGGTCAAACCTCAAACTGCCCTGGGTGGATCTAGACTGGCTGATAGATATCTCCTGTCAGATAACTGAGCTTGATCTCTCTGCCAACTGCCTGGTCTCCCTTCCATCTGTGATCCCATGGGGCCTAATAAACCTCAGGAAGCTCAGCCTGGCTGACAATCAGCTGACAGAGTTACCCAGTGTACAGTCATCTGATGAAATCATATGTACAAGGTGTGTGCACTGGATGCCTACAGCAAACTGAACCCATATGGAGAGTGAGTTCAAATGAGTCCATGTGCTTGTGTGAGACTGTGTAAGTGAAGACCATATTGCAGGAGTTTCTTGGTTTATTTTCTGTCTGCTGCAAGGTTTAACTAGGGGTATGCCCTTTTATGTTCTCAGTATTTACAATTTGTCAGAATAAGTGTAGGGAGTTTTACTCCTGTGTTGTCTCATGTTGCCTCTGCTTTTCTCCAGTTCTGGTGAGTCCCATTCCTCTAAGCCCTGAGCTGACTCAGACTGACCTTTACTGTCTGATATCAGTTATCTGATCTGCTGTCTATCCTATCCAGATCACTTCTCTCTGCTCCTTGCAAGAGTTAATTTTCTAATTAGGGTTTTATGCTTTGCCTTGTGAGACACATTTCAGCTGCTTCCATTCAGAACTAAAGCTATCCTGGTAAAATAGATGTCTATGGCAACAGGAGTCTTTGCTAGCATTTTATTGATGCCTGACTGAGTGTGTTCTGTACTCACAGGTTACTTGAGGTCGACGTATCCAGCAACAGGCTCTCTACTCTCCCTACTGGATTCCTACATCTTAAAAACCTTAAAAAACTCATTGCTTCCAAAAATTATATGGAGAAGTTATTTGATGAGGAAAACAGTACGTACAGTCCAGTCTTTTGCTTACATTTCAAAGTTGAGCTGAGGGGGAAGAACCCCAAACTATAATAATGACTTAAAACCAGTATTCACTGGAGATGCTTAGTGTCTCTCAGTCCTTTGTCTGAAATACATGAAAAGGCCTGGTTGTTCTTTAGCCCTCATGAAATCCTTTGGTTTTTATCTAACAAGTGTGTGGCACTTGCTGGATAAGGCTGCTGTCATGCTTATACCAAGTCCAAAATGTTTCATGTTTTCTAGCAACTAATTGGATTGGTTTAAGGAAGCTGCAGGAATTAGATGTCTCTGACAACAGGTTGGTGGAACTTCCAACGGTTTTTCTATACTGCTTCAAGTCCCTAAACATACTGAATGTTTCCAGGAATCAGCTGAAAGTGTTTCCAGATCCCTGGGCCTGCCCCTTGGTAAGTTGAACTGCTCAGACAGGGTCAGAAGCTGAAAAAGCTGTTGAAATAATGAAAAAAATATACTGTCGTGTTTAAAAAGCTGCCAGATGTCTTAGGCTAAAAGGCTGTTCTGTTCCTGTAGGAGTGCCACTGCCTAATGTGGTTTGTGGGTCTCAGGTCAAGTCTTTCTGAGGTTCTACCCTGTTTTCAGCACATCGTTGGCATTGGTGGAAAACTTCTAGAAAGATATCGTATATGGGTGTATTAATTGTCTCTATAGATCATATGAGCAGAAGGATTGTGAGGATCATTGTACAGAACACTCAGCTTTTATTCAAAGTTAACTTTGCCCAAGCCTGTGGTTAGCTAGGGCATCTATATGCACCCATGACTGTGATTTCATTCCTCATTATTACAGGGACAGCAGGAGAACTGTGTACTCTGGTGAAGTGTTTGTTTGTGGTTGAAAAGCAAATAGGGATGATTTTCAAAATAATTTTTGTAATGCTTTCTGCCCACCAAACAATTTGCCCATCAATTGAGTGCATCTCCTTAGCAAATCCCATGGGCCTGCATGCACAATAATTGATCTAGGCCAAAATATTTAAAGACATCACCAAGAATGACTTTATTAATGCCTTTAACATGTGACAGCTGGTCTGCCTCATTATTTAAAGAGATGATTACTACTCTCTAAGTGTCCTCTCTTTTATGTTTTCCAGAAATTTTGTAAGGCATCTAGAAATGCACTGGAATTCCTGCCTGATGCATTGACTGTTTTCTGGAAAAATCACCTGAGAGAAGTGGATTTTTCTGAGAACTCACTAAAAGAAGTTCCACCAGGACTCTTCCAGCTTGAAGTAAGTGTTGTTTCTTCATACTTGACAGTATTTCTGTTAATAGTGACTCAGACCTGGAAGTCATAGCAGTTAAGGTAAGAGATTCAGTGCTGTTTTGAGTTGGTGCAAGTGTGCAAGGTCTCTGAGCAGCCTAGAGCTCCCTGAAACACTGCATCATCCAGTGTGATATGATCCCTAGTTTTTGACAAAGGTCTTCTGAGAACTCTTTAGATGTCTGGTTTTCAGAATGTAGGAGGACAGTTTGGAAGACATTGTAGCTTCAAGCTCCAACCATTGAAATACAGATGTACTCAAACACACTCACAAATAGTTGTGCTTTTATTAATCTGGCACACCAGTGTTGTATAATTAAGAGTTATGCTACTTTCAGCACAGAGAGATTGTTTGAATGCCTCTGTAATCTTTAAGATTGTAGATTCAGTAATTCTTTCCAGTGGACACCACGGATCCACATAGTTTTATGTCACAGTTCTGAATTTGTGGTTTCACATGAAAACATGGTTTTGACATGAAAAGAAGCAGAACTTGAGGTTTTCCTCCAAGTTTCCCTTCCTGATTGGGATACTCTGGGTCATGGAGAGAGAAACAGAGTAAAAATGGTGCCTTTTACTCCTGCTGGAACAAGAGTGCTGAGGGTTGAACTCCTTCAGTTCTTTTTAATAATCCCTGAAGATTTGGCTTTGCTCTCTGGTAGACATTTGTTTTCAATTGGCATTTCTCCTGAAACAGAATGAATCCTATGGACTATTGTCTCCAAAATTGGTTTTTCTGGATGCATTAAGTCATCCCAGTGGGTGGGAGCCACCATGACAGATACTAAACACTAGATGGTGCTTCAAGGGCACAGTTGTTGGGTGCTGCTGCTCAGAGGCTGCTGACGGGTGTGAAGGCACCAGGGCAAGGGGTCAGAGGAGAGACCTCAGTGCAATCCCTGCTGATGGTCTGTTTTCCAAATCAGCAAGCTTTGGCTGCCCTAAATAGTGCAAATTTTTATCCATCTCTTCAGGATCACCTTCATAAAAGAAATAAATAGCAAGTATCTCCATTTCCCTGAGGGCTGCAGTGTAGTGAGCAAATAGAAGGTGAAAGCCCATGCCCAGGTGAGCCCTGGCTTGGGCTATTCTTTGTTGGTAGAATTTGTGCTTTTAAATAGGGCTGTACTCACATTCCAGCCCTCTCCAGAAGCAGTTGTGGGCAGGGGGAGAAATGGGCAGTAATATATTCCTGCACATAATGTTTTGTTGTTGTGTAAGTACAGCAGTGAACTATCTTTTCCCTGGGAAAAGCAGATAGCAGAGAAGGCCTGTGATTTGACAGCATGTCTCTAAGCTAATCTGGTGGGATATGTAGTTTATCACTGGCCTTTGCACAGTTTGTGGAGGGACCTTAAGACTGGGACCAGCTCACAGTCCTTAATATCACGTAGACACAAGAAATGTGGTGTTAAGAGAAACAGAAACCAAGCCACTTCTTAAGTTCTCTAGACTAGTTTGCTGCTCCCTAGTTTGCTTCTCCTGAAGACACCTGACCCTCTTTATGTAGAAGTATTCAGGTAAAACTCTTGTCAGCTTTTCCACACCACGAGCTGACCAAGGCACCTTGATCTTGATGCTGCAGTTCCTTCCCTCAGGTTTAATCTAACACCCTTTTTGTACCTTATGGCAGCAGGTTTGAAAGAAGTTTATCTGCCACTGCCCTTGTGTCTCAGCAAAAATGGAGAAGTTAGATATGGGAGAGAAGAGGCAATTGCAAAACAAGGACTAGACATCTCCAAAATTACAGTTATGAGGAACCACAGCCAGTTGAAAGTCACTAATTTTCCCTGTGGAGCTGGCACATAAGCATTGGATAGAAGCTCCCCAGGCTCTCAGCTCCCTGGAGAGTGCCCTTTGTCAGCATTTGTGGGGGACATGTAACACAGATACAGCTGACTGAAAATGAAGCACCCCAGCTAGACCACACAGAACAAAGTTTGTGCTAATTCTGGAACGTGGAGCCCCCCCTTTCTTCCCGACTCCTGCTCAGGGATGTTTTGAGGAGAAGTCTGAAGCATTGTCATTGCACAGCCCCATGCTGTGCCTTGGAGCCAAGGGCAGCCTGGGCCTTCCTTCCAACTGGAAGTTGAGCCCCTGGAAGAGTAATGGTGATAAAAGCATTGGCTGTCAGGACTCAGTTTTCCAGCCCTTTCCTCCAGTGGCTCACACTGCCTGTCTGCAGTTTTGTGTTTTGCTCCACCTTTCCCAAATGCCACCAAGGCCCAGCGCTGCCCCTCTTGTATCACTAGAGGGAGCGTTTTCCATGGCAATTCCCATTCCAGCACGTTCTGGTTGTCCATCGTCTGTGTCACATGGATAACTCATATTTTTCCAATCTAAAAAAAAGGGAGGAAGGCCAACAAACTGGCTTCATGAGACGCTGTTTATCCTTCTTGATGAAAAGGAGCATAAACCTTTCATATTACGTGGAGCACATAAAACATTTGACTCACTTGAAGCTAAAGTCTCTGCTGGTAAAGCATGATTTCCATGGGGTATAATTCATTAATACTGCTGTACTTGTGGCACGAGATAATTCAGCTGACACTCTGCTTATCTCAGTTTTCGTGGAGATGGGCTTGCAGACTAAACTTGGTTGCATACTGCACAGAAGACTGTTTTTCAGTGGAAAATTGGATTTTCAACCAAAGGAAAATGATCATTTAAGCCTCAGCATTATTAAGGACAGATGGAAGAGCATAAACTTTACAAATATGAATGGGGACTGCACTTTTTTATACTTAAGTTTAAAGGAGATCTTATGCTTAACCTTATTCATAGTATTTCCAGCTGAGTCCTATCTGTGTGGTGTTAACTGTACAGTGTCAATCAGCTTCACTTGTTTTACAATTCCTGTCTTTGCTGGGAGCAGTAAAAAGAGTAGATGAGTAACTTGTCTGAATTTTGGAAAGTTAGTGTAATCGTTTTAATTGCAATGTAACAAAAAAGCAATTAAAATTTTTCCTTTTGTGAAGTAGTTCACGAAGTGCACATTGATTTTATTCACACACAACAGGTGTAAACTCACACTGACACTGGCTTGTACGTACACACAGACACACACACACACATATATATATATAATCTCATCCATACGTGGCATGCTGTGTTGGTAAATCATGCTGTTCTTTTCCATTTGGAAAGGTTTTCTCACTAAAAGTAAAATGTCCTCTCACATGGGTTGTTTCCAAGTGCATCTGTCAGCAAGTAGACTAATAATCTCCCAGAGCTAAGAGTGGTGCTGCTTTGTGCAGAATATGCTTGCTGGAGACAAGGAGGAAATGTTTGCATGCTGGGCAGCATGGACAGGATGTTCTGATGAATAAGATGTACTTTCTTCGTGTTTCTGTTATTTAATAGCCATGCTAAAAAAGGTCTTTCTGCATGTTTGGTGCACTCTAACTCCAGGCTATTCCTCTTTTTAGGCTTTGGTGTCCCTGAAGCTCCTGGGAAATCAGTTAGTTACGTTGCCTTCGCAGGATAAGTGGAATTGCAAACAACTTAAATCACTGGATCTTTCAAAAAACCAACTTGGGAAGTAAGTGTTTCTTTCAAGTTTTGGCTGAGAAAACAAAAGCTGGTGAAATAATAGCAAACCCAATCTCTAGTGTAACACAAAGGGTGTCAGGAGAGAATTAATCACCTGCATAGAAGGCATTGATATCCACATACCATGTCCCTAAGTATATTGTGTGTCTGTGACAGTGATGAATTATCCTTTGGGTATTTAGTACACTATATCATTTATTAAGTGGATAGATTACTGATAATGTCAGTTTAATTTCAGAGCATGTAAGAATTTCTTTAACCCAGTGTGTGGCTCATCACTACAAATACCAGTTTGTGGGGAGCAGATCTCAACCATAAACCATCTGGCTGGACTGCAGTTTGTAGTTAGCGTGGGAGTATTGTTTTGGAAAAAATGAAAAACCTTTGTTTTTTAAATGGAAGTGTAACCAGCTGCAAGTTCATAGAGAATATTTCCAACCTAAAGGATTCTAAGACTGACGTTAATAAGGTCATCCAATAAAAGAGCAATGTTCTGTTTAGAAATTCCAATAGGGATGTCTAACAGAGAGAGCTAAAGGTCCCTTATTTTCTCTAAAACTGCACTGAATTGTGTCATGCTGATATCTTCTCATTTGAGTGCCTGTCCAACACAATTTTTGGAGTCCTTTGGAGCTTGCTGTGTCAGTTGCAAAAGACAAATTACTATATTTTGAATGTCTCAGTGGATTTCCAGAGTCATGTTGGTGGATCATCTTGTCAAGAGACTCTCTGGTGAGGGCAGGGAATGGCAGCAGGTCGGTTCTCCAGTGCTTCTCTGGAGCTTCTTCAATTTGCTGTTTGACAGCCCCACTTAACCTTGACACCCATAAAGCTGGGGGTCAAGTGCTCTCGCCCTAGGAGCTGGAAGTGCTGCCTTGAGGAGCTCTGTTGATTTGCCAGGAGAAAACCATTGGGCCTGGACAAGTGTTGGTGAAGTCTGGCTCTGTGATTGCACAGTGGGTTTCAATCCCTTCCCTCCAAACCAGACCTGAACCTGAAAGAACCTGAGGAACCTGGAAGAGCTGTGCTGTGAATCCACAGCTGTGGATGAGGCCACATTCTGGACCATGTAGTGTTCTGGGCATGCAGCACACTCCTCATCCAAGCTCTTTTTCTCATGTCTCCCACTTTGTTTGTCCCACAGGAGCGATGAGGGATTTAAAACGAAGAGGATTCCCTTTTTCACCACGAAGAACAGGGTGCGTGGTGGCCCAGAGGCAGGTAAGGTACATGGGAATGTGGGGAGGCAAGTGCTGGCAATGCCAGGTGATCTGGGAAGCAGCAGGAATCTGTGGGGTTTGGTTGGAGGGAAACCAGAGTAAATTCAACTGACATTTTAAGTGCAACAGCATTTAATTGAGATGAAATGTGTTTAGACAAAACATTTCCAAAGAAATGGTGCAGCTGGTTGGTACCACCAGAACACAAAGATGAAAAATGAGTGAAATTTGTTGGTTTTTTTTTCTTTTCATGAAAATACTTTTTAATCAGAGTTCTAACTGTTGAGGAGAAATTAATCCATAATTCCCTGTGTTACTTTTAGAATTGTTTCTGTTGCTGACTTTGTAAATGGCATATTTTCCCCTCTCTCTGATTTGCACCCACAGTTTGGGGCACAGCAGAAGAGATGCTCTGGATTATTGCATATGAAATTCCAGAGGGAACAAAGCAATATCTTCAGATATTACACTGCATCCTGCTCTCTGTGTGATTCATCTGCATTCCTTTGTTTTGTTGTTTTATTTTAAAGCACTTAGGGAGCTTTCTCACTCTGGCTGCCTGCAGAAAGTCTGGCTCTAAAGCATTCCTTGACAATTGCAGAGTGGGATAGAGCCAATGCCTTCTGAACTCCTAGGAGCAGCACTCAACTGCTGGTGGGAGGGAGAGACCCTCCTGCAGCAAATGCTTTACTCAGGTGCCCTGAAAATTGTGTATGATCTCAGGTGAAATTGGTAAATGCACCATGTGCAGCCATAGCTACAGACAAGGGCTCCTCCTTAAGTCTGTGGGGCAGAGGCTCTACCTGGACCTCCAGGCAAGGCTAATCCTACCTCATTTTTCTGTCCGTGGAAGTAGAGGCTGCTCCTCTCTGAAGTGCTACAGCAGCATTTCCCAGCGGGCAGAGAAAGACAGGAGCAGCAGGCAAAGGCAACTAAAACCAGCTGCAAAAGAGAATTGCTGTCCTAATGGAAATTTCTGCATCCTGCAGACCCAGCATAACTCCCTGCATAAAGGAGGAGAGGGTGCACTCTACTTCAGTTGATGTTAGAGAGCCTTGGCTTGTTATACCCCAGTGCAATGTTGAGCTGCCTCAGGTGGCCTCAGGTTGCAGGAGGGCACAGAGTAGCTCACCTGGCTGGTGCCACGGTTGAATAGCCACAGAGACAGAGAAAAGCCAGCTCATCCATTTCTGTCTGTTCCTCTGCCAAGTATAGCTTGGTGAGACTAGAGGATGTGGCCAAGAATTTAAAGAACATCAAGAGAAAACAGAAGCTGGAGTACATCAGCTGCTCACAGAAGTCTCCTGGTGAGGTGGAGGGGCAGGTTTTCATATGATTTACCAACAAAGCTGTTTACTTAAGTCTCGATTATTTAAACAGAATAATTTATGGATGCTCACTACACTTGACTGATAAATCTCAGAATAACTTCCTGCACACGCATGTGGTGTTGGTGGCGTTTACTCGTCTAAAAATATATTTTCAAGATGGGATGTGTTTTAATTTTTCTACAGTTCTTTAAAGGAAAACTTGAGCTCAAGCCAGAGAAATCATAAATAACTCATGAATAAATAATTGCAATTCATAAACACCTCGAGCTTGCTTCCAATATAGTACCCTTCTTTCCACCTGGGACTGTTTGGTGAATTCAGAGTATTGCTGCTATTTTAGGTAGTTGCTCATATGTGTCCTAGAGGGTCTAAATCTGTCTGTGCCTAGGTGCATACTGAAGAGGAACAATGAAAAGTTTAAGTCCAGTGATGAGCCAGAAAGGAAGTGAATTGCATCCATGAATAAGCCTACTGTTCTCCTAAAATAATCCCAAAGATGATTCTTTATTTGAAAACTCAAAGGCGGACTGTGACACTCAGCCCACACCAGACAGTCCTGTCACGTACGTGAAACACCCCTGCAGACAGTGGGACTCTATCTTACTCCTTTTTTGATCACAGCTTAGGCTGGAGATGCTGTTAATATCAGAATGGAGGAATCTTCTCCTGAGAAAACCTCTTGCATTCTCTTTTTTTCTTCTGGATAAGTGTAGTTACAGTTCCTCAAGTTTTCTCTGGAAGGGGAGAAGATCTTGGTGGAAGTGGAACTGCCCTGCCCCTGAGGAAGGCAGGGTCTCACATCTTAGGGAGTTGCTTTGATTGACCATGAAGGCAGCAGATGGTGCTGGTTGTACTTTCCTAGTCAGACTCAAAATCTGCCTAGTTTTCCTTGACTTCAGAATGCTCCTTGGTAAATACATGCAATACTTCTAATACAGCAACACAATTCATGGCAGCTTTTTGTGCCACTATACCAGGAGCAATTTGTGCATCAAAATGATGCTTTCTGGAAACAGCTGAATTTCTCTTTGTTTGAACCTCTTCAGCAGCAGCAGCAACAACTCAGCCATGCAGTTGTTGCTATTAATGCTTGGGCTGCTCCCAAAATCCACAAGCTGCTGCTCAGACATGGAGAGATTCTGAAGTGCCCTGAGCCCTTGCAGTGTAAAGTAGAACAGAAGGGTAAATGCAACATGTTTTAGAGACAACATATATCAATCTGTCAGCTGCAGTTTGGGTTTTCTTCTCTGTTGCTATTGACTTTGATATACCATAAATTACTCTGGGATGAGACGTGGAGGCCTGAACATAAATTCTGCCTGGCTTCTGGCTTTTCTCAGGCAATATGGAGAAAAACTTTTGAGAACCAGTTGTGCCACTGGTGTGCCCTTTTAGTGCCATGTTGAGAGCCAGTTGTGCCCTCGATATGCTCTTTCCCTGCCAGCTATTAGGCTGGAATAGCAGCAATTCACAAAATATTACCATCTATTCAACAGCAAGAGATACAATGCCACTTGTCTGCTCAAGTATAGTCATTTTGACAAGCTTGGAGTTCTTCTCTCAGCACCCTAGAAGTCCTGGATGCTGTCAGCTTGAAACAGGGGCATAACCATGATTTTAAAACATTGAGATGTTTGATTGTCACTGAATGCCATTTGCATTTCTGCTCTTGCTTCGTGGTGGTTCCTCCCATAAGCATGACCTCATGTCCTGCCTACAAAGTTCAGGTGAAGGTCTTGGTTCAGAACCTTGATGTCTATTCTTTTTTTTTATAAAGGTGCAATTTGCTTCCTGTTTTGTTCCAGGTCCTTTTTTGGAGTTCCCAGCATTTCTGAGTGATTCTCTGGAGGTTCTTTATCTGAACGACAATCAACTGGACTCTGTCCCACAGTCCGTTTGCCTTCTGAAAGGTTTAACAGAACTTTATTTAGGAAAGTAAGTCTGTGTCCTGGAAGAGCTTTGCACTGTTATTTCCATGTTGTTTTAATGACCAGTCTTCTGTGGAGCTCCACCCCAGATGTCCAGTGTTTTTGAAATCAAAAAGCTGGAAATAGTCAGCCTTTTGTTAGAACTGGGCCCATGGTTTGCTTTAGATAAGGAGTAGGCTGGTCTTTTGAATTAGGGAAGATGATCTAATGCTTTGAACACAAGCCTGGGAACCTAGTGTGCCTCTAGATCATTCTGGCTTTTTTACTGTCTGTTTCTATAGTGTTACATTCAATAACTCATCATTTTTGCCTTTATTTCCTCAACTATCCAGAAAAGATGATTGCATTTGTCTGCCTCAGAAGATAAATTGAGGTTATACATCACTTTTAGGATGGAAATTGCTATTAAAGTGCTGAGTAGTCTTATTAAAATGTTAATGGAAGATTTCTGCAAGAAGAGAATAGTGTAATGTGAGAGTCCATGAGAGCAGCTACTTACACACAAAGCCTGGTTGTTGGTAGATTTATTTGTTTTTGTACAGTAACCCTGGTATCCGAGAGCTTCCTCCAGAACTTGGACAGCTGGCTAATCTCTGGCAGCTGGATATCGAGGAACTAAATATCAGTAACGTTCCTGCAGAGATCAGAAAAGAGGGTAAGGCTGATCCTGTGTATACTTTATTAAATTGACTGAACATATAATGAAAATCTCCTTTTAATGAACAAGGACAGGAATAGACAGTGTGTGCCCAAGCCCTTGTTGCAGGTAACTGGAATTGCACAGGGAAACCTCATATTTGCAACTTTGATAATCAGTGCTATGCTGTTGCTGTATGATCAATTTGAGATAGAGCACATGTTAAAATGCAATAAATGCAATATTACACTTGCAGTATGGATGCCAGATAAATTCCATGGCTTCCATGGTCTTTCTAAAGACTGAAGTGTTTAGGATCAGCAGCCACAGCCCCATTGAAATGACTTTATTGTGAGCTGCTAGGTTTTTGGTTCTATTACAATATTGTCTTCTTTTTTGTGCCTTTTAATCAGAAAATCCTGTGGGAACAAAGTTATTAGGAATTATTCCTTCTCCAGCAGTATACTGTTGAAGCCTAAATCTAATTTTAACTGGAAACATAAAAGTAGAAGGAAAAACTGAGTGTTTTCCAATACTAAATTAGTATTTTATGTTTCCTTTCAGCTTCTGGGGCATACGAGCCCCAGCATTTGTTTCTCCTTACAGTGCTCCATTGTGGAGCCTCAGAGCAGTGACCTTGTTCTGGGGTCTCTGTCTCAGGTTTGTCCACTGGAGGTTTCTTTGTTTATTCTCCGGCTTGTCTCAGCCCCCAGTGAAACTGCAGGGAAAATATTAATTCAGCTGATGTGTCTGCAGCAGTAGGTTTTGTGCAGTCCTGTTTGGAGCTGCAAACCCCAGATAAAGCCTGCTCCCCTCCCCCTACAGGCCCCAAAACTGTGCTGGCGTATTTACGAGCTCAGCTGCGCAAGGCAGAGAAGTGCAAGCTGATGAAGATGATCGTTATTGGTCCTCCACGGCAGGGAAAGTCAACGCTGGTGGAGATCCTGCAGACAGGAAAAGTCCCTCAGATGATGCACAGCGATGCCACCATACGTACGACCAAGTGGGAGCTCCCCAAGCCAGTCGGACACAAGGCAAAGGTGAAAAACAATCGGAGAGCCTCATCCTCAGTGGGATGTTGGAGTCCAGCAGTGTCCATTTGGGGGCTGAAATTACCAGCCCTTTTACAAAGAGCAGTTTCCATTACCTCACAAGTGACATCTCAGTTCCTCTGTTTCATTTCCAGTTTGTTCTAGAGGGCAGTTCTGTTTTCTTGAGCACTTGACTTTGTATCCTAAAGAAAGAGAGCTGTGCAGGCTGCTGAAATTCTGGCTCTCCCAGCTCAGGCGATCTTTGGGCACTTATTCTGAGAGAATGTTTCAAATCAGCTTCTCTACAGCAGATTGTCCTTTCATTTGGAGCCAGAAAATGGGGCATCAGTATATAAAGCTGCACTCCCTTGATATCAGAACTGTCCTAAGTGGTGGAAGGTGAGATCCCTGACCTCTGGTGTGACCTAGGGATGTCTAAGGCATACCTTAATGACCCAAATCTCAGGTGCCTCATTTAGGGAGTGTATTAACCCATGCTGAACTCATTTGGAAAGCACTGAATTCATTCAAGCATTTGTAGGTGGCCCTCTCCACCACCTACATTAGTAGTCCAGGAATTAGAACATGCAGAATTGGTCTTGAGGTCTTGTCAGAGCTGGGGGTGTGCACGCTTCCCAGAGGAGGGCCATGATCACCAGACTATTCTGGAACAGGGAAAGAAGCCTGCTGAGTTCAGCTATTCTACAGCAGAGAGTGCCAGGACAGACAGAAAGAAAAGAGCGAGCATAGGCTGATTCCTTAAAGGGCAGAGTTTGGTGGGAGAAGGGATTTTTGCATTTTGTGTTGAACAAAACAGAAGTGCAGACAGCATCAGAGACCTGGAGTGGAATCAAGAAGTTGAACAGGCTTTTGTCCCTACCTCTGAGTTTTTCCTCTCTCCATACACGCACAGACAGCTGAAGGTCTTTTGGATGAACAAAGCAGCCCTTGTGCTACTTAGGGCTTGGTTTAAACAATATGGAAGTTCTTCCAGCTGTTTCTGGGAGACTTCACACTGGGACTATGCTGAGGGATCAGAGCCCTGCTGAGATGCTGACTGATCAGTCAGTTCTTGTCATGTGGGACCAGTCAGTACTTGAACATGGACCCCTAAACAGCCTCTCAGTGTTACATGATGCTCTAAGGATGGTGGCTGGAGCAGGGTTTGGTTGCCTCCTCAGGGCCAAGTGATTTTAGGGACAGATCTTCCAAGGCATATAGGTGCTTCCTCCTGCAACAAGGAGCCTGAATGCCATTTAGGCAGAGCCATGCTCCCTCTTATTGCTGTCGCGGGGCTGCACAAAGAAATGGATGCAGAGATACCTGGAAGAGAGCCAGAGCTGGAGAGACCTCCATTTCCATATTCCCCCAGAAATCAGCGAGTCTGATTTACAGTAACTGTAATTCTGGCCCATCTCTGGCGTGGCACACACGTCAGAAGCCTCAGAGCAACGTGTAGGAGGTGTTTATGAAACGCCTGAGAAGTTTCCCATCTCCTGAGCATCTCTATTCTGCCTGGCTCAGTTTGGGCTGAGCTCAGTGGAAGTGATTTCAGCAGGGGTTTCCTGTTCCCTGTGGCAGTGGCAGATAAGTAGCTTCAATGGCCCTGTCGAGTGTGGCACAGACAAGGATGAAACAGTTTCTATTCCAGATGCAGTGAAATACAGGGCTCAGAATGAGACCCTTGTTTGTACTGGAGAATCTGCAGCGTTAACTGGAGATTTACCAGCATCAAGGGCACCTCTATGGTTTTAGCAGCGAGTAATTAGTCTTGATTTCCTGTGGGGAAGTAGTAGCCCTGCTTAACAATTGCTTGTTGATTTATCTTTCCTGGAGGCACAATTAGGACATTGAACCCTTTCTTGTGTCATACATTATGCAGGCGTAGGTTTATACTTCAGCTATTATCTCCCAGTGATTTACTGCCACCGTTTGATTTGAACACTTCTCTTTGTCTAAGTAGGTTGATTCAGTGGAGTTCAATGTCTGGGATATCGGAGGCCCAGCAAGCATGTCTACAGTCAATCAGTGTTTCTTCACAGACAAAGCATTGTACATAGTGGTCTGGAACTTGGCACTGGGGGAAGAAGCTGTGGCAAACTTACAGTTCTGGTTGCTGAACATTGAGGTAAGAAGTCACTGGTGGGCTCTGGGGTATCTATTTATCAAGTAGTAGCTCAGCATGCAGATATGTGATATTTCAGATTCATTTTGGTCTGCTTTTAAAAAGTCCCCAAGCTATGAATTTTGCACAGCGTTTAGAATTCATTTTCCATTACACTGTAGGCGTATCTCTATATTTAATGGTTTAAATTTATCATTAGCTTTGTTCTCCCTCACACAGAGCAGAGAACGAAACAAAAGCTGATTTATAAACCCTTGCTAAGTAAGGCTGAACATACTTATTTTGGAATTAGTGTTTGACCACACTGTGCTCCAAGGGGGGTTTGAAGCATTTTCTTTCTTGTGTGGGTTAGACACACATTAGTCTTGAGGTTATATTTTTAACACTTTAGATTCAGGTAAGCTAGAGAGTATTTCTCAGACAGCTGAGACTCAGAGCTGTAGTGAATTCCTCGGTGTTGATAGTTCTTATAATAACATGTCCATAATTTTTTGTAAATGTTTATGATTTGATAATTGTCTTTACATACACTGAAATGGGCTCCAAGCTGGTGCCTCTCAAAAAAGAAACATCTTGTCATTACAAAAATATTATCTCAGTGGCCAGCAGAAATCAAAAATCCAAACTAGGTAACAAAGCTGAAAACATAATTATGATATTTCAAAAATGTGTCCATAATACATCCCAGCAAGCACATAGTAGCATCAGAAAAAATGCAGAGGAAGATGAACACGGTGGTTAAAAGTATGGAAAAATGAGGAGGGCTGTGTGTAGACTTACTGGGGTAAGGAGAAAACCACAAGGGAGTCTTTGTTCATGATCTTTTACAATAGAATTGGGAGAGATTAAGTGAAATAATGAGAGGGGAGCTTTGAAACAAACAGTAGGAGGTATCCTAAACACAACAAAACCTGTGGAATTTACTGGAACTTCAATGTGCCGTGGGTGTGAGAAGTTGGAAAAACAGAGTAATGGAAGAAAAGTCCACCGAGTGCTATTAATTCAGAGATACTGTCTCATGCTGAGGAAGTCAGTGAGATGCAGGCTGCTGGATACTGGGAGAACACACCAGGAGACATTTCTGCATGCCTGTACTGTTCATCGGCCTCCAGGCAGCATATTGGGCCAAGTGGGTCCTTTGGGTTGGCTCCTGTGTCTGCACAGGGGTTGAGTTTGATGTCGTTCAGGTTAGAGGATTTCAGTGGGCATCATAAGAGAAATGGATTGACTTCAAATAAGCCTACATTGCTGCATCTGAGTATTCTTCTGTGGTCACAGATATTTGGATCAGCACTTGAATCCCTGCTTAAGCCTGTGCATTTCCATTGTATTTGGCAGTGTGTTCCCTGAGATCTGGATACATTCCAGTGTTGTAGTACAGTCATGGAAGGGTTGCAAGCAACCACAAGATCATCTAATCCATTCCTTTGCTCTGATTCAGGATTAAGTAGATTTAGACGTCCCTGGCAGTTTATCTTGCCTCTCCATGTACCTCTGCTGAAAAAGTTTGTGTAACTTCCCCAGCTATCCATTCCAGAGTATAAGTAGCCTTTTTCAGGATGTCACAGTTAGATCTTCTGGCTACAGGTTAAGTTAACTTTGTCTGGGCAGATGTGGCTCCCATCACTGAGCTGACTCACAGCAACTTAATACCACAGGGCAACTCCCTTTATGTTAAACCCTGATGTAATAAACCCAAACTGACAGTTTCCTGCTCTGCAGTAGCAGCAGATGATTAAGTCATATTCTGCAGAACTTCTGTAATACCCAAATCACTTGTTGCTGCTGTCAAGCTGCCACAACAGGTTGCCTCTATTTTATATACATATATTCCATTTTATTGCTGTATGTGACTCCCTGCCCTTAAATATTACACTTTTCACATGTCCTCTTTGCATTTACCACGACATAATTTGGATGAGATTATTGTTGGTGTTCTCTCTTACAGGCCAAAGCTCCAAATTCAGTGGTGTTGGTGGTAGGAACACACCTTGATTTAATTGAAACGAAATTCCGTGTGGAGAGGATAGCAACTTTGAGGGCATATGTCCTGGCTCTGTGTCGGTCTCCCTCTGGATCCAGAGCAACTGGCTTCCCAGATATCACCTTCAAGCACCTGCAGTAAGTGCTCGTGCCTTTATTCAGTCACTTATTTTATGTCACTTTAAACAATTTTGAAATACTTGATCTCCTTGGCAACAGAACCAATTTAAGGACTCGTCAGCCTTGCATTTCATCTATTTTTGACTGAGATAATGTAGTATAATGAGAGAGAAGGTCAGTGTTGCTCAGGGCTCTGATCATGGGATCTGAGAGCTGGAAGCTCCAAAGTCACGACCTTGAGCAGCCTGTTTACTGCTCCTGCTTCACTCATTTGTCACCATTGAATGATGATAGTTTATTAGTCACAAGGAGAGAAAGTGCAGATTAATTAATGCTGAAAAGCTTAAGAATGTGACTGTTACAGGATGAGTGCCCCATGGTTTGCAAATGAGAGGCTGTGTGGGCGTAACCTGATGTGAGAACACTGCTCACGTGGCAGTGTTGGATGGGCAAGGAGTGGGCCAGTCCCCTGAGCTGAGTCCAACTCTGTGCCATCCCAGTTCTCCAGGTGTGATAATGGAGGGCTGATGCTCCCTGGAAGATGGGTGCCAGTCAGACCATGCAGTCTGACTCCTCTCCCTCCCTTTGGCTGACAGAGAATGCCCTTGGGGAGAAGAGGCTTCTGCAGCTGGGAAAGAAGCAGGTCTGTCAGCCAAGGGGTGAACATGGATGCAGCAGGCTGGCACCACACGGTGTGAAATCACCACTGCCTGGGGCAAGAGCAGGTGGCAGCTGGCAAGTGAGGGAGGGCACTGTGATGTCCCCAGCACTTCCATCTGCTGCCTGGCAAAGTCATCAGCGACCTCCCACACGCTGCTGTGCAGATCCAAGCACTGTGTCAGGCATCCCAGCTGGCTCTTCTCTTAGGTTGTGTACCAGGGACCCCGTGTGAGGCTCAAAGACTCACAACGAGAAGGAGGAAGCTTTGTGTTTGCATCACCTCAAGCCTCTTTTCCCATCAGCATGGAGCATCCTAACATGATCTCAGTCATTCTGTCTTAAGAGGACTTTCTTATACCTTGCCACACATCCTGCACGTTGCTCTTCACCTTTCCATCTCCCTGCAATTCTTGTCAGTTGGAGTTGTGCCTGATTTCATATCTCCTCCCTCTCATGCCCCATCTGGATGGATCCCATTGTCTACCTGGATGAGGCTTCTCTGAGCCTTTTGTGGGTGACCTAGAGTGCTTCTATCAGTGATCAGGATCCTACAGCATCCCAGTGAGTGCACGCTTCCCAATGCCACTGAGGGCTGAGGTTTAAGATAAAACATACTGCTTTACTTGAGGATTTTCTATCTGCCATGGAAACATGTGTAGGATCAGTTAGAAAGACCTTTTGTTGGGGAAAGTGGAATAGAACTGTTCTTATCCAGCCCACAAAAAGACCAAAACTAGTAGGAGCTGGAGAGAGCAGGTTTTTGTTAAAGAGATAATGAAGGCCAGCTTTTAGGATCTAAGCATCAATTCCCAGATTACAGGATCCAGCCTAGCAAGGACCGGAATGAGAGTGGGAAAAGGTGTCTGGTAGTCATCACTGTGCCTCTTTGATCTGAGGCAGAAAGAGCTGGACTTGTCTCTAGAGATTGTTAAGGCACAGTGATTTCCTCCTCCCTGCAACCCCTTCCAGGATGTGTGTGGCACTGAAGACTGGCTTTGGTTGGGCTGCCAGGGATGTCCCCAGAGATCCCAGTGCACAGGGGACACAAAAGCTGTGCACAGTGAATGAAGCAGGCAGAGCAGAGGTTGGCCTAATACAGATGTGGCCTAATACATCTTTTCCAGGCCACTTTGTGTTTTCTCCAAAGCTAAAAATGCTCACTGACAGCCTTCCTCCCACTCAGCTGACACAGGAAATTTAATGTCACTGATAAGAGAAAGTGAGCCTGGAAAGGAAGGCAGTGTGCTGATAAGGTTTGATAATCTTCACCCTTGCATGACTTTTGCAGTGAGCTCTCATGTAAGACTCTGGAAGGCCTCGAGGGACTCCGGCAGCTGATTTTTCATGTCACTTGCAACATGAAGGACGTTGGCAGCTCAATCTGCTCACAGAAACTTGCTGGGAGATTGGTGAGAACTGGGCTTTCTTGCTGATTCTTACCAAAGCAGGGCTGTTGTGGGGCTTGGTTTTGCATTGAGGGGATGAACTTTAGGAGTTATTGCTGATGCAGAAGGCATAAAGATGGCAAACTGCCTTTGGGAAAAGACAGCACTATAAGATTCCTATTTAGGGCAGATGGCAGCCAGTTCATTCCCAGCAAAGTGAAGGCAGTCTGATACTGATCCTGCTGTTTTTCTCGTGTGGCAGATACCAAGAAGTTACCTTAGTCTTCAGGAAGCTGTCCTTGCAGAACAGCACAGGAGGAGTCAAAATGATGATGTACAGTATTTAACAGACAGACAAATAGAACTGATGATAGAGCAAACACCTGGAAATGACATCAAAGACTATGAAGACTTGCAAACTGGTAGGTCAGAGCAGACCAGTAATTTCTTGGAAATTCGTATGCGTGTCCTATTGAAATATTTCACAAATAATAAATACTAAGTCCTCTACAACAGTATAGAAGTCACTTTGGGAATTGGTAAGATACCAAATTAGTAATGGGACTTTGGGAGAGGACTGGGAAGTCTCTAGGATGGTCTGAGGCTACTGATTTTTTTTTATTTTTTTTTTTTTAACAAGCTTTGTCTCATTTCTGCTCTGTGAAGAATGAAGGTTGCCATAGTTTCAAGGCTGACTTCTCTGCAGGGCCCCAATCTTGTGATCTTTGCAGAGGCCTTGCTCCACAGGAGGCAGGGAGAGCTCTTCCCTGTGAGGATGGCAGGAGGAGGGTAAAGGGGAGGTGTCATGGGGACAGAAGTACTGACTGCAGAGCAGTGAGATGTGGGGTTTACAAGTGGAGTGTCAGATAGCAGCACTCCTCAGATAAATGTTATTCTTTTGACTTGGCTACATGCTGGATATATCTGGAATGCATGAAACTGCACAAACTGCCTCATAATCTAATTCTTATGCACTGTGGTTTCCTAATGCTAGTCTATTGCTAATCTCCAATTCTTTATTTTTTGCAGCAATTAATTTTCTGATAGAAACAGGCACACTACTGCACTTCCCAGACACGAGCCACGGCCTGAGGAACCTCTACTTCCTCGACCCTGTCTGGCTTTCGGAGTGTTTACAGAGGATTTTCAACATCAAGAGCTCCAAGTCTGTAGCTAAGAACGGAGTCATCAGAGCAGAGGATCTCAGGATGCTTCTCGTTGGGACGGGCTTCACTGAGCAGACCGAAGAGCAGTACTTCCAGTTCTTGGCCAAGTTTGAAATTGCACTGCCAGTGGCAAATAACAGGTATGTTGATAATTAGAGAAGCTTAATCAAGCTGGAGAAAAATAGCCATTTAATCAGTGGGTGTTAAGAGGCTTTGCCACTCTAAGTGGTTGTCCTGACAAGGATCTTGCTATGGGAAAGTATTTGAGAGTGTCGAACAACGTAATGGAAGGCGCCCATCCATTTGGTCTATATTTCCTGGCTTGAGCATCTTTTGGTCCAAACCAGCTACTGTGAAAGCTTTCCACAGCAGGTCTTTGTCCCCTTGGTGCATTGAGGCTGGTGACAGGCTCAGCCACCAGCCCAGAGGGGCAGTGACACCGCCGGGGATGTGGCGATGAGCAGGTGGAAGCTGTGAGCGCTCAGCCGGCACAGCTGCAGCCAAGAGAGGATGTGAGGCTGTGGCTGCCAGGCCTGAAATATAGATGGGCTGGAATCATCTGTTCCCAGTGAAAGATCCTCCCTTCAAAGCGTGGCAGAAAACTTTGGGTGATCAATAATTATGTCAGCCCTGAAATTAGTAGTAGTTTATTTCTAGTGAAATCGGGAAAGCGTAGCTTTGGGACCAACGTGATTTACTCAATTTTTAGCCTCACTAGGTGTTGATCCATAGTTTTCCTAGAAATGGTCTAAGAAACCTCATTCTCTTTAAATGTTAATGAGTCCTCCTCCCCTCTGCCCCCCGATCTCTTTTCCTCTGGGCAGAGTTCCCTGCGATTTTTCTCTCTCCCATCTGCTTGGCGACAGCCTGTTGTTGGGTTAACGGTGGAACCAGAGTTGTATTGCACTTTTGATGTGGCATTTGCATTTCACTTCCTTGCCCTTCCAGGACAGCGTGGCTGCATTGCCCTGAGCCTCTTGGGAGCTCTGAATGCCAGCACAAGTGCAGCATTCTCTGTGCTGTCATTATGCCTGTCACTTATCCAGTCCCGGATGCCAACAAATTTTCTCAGGCTTAACACAGATAAAGCAGCAATGTTTCTGCTTAGTCCAAAATGCCTTTTGGACTCCTTGTCACTATCTGCCATTTTTCTCCAAGGCAATTACATTGTCTCTTCCTCAAGAACAAGGAAACTGCTTTTTCATGGCCTGCCCAGTGTTTTTTTTGAGCTATCCAAGCCACATTAGCAGAATATTCTTCCCACTGACGAACTGCAGCTATAGCAGGTTGGATTAATTTAATGTACTAGTCAGACACAGTGCAGTTATTTGTTACTGTGCTGCTGCAATTATTGTCTGGATTGCCAGATAGGGTTTCTGTGCAGTCAGTAGAGAAAGCAGCTGCCAGTTTCTGCTCTGAAAGGGTGGATGGGGGCATGTTTCACATATTTTCAAAATTTGCATTGGCTGTTGTTCAAGAGCGTCGAATCACCATCTGGGCTATAATCCACTATATAGTTATGGTCCAGAAGGGCCTCCCTGGCCCTTCTTATACTCCTAGACCCTTTCTTGGATGTGCTGGGGAAAATTTATTGGCTGTCCTATGATGCATCCACTACTTTTATAGAGCAAGAAGTTTTAGTTTGTTGCATTTCACTTTTGTGCCTAAGGTGCATGTAATTTAACTGTGTTCTGCTTGTTAAATTAGGCTTAAAAATGACCATTCTTATTGTAATTTATAAGTGACATTTTTATCAGTTTTAAATTCCAAAGATGTTTCATGGAACAAATAGTACGCTGGTGTAAGATGTCATCAGGTGTTATGGACTGTGACATATGGAGAGAGCTGGTTTTTAATCATGGCTGGTTTTTCTGAGCTGATGTTTCGGGTTTTACAGAATATTGCAGCTGCTAGAGAGAAAACGTGAGAGGCTTAAAGCCTTGGATTCTGACCCAGCATTAGTTGTAATTGTGTATCTAGTCCCTGCCACTGTTATTTTGGTCAAGTCCCTTGGCCATGTGCCTCATTGCTGTCATTGTGCCCATCAATGGGGAGCCCCAGATGCCAACACATTTTCTCAGGCTCAACACTGATAAAACAGCAGTGTGTCAGCCTATAAGCAAATAACATTTTAGATTGTACAGGCATCCTGGGATGTATTTGGTACAGTATCACTGGCAGCTATGGAAAGCCATAAGCTCATGGTTTTCAAAACAGTTCTAATGTTCCAAGGGGTTTCAGTTTCCCAAATACTTAAGATCGGGACAAATGAATATTCCGGATTTTCTGGGAGATCTGAAAATAATTTGAAAACATTGTAGTCCCCTACACCAGCATAACTCTTACTGCTGACTGGTCAGGCACAGACAACACTGAGCCTCCTTCACACTTGGACAAAGTATTCAATAATCTGATTGCAGGAGGAAACTGAAGAAGACAAGGGATTTCTCTGCTGGCATCAGCCTGGCAGTGTGAGCTCTTGCTTTGGGCGTTCATGAGGGATGTGGCAGGCTTCCATCAGCTGCAGTGTGGAGCAGCAGGAAGCCCTGCCATGCTGACCCCTGAGGGGCTCTTGTTCTGGGGCTGGGGTGAGAGCCAGAGCAGCCCAGTCTCTGCAGTCTGGGAATGCCTCATTGCCCCCTCCCAGGGCACCTCCTCTCCCCACCTCCTGGGCTTACTGAACCTGAGCTGCTATAGGTTGTTTTTGCATTTATCTTGTGCTCCACAGCTATAATTCTCTGCTTACCACCAGGGCAGAGTAGTACCAGGAAGTGAGTTCCAACATCACAGCTGTTCTAATGACTCTTATATTTTAATGCATTTAATTTGTGAGTACACAAATGCTCATTACATCAATTTTAGCTCTGTCCAATAGCCCTGGCTGGATTATGTAATGTCTGTTTTGCCTCTGCTTGCTTCCATAGTGTAAATTAATTTCTCCATGTATTGCTGCAGTGCTTTAGTCTAAAAGCTTTTTTATATGCAGTAGGCTGTGCCATTAAAAATCTCTTTGGAGGCTGAATCGCCTTATTATCCAGTAACAATGTACTCACTGTTACAAGCTGTAGCTAAAATCTGAGCTGTTGAACTTGATGTGTTTCAGCTACCTCCTCCCTCATCTGCTTCCTACCAAGCCAGCACTGGATATCCACGGGCTCTGCCACCAGACCACAAACACAGTCCAAAGGGTCTTCAAGATGAGTTTTGTCCCTGTTGGCTTTTGGCAAAGATTCATAGCTCGGATGTTAATCAGCCTGGCAGAGATGGACCTCCAGGTAGGTTACTGTGCCTCTCTGCAAGCAAGAGCAGACAGTTGAGGTCGATCCATGTAAATTTAAGTGGAATGTCTCTTCACATCCAGCTCACTTTAGTCACAAACTTCAATAGCATTGAGTAAATAGGGAGAGATGAGACTCTGCAATCAAAATCTGATTCTGTTTTTACAGTAGGTGTCATTGAGAACGACAGAATGGCACTGGGGAAGAAATCCTGAGTTCTCCACAGCCTCTTTATGACATGACCCCCTGGAAGGTCTCAGTAACTCCAGCATCTTCCAATTACAAGTAATTGGAGTTCTGCCTGTGGCTCTTGTCCATGACCATTCCACCAGGCCAGACTCTGCTCACAGCATGAGCCAGAGGAGATCTGGAATAGCTCCACCAAAGTCAGCTATGGGTTTAAAATGGAAGAAAGTTACAGGACTGTTGCCTTAATGAGGGACTCTGTTAATGAAAGTGCTATGAATGTCATTAAAGTAGTGTTTGCAAGGTTCTGAGCACTGGGTGGATTTTGATGTTGTTGCAGACATATGTTTGCTGCAGCTTCTATCTGAAGCCATGATAATGAAAAATATTTATATTGCTGCTCTGGTATCATCTTAACAGCTCTCCATTAAACTGTGATCTGTCATTCATGTACAGAACATGGAAAATATGATACCTGTTTTTGGAAGGTCCTCTGTGTTCCAGGCTTCTCAAACCGTGTAATAACTTTACCTCTTTTAATGGGCTGTCTTGGCAACCCCTGCTTCCATCCTCATGGGCACTACATAATCCTAGAGCACCTTTCCTAGGGACCTCATCCAGTCCTCATGAAGGGAATGGAAAGGATCCCAGGCGTCAGACCCGTCTGCAGGCAAATAGATGTTGGAGCAATGAGTACAGTGGTGTTCTGCAGATCAACTTTTTGCTTTTAAAACAGAAATACATTTTGCTCTGAGTGCTGGTTTGAAGCATCTTGGAGAAGAGCCATCTTCCTCCCACTGAAACAGGTGGAAAAGTTAACTCTCTGCATTGAGAGCAGACTTCATCACTCACTAGCACATTTAGTTCTTTAGGTTTATAAGACTTCTGCAAATGCAGAATAAATATGACAAATGTCACATTATAGAATTAACTTTGTTAGCTGATATAAAATTGTTCTTTTTTTGAGTAGCATGAAAAATATTTCCATTGCTGCAAAACCAATTTTATCACATCTATTTCCATCCCATTGCAAAAAATTTTTACAAGCACAAGTAAAAAAAGGTACAGTAGAAGTCACCTTACTGCTTGATTAAAACATCCTTATGAGAAATTCCAGCAGCCTAACAATTTTCATCCTTTTCTACTTGTTTCAGCTCTTTGAAAACAAGAAGAACACTAAGACAAGAAACAAAAAGGTGACCATCTACAGCTTCACAGGCACCCAAAGGAACCGCTGCAGCACATTCCGAGTCAAAAGGACTCACACTGTTTACTGGCAGGAAGGTCTGTTCGTTACCTTTGATGGAGGCTATCTTAGGTAATTTGTGTTCATAATGCAGCATGTGTGACAGGGGACTAATAGAATGTATGAAACACATCAGCTCAATGGAGATGAATGGGCCTGACTCATGCTATGTGCTCGCTCACCGGGAGAAGAGGAGGCTCTTTAATGGACATAACTCATCTGGTAACAACTGGGGACAAAAATGACAAGTAACTGATTGTTTGGCAGTTCTGAATGTATCAGCCTTATCTGTTATTGCAGCCACCAGTTTCAAGAGGCCTGAGAACAGAAGGTGATATTCAGAGCAGGACTCTGCCAGTGTAAAATCATGCATTTTCATATGCAAAGATTTCCTTACCTCTATGAGTTTTCCACCAAATCCTAAAACTTCACCACTGTGTGTCAGGTCAATGGAGCTGGTTTTGTGCAACAGGGAACTGTGGATGCATTTGGCCTTTCAGTCCCTTGTAGGACAAGGAGGAACCATTGATGCTGTTGCATGATTGGAGACCAGAAGGAAACAGTGGCTTTCCTCAGTAGAGTCTTAGGCCCAGACACTGCAAATCACAGGCTGGAATTCAAAATTCTAGACCATGGAAATGATCCTACTCCTATTTACCCATGTACTTGAGAGAGTCACAGTTTTATGGAAATTGTGCTAAAATTATGTCCCTAAACTTTTCCTCATTTTTTTTGAATTATTATTCCGCTGGAATTTTATTATCAATTTTAGAACTCCTTCCATCCCTCTGTATGGGGCATTTCTGTCAAAACTCTCCATCATAGTGAGCTCACTTAGGCTACAGTTTTCTCTAGGTCTTACCTTCTATAGCATTTACCCATTGTGAGTAACTGTGCAAGAATTCTCTTCTGAAAGTAATTTGCAGGACAGAATTAATTGAAAATTTTCTGTAAAGCTTTGCTTTGTATTTTCATGACTCATGAATTAAGTGTTATTATGTAACTCAGGTTTCCTGCCAGAAAGAAAGTTTGTTGACACTGATACTTCACAAAAGCTTCACAGGTCTGTCTTCTGGCTTTCTTACGCAGTGTTGAGTCTTCTGATGTGAACTGGAAAAAGAAAAAAAGTGGTGGAATTAAAATCATTTCCCAGTCAGAAGTGAGAGACTTCTCAGCAATGGCGTTCATCACAGACCATGTGAACTCTTTAATAGACCAGTGGTTTCCTGGTAAGAGAATGACTGTCATTTTATGTGCAATCTCATGTCTTTTTAACAGAAGGTTCTTTAACACAGTATTTATTGCATGTTAATTGAAGGCCCTTCAGGCTCTGACAGTCTCAAACAAATAACATTTGAGAAAAGCTGATAAACCTGCAGATAGATTGGGATTATTTGCCAGCACACTTTGGTTTAGACATTGTGTCTTTCAGTTCATCAGTGAAGTAGGACCCACAGGAGTTCAAGAGACTCTTCCATTGCTTGTAACAAGGACAGGAATTGGCCCAAATGACTTGGTGCTATCCCTTAATGAGCTCATTTTGGCATCAGCTGGGATCAGAATTTGCCCACCATTTCTAATATCCTTTAAGTTATAAAATTGTGATGTGAGAGGCAAGAGTGAATATGGTACCAAGGACTCTGCCAAGGTAACTTCCTTGACTCCTGCAGCTGTTTTTTCTGTGCTCAGCACAGATCCTGCTGTTACCCAGTGGGCTGTTTGCAGCACCAATACACTTCTTTAAAACCAAAACAAAATCTGAAGTGCTCTTTGTCGTCCCACACTGGTCTAGAAAACAGTGCCAAAGCCTCTTAATTGGAGGCTCTCTGGAGGAAACAGTGGTGTACTCTCATGTATTCATGTTCTACATGTTTTGAAGATAAAAGAACATTTTATTTGCCTTTGGATTAAAATAATGCTTACATTAATCACTGAAGCTTAAGAAGAGTCATGACTTCAAAGGCTACAGCCTGTGTTCACCCTGCCTAAATGTGGGCATTTAACAGAGCCTGTCACCACAAATTCCCTCTGTAGTTACAGGAGAGGTGTGAACCTCCCAGAGGCTTAGTCTTGATAGAATCCATATTTCCCTCACCCCCATGAGGGCCAGCCCACAGTAACTGTGTTCTCAACCTGGTTGCTGCAGGTAAGTCTTTATCCCAACCTGCAGCTGCAGTGCTCAGCCTGAGCTCAGCGTGCTGTGCCTCCTAGTCTGCTCCCATTCCCATTTCTACGCCTGATCTCCCCCTGAACTCATCTGGCAGCTTGCAGTCTGGACAGGCAGAGACACCCAGCAAGTAGGAGGGTCTCTCTAGTGCTTTATTCACATGCTTATAATTTTTGCTGCTCCTGAGTATATTTTCTTTGCAAGCCTGTGCATTACCTGTGACCAAAGCAAGGGAGGCATTGAGTGGTGTCCACAGTCCTGTTCCCCAAGCACTGTCCCTGCTATCTCTGTATACTTTGCAGAAAGCTGTTTTCTATTCCAGTCAATACACTGCTGCTTTCATGAGCGTGACCCTTTTCAGACACTGGACCCAGGTTGTGCCTGCGGACATTCGGATGCACTCGGAGCTCCTGTTCCTTCTCAGTTTGTGTGAAGTATGTTTTTTTCTGTTTGCTTGCTTCCTTTGAAGCACTCACAGCCATGGAAAGTGATGGCACGTTGCTGATGGAGCAGTATGTGCCCTGCCACATCTGTGCAGCTTCCAAGGCAGAGGAGAACGAGTGTGGCGAGAAGGCGGAGGACGCGCAGTACTTTAACATGGAGGACTGTGTCCTGACTGCCATTGAGCTCGACTACATCATGTGTCCTAACCACCCTGACATCCCTGTTTCTCTCCAAGAACTGGTCCCAGAGCTTTTCATGACTGATTTTCCTGCCAGGTAATGTTATTTGAGAGCCTTTGATTAAGTTTCAGTGTGCCGACATAATTCGGTCGGACTCTTTTCCTCGGTTACCTCTGCTAGAGGAACGTACCATGAGAAACAAACCCATCTGCTCTCAATCCCTGCTCTGGCAGTTAATCCTAAACTGCACTCCTGGTGTTCAGTGCATTTGCCTGGACAATAGCTGTGTGCTGACCGAGTCATCACATCAGGGGTCTTTTGAGATCATTGTGGTGCAATGTCAAAGTCCCTTTTAAAGCCACAGCTGTCCTGCATTGCCCAGTACCCTGGCCAGAGCTTTCTGTAGTTGGAGTCTTTCTGGGATCCCACAAAGGAGGTTTTAATGTGGCAAAACCAAAAGGAAGTGCTGCTGCATCACAAGATTGGCCCAGAAATTGCCTGAATTTTTTAAGAGCCTGTAGGTGAGTGAATTTATAGATGCCACAAGAGAATTCACACTGAGTCAAGGCTCCTGCTTGGCTGAAGTTGTTCGGATGTGTTGGATGTGTTGGATGTGTGGCAGTCCTAAACAGCTGAAACAGCTCTTCCTTACCCAGAGCAGCACTGCCAAGTCTATAAGCTGCTTAACTGCATTCCCAGATGGGTTCTGTCTTATACCCCTTATTACTTAGTGTATAGAGCAAGGCACCTGACAGCAGGCAGGACAGGAGACAGGAGAACAATGTCCCTTCTGGTTCATGCTCTCTCAGACCTTTCAGTGCCTGAAGCAGAACTTCTAGACCAAACTGTCCTGTTGGCTGCTGTTTTCTGTGCTTCCACTGGCCCCTGTTGCTTTGTTGGGTCATTTTTCTGGGCAAACACCCCATCAGTTCGTCAGGACAGCCCTCCTTACACTGCTATCTCCTGCAGATTTATTTGACGGGTCTGAGGCGAGTGGAGATGTTTGAAGTGTGAACAGCTGTAAAAGTAGTCTCTAGGAGAGTGGGAAAATGATGAATTACAGCCTGAGAACACTAAGCTGATTTGAATAATCAGGTTTCAGAGTGTGGGGCTGTTCATAAACATCCTGTCCTGCCTCAGTGGAGAGAAGAGGAACAGGAGGTAAATGAAGCAAAAAAAAATTCTTAATACAGATAAATGGTACAAGTATCAGTATTCGTGTCATCTGGTTGGAAAAGAAGCTTATGTGCTTTCCAGATCTGTTTGATTCTTGTGGGATAAATTAGTAAAGAGCCTTTTTTGCTTATTTGCCCAAGTTACTTTTTCATGTACAATATTAGCCAGCATGGAATACACTGAGATGACCAAGGTAGTTTAGGTGATCCAGTCCCCTTGATAGAAAAGACAAGAACCTATTAGGCATTTGTGAAAATGGAAATCACATTAAAATAATGAATTTACAATGTCTTTGAAACTTTAATTAAAAAGCCCCAATTTCTTCTTGGCAGACTGTTCCTGGAAAATAGCAAACTGGAATGCAGTGAAAATGAAAACAACGTTCTTGGCCAGGGTGGAAGTGGAACTGTTATATATCGGGCACGATACCAAGGAAAACCAGTGGCTGTGAAGAGATTTCAGATTAAAAAATGCAAGGGTTCTCCCACTTCAGCTGCAGGTACAGTGCACAGAACCAGTGTTGGGAATTGGCTCTTGCAATCTGTGATCCCAAGCTATGACCAAAGAGCTTTTGCTCTCCGAAGTGCTGGCAGCACCTGTTTAAATACAGCTTTGAAATAAATGGTGAAACTGATGTGTTTCTGTGGAGGTGGGGAATGCATCCTAGAATTCTTCATGAACACTTGTGGCCTTTGAGGACACTGGCACTGCAGGAAGCTTCTCTCCTGTAGATTGGTGGGTGGATTCATAGGGTGCCAAGGCAAAGCCTTGGACTAGGGTGGGAGACAAGATTTTTTCTCCTATTCCCAACCTGTCTGACCATGAGGAGTGTGGATTTGCATGGGTTTGCACTAAGGACTTGTGGGTCTCTGCCTTTGAATTAGTCTTTTACCATATCCGTGCCAGCAACTGCAGAAAGGAAACTGAGAATCTTTCTGAGCCTGACAGCTCCTCCAAGCAGGGACATATCGAGTCCGGGTTTCCAGCAGAGCCTCAATCCATAGACAAAGGAAAGGGGAAAGTGCCTCACATTTCTCAGTTTTGTCAGGGGAGGATGTGGTGAACTCCTGAGCTGTGGAGGAGGCCAGCTGCTGTCCCAGTGACAAATAACCTTTGGAAAGACCTGACCTGCCTGAATAGCCTGTGGTGTTCCTTGGCAGAAGGATCATTATTGTGATGGGTCTCTCTTTTGGCAGGGAAGCTGGGAAAGGGTCGGGCAAGACCCCTTCCAGCAGAGGGTCTCCAGTGTAACATCCACACAGAGTCCCTGTTTGAAGAAACACAGCATGAGTTTTCAAAAGTCATTCAAGTGATGTGTGAGATCAGTGTGTGCCAGACACACCTGAGCCTGGTGTTGAAGGACCAAGGGAGCTCTTGCTTCCTGAGGCACTGTATATATCCTGTGTATATCCAGTATCAGTTAGTGCCTCTTTCATCAACATAAAGATTCAACTTAAAGCCTTGCCGTTGGCATAATTCCTCCTGCAGCCCTTGCTTGGTGACTGGCACCTTCCAAAGAGTTTGTGACTTGGTTTCTGAGCTGGGCAGTGAGGAGGGGGTTCTATCTTGGCAGATACCATGCTGAAGCACCTGAGAGCCATGGATGCCATGAAGAACTTCTCGGAGTTTCGCCAGGAGGCCAGCATGCTCCACTCCCTGCAGCACCCCTGCATCGTGTCCCTCATTGGCATCAGCATCCACCCACTGTGCTTTGCCCTCGAGCTGGCCCCTCTGGGCAGCCTCACCACTGTGCTGTCTGAAAACTCCAAAGGTAAACCCAGGGTCTTCCCACTGAGAGAGATCACTCTCTGAATGACAAATGGTCAGCAATATTTAAATTACTGCTTGATTTGCTGGAGGGGGTCTTTTTATTTTTCCAGACTAGGGGAAGTGGGAGGGGTGGGATTGTTCTTAAACTGTGCTTTTGGGAACCTAGTAAAAATTGATGCTCAGGATTTTCAAAACTACTTTGGAGACCTGGATTTTCAATTTCTCTGCAAATTAATATGGAGTGCATCTCATTTCAGGGCTGCATGGATGGTGCTCTGTTCTTCCCCCTACAGATGGGTGTCTGGCACTCTAAATTATCTCATAATTATCTTTATTTCTGTCACTGTCAAATGAATGACACTAATTCCAAGATAAGTTGAGGCCATCTGACCCTCTTGGCACCTTGGCTTTGTGTCAACTTTCAGTCAAACACTAATTTTCACCAGAAGATTTAGGGGCCTAGAAGTGAAAGGGTTTAAAAAAAGAATCTAATAGGACTGTCAGACACATGTAGTAACATAAACAATGTCATTTTAAATGGTGGCACTGAGTGATGTTTTAAAAGGTTGTCAGTTATTGCGCTGGAGTTCAAAAGAGAAAGGGGAGGGAAAATGCAGTTATGGCAATTACAAGAGCTGAAGACAGGCTGTTCCTTTGTGCCAGGGTCTTCCTTTGTTCCACTGGGACACATGCTGACACACAAAATAGCCTATCAGATCGTGACAGGCTTGGCCTACCTGCATAAGAAGAACATCATCTTCTGCGACCTGAAGTCGGACAATATTTTGGTGTGGTCCCTGGATGTCAAAGAGCACATCAACATCAAACTCTCTGACTATGGGATCTCCCGGCAGTCGTTCCATGAAGGTGCTCTGGGCGTGGAAGGCACACCAGGATACCAGGCCCCTGAGATCAGGCCTCGCATTGTCTACGACGAGAAGGTGACTGGGGTATCTGTGGGGCAGTGCCCCATGGCAGCAGTGGGTGGCTGCTGTCGTGCCTAGGGCTGAATTCCCTTATCCATGCACGGTGGGCAGCACTGGCTTTCCTGCTGTGCCCTTCCTTGCTCTCCTCTCCACCCACCGAGGGAGCTTTTTTGCCCTGATTGTCTGTTTGTGACTCTAGGTTGACATGTTCTCCTATGGGATGGTCCTGTATGAACTGCTGTCTGGCCAGAGGCCTGTGCTGGGACACCACCAGCTCCAGATTGCAAAGAAACTGTCCAAAGGGATCCGTCCTGTTCTCGGGCAGCCAGAGGAGGTGCAGCTCTATAGGATGCAGGCACTTATGATGGAGTGTTGGGACACTAAGCCAGAAAAGGTACAAGACAACCCTCCTGACCCATGTTTTCTGATCCGCCTTCCGTCTTCGTGCAGGAGGGCTGAGCTTGCTCTTGGTGCAGCAGAACAGCTTGATTGCCCATTTACCCCTCCTGCTGATGTGGCTCAGAACTTCTGTTGTGTTAAGTGAAAGTTTTATGAATGAAATGATGACAGATCCGTGGCCTTGGAGTTCTGTGGTGACTTGAAGGTCCCTCGATGTCAATGGTAGTTAGGCTGTTGATTTCACCAGGGCAAGACATTACCCATAATTTCTAGAAACAGCTCCAGTATCATGCTGTGAGTTTAACTACAAAGGCTTCAAAACCCCTGAGGTTATAAAAGGAGGTATTGGGAAGAAAAAGGTCCAAAGTATGAGGAAAGGATTATGCTGCATTGCATTTTTCATTAATTACAACTTGGTGTTTCAGAGCTGCTGCGCTTCAGACAAAGGTGAGCTTGACTCTCAAAACAACTATACCCTGCCATGACAGCTTCCAAAATTCATAAATGTGAAGAAATTAATCAGTAAAATGTGTAAGAGAATGACAGACTAAGTTTTAACAAATAATCATAGAATGAAAGAATGGTTTGTGTTGGAAGGAACCTTAAAAACCATCTGGTTCCAGCCCCCTGCCACAGACAGGGGCACCCAGCCTGATTACTTGGGATTGCCCTGATCCAGGTAGAGGACTTCATACTTGGCTTTGTTGAACCAAGTTTATTATGGTTCTTCTAGTTCATCTTGTGTGACATCTGTCTTTCTCTTTTCCTTTCCCCTCAGCGCCCACTGGCCATTTCTGTGGTAGGACAGATGAAAGATCCTACCTTTGCAACATTTATGTACCTGCTACCCTGTGGGAAGCAGTCTTCATTCTTCTGCTCCCAAGGACAGGAGTACACTGTGGTGTTCTGGGATGGGAAGGAAGACACCAGGTGAGATGGCTCATATTACTCATTGCTTTTTTTTTTTTGCTTTTTTCCCTTTTAAGTAAAAATCCTTCAGCATCTTCACTTATGCCTCTGGGAGGGAGGTAAAGAAGGTGAAAGTGAATTTGGGTGAATGCCAAGGATATGGTGAAAACTGTTTTCCCAAACTCTTTTAATTGGGAACAGTGGTTGCTTTATAAAGGATATTTAGTGAGCTTAATTCTGCTTCAGTTACTATGAGGAGAAGATTAGGGCAATGTAATGATTCACACACACAGGGTGAAGCATTTGCACATGAGAACAGACGTGTTCTGCCTTTCCTAATGAGGCCATTTAACACTAAACCTTTCCTAATTGAGGCTGCAGTTCCATCTCTCTTCTGCAAAGCAATTAAGCACATGCTTAAATCCTATTGCAATCATCGGGAGTTAACCACATGCCTGGAGCTGTGTGTGCATCCAAGTGTGCACTGCCAGTGAAATGTGTTCTATACTGAAGGCATGTGCTTAAAATGTTATTAAATTGGGACTGAGATGATGGCATTTTGCTCAGCCACATGTGACCCTATGGCTAGTTAGGTTCATTTTTATGGATGCTGCTGATTTTTATAGCCCCAGTCTTATTTGGAAACATTCACAAACTGATCTGAATTTGATATTAATGTGTTCATTATTTGAAACCATTAAGCTAATGGGAAAGGTACGTGATTTGTTCATGAACTATTTGCTTTGCTATTTGTGGTGCCTGGTCAGTTGTTCAGTGCAGACAGTGTAACTCTTCCTGCTAAACTGGTGAAACACATGGCACTCACAGAGGTATTTTGAATACATGGATGTTGTCCAAATATTCACACAGCAATATATCTCACTGAATCTGTTTCCTGACTGGACAACCCACTTTGCTGGAGACTGCTGAATAGCAAATTACTTATATGTGACAGATTTCAGGATGTGTAATTGCTTGTGCCACAGTTGGTAAAACATCTGGGGCTCACAGATGTGGTTGTGAATAGCCAGTTATTCTTCAAACGCTCAAACCCAATAAAATTTTCCAAACAAACAAATAAAATCTTTTTAGTTACCAAAAAATTATTCATAAATTATTTGATCAGGTTACAGACCTTTGTTCTTTTTGGGAAGAATCATGGTCTTCTGTTTATGTACTGGAATAATAATGAAGCCAGATAATAATGAGGCAATGAACTTGGAGAAGGAGCAGATATTCTCTTGAGAACCTAATGGGCAAGATGGGCTGAGACTTCTCAGCTATTAATTACTGCTGTTCAGCTGGAGCTGTTTGTTTCACAGCTGAATTATAGTAACAGACCACATACATTCTCCTAATTCATTTCCATGCAAAGTCAAGAGGGCTGTGTGTAAAACTCCACATAAAGAAGTAATTTCACATCCGCCCCCTGAGGAAGAGCCATGGCATGTCTGTATTTCTCTTCCTTTACAATGACCATTTGGAAGGGTGTAGATCCTTGCAGCAGCATCCATCATCTGGCCAGATGTGCTATGGCTTGGCCACAAGTGCCTCATACCATCCTGTAGCCATGTGCAGGCTGAATGTTGGCTAAAGGAAATTGATGTTTGCTCCTTTTTCAGAAACTACACGGTGGTGAATCTGGAGAAAGGAGTCATGGAAGTGCAGAGGATGAGCTGCCCAGGGATGAAGCTGTGCTGCCAGCTGAAATTGCAGAATGCCCTCTGGGCAGCCACGGAGGTGAGTGTTCCCTGGGCCTCAGTGCCCTCCTCAAAAGGGGCCTCATTAGGAGAGACACAAGCAAGTGAAAGGACCTGTTAAATTAGTAAAGCCAAGAGTGTGTGAGACAATGGGTGTCTCAGATGAGCAGCATGACTTTGCATCTGCTGTCTCCAGGTTTATTGTTTCTCCCTGTCACGTAGCTGATACCTTGATCCAGATCGCTCCTCCTGGTGCTCAAAGCGATCGTGGGAACCTCGGCTTTCTGAGGGAAAACTCTCCAGTTTGGAGCAATCTGTAGCCAGGGGTTCATCTGGGAAATGTCCTTATCTGTGAGTCATACAGGGAGGCAGTGACAGAAACCATGCATTTAAAGGTGGGGCTCTGAAAGAAGCCTGAGGGATTTGAAAGTCGGTGGGAAATGGGTACCCAAGTTTTGTGTTCACCGTGGAAAATTGCAGCTAAAAAGATAAGAGAGCAGGGCTGATTTGTCCCCCAGAACCCCTATCCACCCATCAAAATGGGCTGTGTTAAGTGTCAGCCAGTTCCAACATGACTGTTTGACACAAAACAAAGAAAAAACATATAAAAAAAATGTACCTGAAGTTCAGTGTTTCAGAGTGGGAAAAAAAAGCCACATTTGCTGAATAAATAATTTATGTTGGTTAATTCACTCCACCCTGGCATGAATGCTGTAACTGGATAAGAATGTAGATCTTTTTTTCCATGTAGCAGAATAACTTATTTTGACTTTTTCTCTTTCCAAATAGAGATAAATTTCAAATATTCCTATTTTTTCTTAACAATAGAAAAATTAAAATTCAAAAATCTTAAGGCATTGTATTTTCAACTTTTGGATCAAAATGGAATGTGTTGCTATTCCCTCGACTGAGTGCCCTTGGTCAGTCTAGTAGATTTATGAGGTGTGGAGCAGGTGTAATCCCACATCAAATGTAATACCAACTTTCCTTAAATTGACAGATTAATACAAAATAACATCCATGGTACTTCAATAGTTGTTTTGACATTTTTGCAGTCAGGGTTGTCAAGTGTTGCTTTTAGATGTGGTGATAAAATCCCTGTAGTGGTGATTTTAGTGGCTTTCGATAGTGCACATATTGCCCACAGCTCATTCTTGGGAAAGCAGTACCTGCTTTCCACCCACAGACATGGCAAACACTCTCCAATGAAAACAGATATCCAGGTCTGGGGTATCAAAAAAAACACAAGTAAAAACTGGTTTCAGAACCAATTAGATCATGTTCAGCCAGCAAAATATGAAAGGCATGGAAGGTGATTTGCTTTATGGAATTTTATGTGCTCTTCCACAGGACCAGAAGATTTCTGTGTATGGATTGCAGGGCATGTGTCCCTTAAAGACTCCACTGAAGGGTTTAGACACTCCTGCTACTGTGAGCTGCTTCCTAGTGATGCCTGTTGTCAAAAAGGTATGGAGCAACCTAAAGGAATAGGGGCATTAAGTGGGACTCAGCTGTCTACTGCCAGGTCAAGCTGCCAGAGGCAGCTGGTGTTGAAGGACTTTGCAATGCCCAGGAACATTTTGGCACTGCAAGGAGAAGGTTTTCAGGTCGTTGTGTCTCTGCCAGAAGACAGAGGTGTGGGCAAGAACCTGAGTCAGGGGACCAAAGCTGGTACTTTCAAGCCTGCTGGGAAAATGGTTAAAATAGATCAAATTTCTCTGCAAGGATATTTTCCAGCTGTGTTTCCACATCACTGGAAGACAAGGTTTAGGCTGGTGAAGCAAAGTAGAGAGGACATGAAGCAATAATTAGAATAGAGATTTGTAGAGTGTTAATGCAGGACATGGGTATACCCTGCCTCTTGTACCCTCTGTTTTCCTGGGATATGTGCTGTTATTTGTGTGCACAGTCATCTTTAAATGTTATCTAGGCTCAGCCACATGTCTGTTTTGGTTTTGAATGAGAACACTTGGATAATACAGCTGTTTTGGGCAATACTCCTATGGATAACATGGATAATTACTCATATGGGTAATAACACAAGTTATATACTATTTATCTAGTTCTGGAATTGCCAGCATCCAGTTTTTGGCACGAGAAATCTGACATGAGTGCCTATTGTGGGCAAGTCTTGGGAGATATAAAAACTGTTTTCGAGCTAAATTACCTCCGGTTTGCTTACAGCCACCCCAAGTGAAAACATATAATTATGTTCCAACATTACTAGTAGCTGTGTAGACTTAGCAAATGCCAGCAGACTGGTATGTGTCTGAAGACTCGACACAGAGCAGCTCTGGAAGCAACAGTGGAGCTGGTTTATACCACAGGCCCGTTCTGAGCTATTGTCCATTTCTGGCTCGTTTGCTCGGATTGCTGCATCCCTGCAAACGGAATCCGAGGCAGATGGTTTGTGTGAGGTGTGCTGCTTCACTTCCAAACATGGTGTAAGTAGGACTGAAGTAGGGCATCTATGTAAAGTTGGCACAGGGGTGGATTTCTCCTGCCGGGAGGCTGCATCTGTCGGCTTTCTTTGGCTCCCAGACCTGCGGCGTTTCTCCGCCATGGAGTTTCATTTTTGATGTGTAAGGCAAATTTCTTTTTCATGCTGCCTAAGGTTTTGTCCAGGACAGTCGAACGAGTCTTTCACTTTCAGCTTTTCCACTGTCACACAGCTTGCAAAGCCATTCCTCAGGGGTTACGAGTGGCTTTATGTCTCCTGGTTTCTATTTCCAGTTTGTGGCTTGCCTAGAAAATGTCATAAATAATGCCAGGCCCTACAATAGCAATATTGAGTCTAGACACCTCCCTTCCTCCCCCGACCCTACCCAACCTTCCAGAAATCCACATCCCTTCAGCGTACTCCTTCTTAGTTTATTGGACTTACTTTTTCCTCTCTCCTTTCTATGAATGAGTTTGGCAGTGAAATGGCCAGAGCAGCAGCCATGGGGATGTGCAGACCAGGTTGGCAAGAACTAAACCAGCCACTTCTTCCAAAAAAGCTAAGTGGAAAGCTTACACTTGTCACGCTCACTGTATGACCAGTGAGCTCTGTCAGAGTTATCACTGACATTGTCCAGCAGAGAAGGGAATTGAATTTCCCTGGGAAGAAAGCCTTTAGCTGATGAGATGTAACTTTTAGTCAGAGAATTGCCGAGGGATGTTGCTGGGAAGGGGAATTCTTTACGACTGCCTTGGGAAGGCTGATCCAAAAGAAATAGTTTCCAAAATTTGGTTTCTCATCCAAAGGAAGCATCATGGAAATTTAAAAGCAGCAGAGAGGGGCCCAGAATCTGAAACTCGCCCGCCAGGGAAAAGTCTTGTATAATTTAAGCTTTCTGTTACATGCTTTGTGTCACCAGTATAATTCTTTTTGGTAAACAATACAATTTTCATTAAATTTCCTGTCAGAATAAAAAAACCAAAGAAGCTCAAAGGCAGGTTAAAAACCAGCAAACCAAGATGCTTTCTGACTTGGTTTGCAGCATTCTTACAATGAGACGTGGAGGGAGAGAGAAGCCTGAACGGGTGCAAGGCTCCGGCCTCTTGCAGAAAACCTGGAACACATGGAAACAAAAGCCGCATTTAAAGAGCGCGGCCTGCCCTGCGTGCGCTGCCAGCAGTGCCAGACCCCAGGGGCATGAGAGGAGGAGGTGGCCAGGCCTTGGTGTCCAGGGCTGTATCATGTTTTCTGGCCTGCTCTCAGCAGCCGTGCCGATGGCTCCGAGCCGTGTGCTGTCCCCAGCCCGAGGACAGGACGTCTGGAGCCGGCTCATCCCTGCACATCACACAGCGGCACGGCCCCGCTCCAGGCCTTCCTCCTGGCACGGCGGGGCTGCTGGCAGGGCGCAGCCTTCAAATGCACTTTTGTTGCCGTGTGTTTTCGTTGGCTCTTTGTGGAGCCCAAACGTTGAAAATGAATTCTGAGAAAGTTACTTAAGGTTTCTGGAGGCTGCAGCCCTGCCTGTGGTCACTGTTGGAATACCCTGATCGGGAGAGTTTTGCCTCCTTGCTCAGCTGCATTGGCATCAAAAAAATACCCCTGGGAAGCTGGTGGCACCTGTGGGGAGGTGACCTTTGCCTTTTGCCTCCTGGGAAATCACTTACTCCCCCGGCTCAGTCATGTGAGGGAAGACAGGGTGAGGGGATTTCTCACAGATATTAAGCTCTCAGAAAGCATCCAAAGGAGGACAACAAAGATGGTGAAGGGCCTTGAGGGGAAGCGTGTGAGGAGCAGCTGAGGGCTGAGGGGAGCCCTCACTGCAGGGACAACTTGCCGGGGAGGGGCAGGGCCTGAGCTCTGCTCTGTGGGACCAGGGCCAGGAGCCCAGGGAATGGGCTGGAGCTGTGTCAGGGCAGGGTCAGGGTGGATCTCAGGGAAAGGTTCTTTGCCCAGAGGGTGGTTGGGCACTGCCCAGGCTCCCCGGGGCAGTGGGCACAGCCCCAAGGCTGCCAGAGCTGCAGGAGGGTTGGGATGGTCCTCTCAGGCCATGGTGTGACTGTTGGGGATGGGCCTGTGCAGGGCCAGGAGTTGGACTCGATGATCCCTGTGGGTCCCTTCTAACTCGGCATACTCTGTGTTTTGAGTTCCTGCTCCACGTTTCTTATCTCTCTGAGAGACAATAACAGTAGCTGGATAGAAACAGGTCCCAAGAGCCTTCAGAGCCAAGGCAGAGAGTAATAAATGCCCCAAAGCAAAAAGTATCTTCCCAATTTGCTTCCACCATTGTGCTATCCCAAACAGGCTAGGATTTGGCATCAATATTACTGATAACACTGGACAGGGGTCACTGACCCAGCTCTGCCTGGTTGTGGTGCTGACTGCTCAGTGCCAGGGAAACTTGGCCTATGGAACCCAAACGGGAATATGGATTCTGTCCTGCAGTAGCTGACACTAATCAAAGAAATCAAAATATTTTCTTATGAAGACTGTGCTTGGATAATTCAGCATTTTCAAATCACATGAACTTATAATTTCTGAAGATTTTAATAGTGTCCTGTGTCTTGCTGGGAGCATTTCAGGTTGACATACCCACGCTGCAGTTAGTATCAGATGTTCCCATTTCAATTTAAATATTCCATTTTTAGTAAGAAATGCCTCTTTTGCAGGGTCCTTCAGACTGAAGAAGTTGGACCATTTTCACCAGAGAAATGTGCTTTGTTTTATTCAGTTTTAAATAATTGAACTTCTTTCCAAAGAAAAAGTAACCCAAAACCCAGCTTGTGTAAAGCATCAAGCCATGTTCCAACCTACTGATGCAACTCCCTGGCTAAGCTGTATCCAGGAGCCTTTGCACCAGATGCACATGGCAGCAGGGCCACAGCACTGAGCACTGCAGATCATTGGGTTTTCTTTTAATTAGAGGTTAGAGAATTGGGACTGGACTGAGTTAAAGTCCAAGCCCCATTTCACAACTTTCCACTTGCTTCCCTAGTTTTTCCCATTACAGTAAAATTCTGCTGTGATTTGGATTAGTCACACAGGCTCAGTGCTCTCGTGGTTTTACTCATACTTGGTGTGCAGAGAGTGTCTCTTTGTCCAGGACTCTTAATGAGCCTTGCAAACAGAGCTGTCAATTAAATAACACTTACCCTGCACCATCTGCCCTGGTAGCTGGGGCAAGTCAAGATATAGATTTCGGCCCCTGCAGGTTTAAACAGCCTAGGAGCTTTTTTCCAGGGCTGGCAGAGTCAAAATCCCTGGAAGGGCACAGGGATTCCTTAATTTATGAGCAGCAAGGGGTAACTCCAAGCTCTCAGCCCGTCTCACTGATGTTCCAGGCACACCAGAATCAGGGCTTCCCACCACAGTGAGGCTGTGGAAGGGTGAGTGGAGCTCTGTTTTGCTGTACTTAGTCCAGGCAGATTGTAACAACAGCAAAAAAGTCCTGAGTAAAAAGGTCTTTTTTTAGAATTTATTGCTCCCCAGGGAGGAAATACAAAGGCTTTTGAGGTAGGTATTGTTTTATCTGCTTCACAGATCAGGGAGTTTCTGGTACAGACCCAAGGTCATGGGGAGTTTTGTTCCCAAGAGATCCATTTCCCAGTCTGTTTAACAGCGTTTTGCACTGCTGTGATGAGCTGGAAGAGCCAGTGAGCCATGACCTTCCCAGCAGCTCCTGCCTGTGAGATGTGAGGGCATCCATTGCCACAGTGGCATGGCCAGGGCATCTGTACATTCAGGGGTAGGTTTTTACCCACCTGCAGAATTGTTTGTGCCACTTGGCAGTTGCTTTGCTGGACTGCTGCTGCTTCTATGCTCTTCACTGGGATGTCTCTGAGCTGCCAGGGATCCCAGGGCACATCCCTGGGAGGAGCAGTCCTCTCAGAGCAGCAGATATTGGATGCAAAGCAATCACTGGGTGCTCTTGTTTGTGAGAATATTGGCTCCCTCTTTCCATTTTTACTGCATGTCTTCCCTTCCTCTCCTACCTGCACTGACAGCAATAGCTTTACTCCTTTTTGGAAGTGAGCCGGGTTTCTACAGCTGGGTTCTTAAGATCATGATGGCTTTCTCTGAACATAGTCCAGCCTGAATTTGTTAACCTTCAGAGCAGGCTGCCAGAGGTCCATCTGTCTGCCCTTGCCAGTAAAGAGGGAGGTAATACTTGGTGAGAGGAGTGTGGCTTTGCAGCGGCTTCTGGGAAATGAGTTCATTTTATGTTGCTGTTATCACTGTTCTGGGATAAGTTACCAGTGCTCTCGCAGCATATGAGAGGCAGCCAGAGCCTCTGGGATTGAAAGTTCTTGTATTGCAAAGAAGAAGCAGGAAGAAATTCTTTTCTGTAAGGATGATGAGGCACTGGCACAGAGAGGTTGTGGACTCCCCAGTCCTGGAGTTGTTCCAGGCCGAGTTGGATGGGGTTTGGAGCAATCTGGTCTAGTGGAGGGTGTCCTTATCCATGGCAGGGGGTTTAGAATGAGATGATCCTTATGGTCCCTTCCAGCCCAAACCATTCTGTGATTCTGTGATGCTGTCTCTTTCTTGCAGAACTCATATGTAGTGCTGGCTGGCTTGTCAGATGGACTTGTAGCCGTGTTTTCAGTGTCCCAGGGCATGCCAGGGGACAGCTGCTCCTACCTGTGCTCCCACACAGCAAACAGGTCCAAATTCAACATTTCGGATGACGACCCCCGGCAGAACCCATACCCTGTGAAGGCCATGGAGATCACCAACAGTGGGGCAGAGGTGTGGTACAGCAACGGCCCCGGCATCCTCATCATTGACTGCACCTCCATGGAGATCAGCAGGAGGCTGGAGCCCTTCAGCCCACCATCAGTGATCACATCCATCACCTGCAACTCCGAGTGTCACGGGGAGGAGGTGGTGTGGTGTCTGGATGATAAAAGCAACTTCCTGGTGATGTATCATGTCACCACCTACCAGCTCTGTGCACGTTACTTCTGTGGAGACTGCAGCCCCCTCAGAGACATGTTCACAATCCAGCAGCCCTCAACAGCCATCCCAGCTACAGCCCCCATCAGTCATGGAGCAATGGAGAGCAGCCCAGTGGGGAACATGAGCATTATGTACAGCCCAGAGGTGGGCACCCAGATCCTGAACCACCAGGACTCACTCACAGATTACTGCTCTGTGTCTTCCTACTCCTCCTCACCTCCCAACAGGGTAACCCGCTGCCCCTCCAGCCTACCCAGCTCACCCATGAGCTCTTCCAGTGCACCATTCTCCACAGACTTCGAAGAATTTCACCAGTTTAAGGCTTCCCTGGATCACGATGCTGCTCCTGTGTGTGACAACATAGAGCATCTCCAAGCTGTCAAGATTCTTCCAGTAAAAGACCTCATATGGATCCCCAGGTAGGTGGCTCACTTATCAAAGCAACTTTGTCAAAATCCCTCCTGAGCTGAACATGAGGTTAACTCAGGGTAATTAAGCATCTTTTGTGTTCCCAGTATGATTCACCTGGCCAGAAAGTTAAGTCGCCATTAAGAAATTTTGTTCCCAGTACAAGAGTACATCCATTTTCTACCCCTTTTTAAAATGTCCACTGTTGAGCAGAATGGCCACTTCGAAGGTCTTGCTGGGTTGATGTCAGTGGAATGGAAGGGGGTGGTCAGACTCAAAGCCCTGTTTCCCCAGCTACTGAGGAAACAAAGCAGGCAGCTTCCTTGCTCAGATACAACCCTGACAAGTCCTGTTGCCTCCTGTGGAGCTGATGGAAACCACTGCGAAGCTGATTTTGCCTGTCACAGGGTGTGTCACTACAGTGGATTCAGGAAGCCCCTGTGGCATTGTGGTGCCCACTCCCTTCCAAGACTTTATATGGGCATGCAGCAGAGGATGGGTATCAGCATGGCTCTTCCCCACTGCTGAGTGTGTCACATCTCCCCCTTATTTCTGTTCTAGGAGAGGAGGGGACATCATCATTATCGGGCTGGAGAAGGAATCTGGCACCCAGCGGGGCAGAGTAATTGCTGTGCTGAAGGCTGGGGAACTGGCTCCCTACGGGTGAGGCTGGCTGGGTCACACCACTCTCCAGGGGCACAAGGGGACTGGGTGGCTGGAGGGAGCTCTTCAGGCTCTGAGGGCTCTTGGGAACTTCTTCTTGGCTTCCAGCAGCCTGTGAGAAGGTCCCAGCTGGAGGACACACAGTTGCTTGTTTCACATCAAGGCACGTGCATGCTCTTAAGAGTGTGACAGATGGTGAGGGGAAGGTACCGTGGGTCTCCAAAATCCACAGAGGCCAAGTACCCCCATAATTAGACAGGCAGAACTGTGCACCATGCGATAAAGTTGGCCTGATCCTGCCTGGTGCTGGCTCCTGATGCTCCAAGGGCACCTGGCAGAAGGCTGGTGGAGCTTGGCAGACTCAGGCCCCACGCTCAGAACAAGAGGTGTATTTATGCAGAGCACGGCGCTTGTCTGTGGCTGCATTCACGTGGGTCAGGTTGATGTTCTGGCTCTAAATGAGCACCTTTGTGCTGTGGGCAGTGACGGCCCCTGGAGCACAGGGGAGAGCAGTTATATACGTTAATTTAAAATGTTTCATACAGTGAGGGAGAGTCCAAGTAAATAAATAACTGCTGGAGAGGTGGGGGTGTTCCTGCTAATCACTTAAATACTGGTCTGGGATTGTACTATTTATGTCCAAACAAATGCAGGTTAAGCAGTGCTAAGGATTATAAATGATTGTTTATTAACACCAGGCAAACAAGGGAGATCAAAGGGCTCCTTCCATTCCCTCTGCTCCAGAAATGAGGGTCTTTATCAGTTAGTTGAGAGGGGACTATTCTCTTTATTGGTCACTGGTACTCTTAGGTTTGCTTCACCCAGATTGAGTGTGGAGTTAAGGTGAGGTGTTACAGTATCTCTCACACTTGTCCTGACTGGTTCAGGCGTGACAGCCATTGACTCTCCCTGTTTTACTAGGAGGAGAATAGTGCCTGCCTGCTCCAAGGGCAGGGAGGCAAGGGGGCTTCATAGGGGCAGTTTGTGATAAAAACCAGCTGCCAAGGCCAGCCTTTGTTGCCAGTGCTTCCATCCTGGGGCCTTTCTGGGGAGACAGTTTGGGGCTGGCCCTCCCCATCTGTTATTGGAGCAGTAGAAAGAGCCCAGTGAGGGCTTGACTCCTGTCCCTTGGACCCTGCAAGGGCAAAAGTGTCATTGTCTGGCAAGCTACCTCTCTCCAAGCTCCCTGCAGGGCCAGCTTCAGTGGAGACCATGAAGGGAAGCACATACATGATGCTGTCATGCAGGGTGACTCCTGCACTGTCCTTGTGAGTCCCTGGGTGCTGCCATAGCCGTGCCAGCTGCTCTGGGCCAGACTCCATCCCACTTCCATGCTGTATTCCAGGCTGTGGAAGCTCTTGGCAGCCTGTTAGCTGTAGCATGATGGAGCTATTTTGAAAATGCCCAGCTGGCAGCAGGCACAAGAGTCTATGGGTTTAGTAAATTTGGAGATTAACAGCAACTTCAAAATGCCATGGCAGACTTAATCCCCCACCTGCATATTTAGGCACCTGAATCCCTTCAAAAACCTTTTGCTGAGCTGCTTCATTTCTGATTAGGGTTATCTCTTTGTTATGTTCTCCTTCCTCAAGGATTTGCAGCTTATAAAAAGATTGGGTAGCTGGATGGGAAGCTCATGAACCGGTGCCGTGCTCACAGAGCTGCTCTCCATCATAATGCCCTTTCCTGCTCTCTTCTCCCTTCCTCAGGACACTGGTGGATGCAGCTCTTGTAGCAAAGGACACAGTTGTGTGCTGCTTTGAGAATGAAAACACGGAGCGGTGCCTGGCTGTCTGGAGGGGCTGGAGTGCCAGAGACTTTGACATCTTCTACCAGGCCTACGAGGAGCTGGGAAGGCTCGAGACCTGCATGCGCAAGAGGAGGTAGTGCTCGTGGAGCTGGGACCTGAGACTCGACGGGAGATGGGAGTGTCCTGCTCCAAGCACACCTGGACTCAGAGACTCGGCCTGGAGAGGCAGGGGATGAGGAGTGATGTGGGGGGTGTGTGTCTGGTTTGCTGCTAGTGAGCACTGTGGGGTTTCTGGGGCTGGAGTCCCATCAGAACTTCTGGGGAATGAAGAAACCTGTGAGAGCAGGGCAGGGATGAGCCCAGGAGCTGGGTCAGTCCTCTGCTCTCCTGCTCTGTCACACACACCCCTGCACTAATTGAGAGCAGAAGGCAGAGGCGGCTGCAGGTCTGCACGTGCCTCTATTTCCACTTTTTTTCTTCCCCATTTTAAATTCCTTCCTCACCTTCAGCATGCCCTGGCTGCTGCTGCTGCTGCTGTTGCTGCTTTGATCATGTGTATGTCACCCAGGAGAGCTCCCTTAGCTCCATGGGTTCTTCCCTGGGAGCCTGAGCACGTTCCAATCCCAGCTGCCTGCTGGCTGGCAGTGCAGGACACTGTGGGCTGATCCATCCTGTTCCCAGGCGAATGCATCTGTTGGAATCCCTGCACTGTGGGACTGCTTTCCACCTCCCTGCAACTCCATTGGAGGCTACTTCAGGTGTAGTCCCTGTGTAGAGACACCCAGGTGTTGGAACTAGCAATAAGCTGTGGCTGGCCACTGCATTTCTGGTTCCTAAAAGTTGTTGTGGTACAGTATTCCTGTGAGGGAGCCCAAAACAACCTGCCAGGAATGCTGCACCTCAAGTGAGTGAGCTGGTTCACTGCACTGCTGCAAAGTCAATTGTCAGTGGAGCTGATGGAAAGCAAAGCCACTGGGTGTGACACATGCTCTTGGTGGAAGAGAAGAGAACCCTGTGAACGGGAAGGTTTATAAGCTGTCTCTGCTCCACCCCTCTTGGGAAATGCACTCTGGAGCAGTGGGAACACAATAAGCTCAGTTTGCCCATGTATCTGTGCAGCTTCTGCCCACCACAGCTTGTATTTTATCTTCATTAGTGGCCTGGGATGCTGTATTGGCTCTGAATCCAATTGCACTTACTTATCCCAAGCATGTACAGCAGTGTATAAAGTGAGCCTGGCTACACATCCTGTATAAAGTGTACAGTTTGAATTTTAGACCTTTTTTTTTTCTATCCCAAGAAACTCGTGTGAGCATCGGCAAGGCTGGCCAAGGCCGAATGGGCAGGTTAACCCTCTGGTTCACATTTCTGTTGCAGGCTGCTAAAATACCCTTCTTCAGAAACAGAATGTATCTTAAAATAAACAGGTTCCCCCCCAAAAAGACACTGCATTTGTGGCATTTTTTATTGGCAGCCTCTGCCTGTGTTGGCTGCGGGGCATTAAGGTTTGCAGCGTGATGCTGATGCTTGTCCTGAGAAGCACAGCTGGAATGTCAGTGTCAGCTTTCCCCCAGCCCAGTCTCAGAGCAGCAGGAGCACATGGAAGGGGCTCGACACTTGGAGGGAAGCAGATGCTCAGATGGGATTAACCCCCCTGTACCAGCACTGGCAGTGGGAGGGTGGTGGGTGCCAGGGCACTCATGGAGGAAGCAGAGAGAGATGAACAACAGGACCCACTGCCACCAGGATTAATTGATCCATCAGCACCAGAGCACCAAATTCCCCCAGCTTTGCCCACTCTCCCAGCTGCCTCCTGTGAGCAGGGAGCTGCATGCTCCAGCCTGGGCTTTTTTCCCTGGAATGCTCAGTGGTCCTTTACCTGCTTCAAAAGAAATACACCCAATTCCCATCTGGATACTGATTGATATTCCTGGTTTGGGCTGTTTCTTTGCTGGCATCAAGCATGGTGAGCAGGATGCAACATCATGCCCTGGGATGAAGAACAATTGCTGTGCCCAATATATGCATCCCAGCTTGGAGCACAGCCTTTACAGTTTTTGGGGGTAGAGGTGTGGATGCAAAATGCACCCAATTTCTAAGGCCCCGCATCCTGATGCTTTCTTGGGGCCTTTTAGGGCCTCAGCAGAAGCCTCCAGAACTGTGGCTTTACTGACCACACCAACCTGGGGCTGTCCAAACCCTCTGTGTGCAGGAAGATGAGGAACACTGCAGCTAATTCTGCTAGGAAGGAAAGAAGGGCCAGCTCTGTCTCATTGCTTGCAGTGCACTGGAGAGTAGGGCAGGAATTGTTGTAATTCAATGTATTAGAGCAAAACCCACCTCTTGTGCCTCGCCTTAGAAGGTGGGGGCAGGTGAACATCCACGAACCAGTTGGATGCTCCCTCCATCCCACTGCACTGCAGGCCCTTGGCTTCAGTGTAAGGAAAAAATTAGACAACTTCTAAGGAAGGTGGGGAAAGGGGCAGCACTCGCTGCTTTGTATTCTACTACTGAAAGGACAGAGGAAATTAGTTTTCTTTAAGCAAACTTTAAAAGGACAGGAAATACTGTGGCTATTTCAGGCTGCTGGTCTGCCCTTCTTACCCTGTCTGGCAGTGGTGGACGGGGATGGGAGCTCTGTTGGGCTTTAGTGACTTAACTGAGGTGGAGGAGGAGGAAGATGGGTTTGGGGATGGAGATGGGGATGAGAGTTGTGATGAGGATGGGGCTGGGGATAAGGCTGGGAATTGGGATGATGATGGTGTGAGGGACTGGGCTAGGGCTGAGCTCACCTGAGGCAGGTGCTCAGCACTAAGGAAACCACCTCCAAATTATGTTGGCAGTGAGCAGAAGGTGGGAGAATGTACCCAACCAATGAAGTAGAGCATCCACAGTGATTCAGGTTCCTCAGGGCCATTACAGTCCTACCCCACCACAAAGAACCACCCTGGCAAACCCAATGTTGGCAGAGCCAACGTTGGCAGAGCCAAAGCCAGCACAGCAAACAGCCTTTATCTGGCCCTATCACAGCCAGTTTGCTTTGGAAGTTTATTTTATCATGGAATTATTTTAAACTGTGCACTCTGTGTGAGCCCTTTTGGTGAAAAGTCAATAAAGCACAAAGGTGGTGTTATTTGCTTGTCTTCCTGATCTAAAACAGTCACTGAGAGGTGGAGCAAGTCCATGGCAAAGTCTTCTCAGCACCCCCATCCACATATAGGGAACCCCCAATTTCCAAGATACTCCAGCCCAGCATGCTAGAAATGTTGGAGCCAAATCAGGTCAATTAAAGTTGAGGTTTTTATTGAATTAAAGTGTGAAAGTAAACACAGCCAACCCAGTATTTGGGCTGGTATTCTTTTGATGTTAATGCAGTTTTTTTCACCTGGCTCATAAACATGATTTAGAAGGTGGTAGAGATTCCTGGCCTGGAGGAGAGCTGGGAGATGGGTTTTGGAGCTTGGAAAGGACACAGACTTGGTTTTTGTGCCTGGGAAAACGTCGGCGGCAGTTCGGACATGAGGAATAAAAATGTTTCTGGCAGCAGCAGCCAGGTAAAACCCAGTAAAATAGTTGGGGCAGGACTCCTCTTGGGATGTGGCTGCACTGCCTTGGCTGGGGAGCCCAGGATGTCTCCAAGGCTGCTCATGCCCAGGGAAGAGGTGGCTTTTCGAACCCCAGCTGGGATCAACCCCCCTGAATTTGCTCCAGCAGCTCAATAATGCACATTGGTAGAGTGCAGTCCTGGGTTCAGAAACATTCATTTTAACCAGGTCCCACCAGCCCAGGGATCACCAGGGCCAGAGCAGAGAAGGAGCCTGGTGGGACCTGGATGCATCTACCCTGGCAGGAGTACTGACCTGCTCCCCATTTTTATTGCCTGTGCAAGATTTTCTTTCCCGAAAGCTCCCGAGTGCAACTGGCTGCGTGAGCAGGGTATTTTTAGTAAGTATTCATGCGAAACAGCTCAGGCCAATAATATGCAATGTAAAGTCAAAGCTTCCACAAAAACTCAGAGTAAGCAGATTTTGGTCAGCAGGATGTTCTGCTGATTTTGGTGAAAGGAACCATCCAGCCAAGTCCAAGGGAGCTACACAGGACTGGAGCTGGTCATTAATTTTTCCAGGTAATAAAACCCCACTGGGAGTAAAAGACCAAAACTTGAAATTGTTCCACAGATGACTCTGCAGTTACAGAGAAATGTTTCACCTGTTTCAATGTGTCACCTCGAGCACAAAGGTCACCAAAAGCGCTGGGTGAGCATTTCCCAGACCTGTGCTCTCCCTGACTCCTTTACCATCATTGATCCCTGAGGTGATGCCAGGCAGTGGTAATGCATCCAATCTCCCTTGTTGTTGCCTCCCCCTGAAGCTTCACATGCAATTTAACTAAGCAGCTGAGGAAGATTTATGGAAAAGAAAGAGTTCAGCACAGCCTTGAGACACCAGAGCTCAAGGCTTACAGTGAATTTTGGCCAATCCTCCCTACAGCCCATGGACAACCAGGCTCTCCCATCCATCCCACAAACATCCCCTGCCAGAAGGGTCCCTGCCAGACCAAGGCTGACTTTAGGCCCCTTTGTAAGTCCCCACAATGTTCACTTCAACTCCTCTTGGCCATTGGCTCCATCTTCGGCAGGTGACAACCCCCCCAAAGCTGATCAGCTTCTAGGGACACCCTCTGGGGCTGGTCACTGCCAGAGACCAGGCTCTGGGGAGCACCAGACTGGGGACAAGAACCCAACTGCTGAAGAGCTGCAAAACTCTGCTTGGGTGGGAGTTTTATTGCTGTGAGGATGCCTGTGCACGGCAGCTGACCTGGGTTATCTACACCAGACGAATGAGGAAAAGGAGTGTCTCACATTTTTAACTGCTTTAATGAAGAGGAAAGCATCTCAATAGATAGCAACGCTGAGCACATGACTGGTCCTTCAGTTAAAGGATGGCACCATCTTATTTTCTCATACCTTAATGACCTAGAGGAAAACCCTCCAGGGTTTTCCAGCACCAATGGGATTCTCGGCATGAAGGAAACTTCCCCCCAGAACAAACAACTGGAGTAAACTTCCAGCTCTCCAAAAAATTTTTGTCAAGGCGGGGTCAGCACCAGCCAGCCAATGGCTTCCACCTGGTCCACCTCCTTGGGGCAGCAAATACCACTTACAGTAGCATAAAATGGGTTTTATGCATGTAGACTTTATCACAGAGGGTTATAATTAGAAATTCAACTTTAAAATTCATTCCTTTTAAGCTGCGAGTCCCTAAAACATGTGAACGATGTGGGGCCTCAAGAGCTGCCTGCAAGCTTAGTGTAAAAGTCACTTTTAATACAGATTTGGTAACAGAATTAGAGCTGCGGCAACTGAGCAAAAAAAAACCCCAATACCAGATGGGTGCTGTTCATTAAATGGCTTTTTCCAGTTCCATACATTCTGCTTTTACCGGCTGTTACGGGCTAAAAAAAGTCCTACATAATCATAAATGTTAATAAATACAGTACAAGTACAGGGCATTTTTCCCCCCCCTCTCTTTTGGTGCAGTTCTTTAGGGTTCATATTCTTCAAGCTCTTTTCTGCAGCCACAAATACAAGTTGCTTTTTTTTTTCCCCTTTCCCTTGTGTGATGAAACACTTCTGCAATCCCTAAGATTCTTGATTTGGGAATTAATTTTTACATAAAAAAGCCTCACGCCAATACTGAACAACCGGCAGAGCTATTAAAAAGTGCTCAACCCACTTAATAATTATTTTTACTGTGTTTTGAATGCACAAAACATTACAACATCATTCAGCCTTGTCATCATATTCATTTAAAATGTATAGCTGTGGATATTTTCAGACAGCAAAAGTACTTCTAATCTTTCCATGAGGAAAAAGTCAACGCCAGGGAATGGCACAGCTTATCAGGGTGTGGATTGCACCCAAGAGCCTGATGATCAGGATTGTTTTCCCTTTCCCCAGAGCCAAGGGACACGGCATTAAGCTTATTCCAGGCCAAAGCACAACACAGAGGTCAAAACCCTTTGAAAGAGGGAGATCCTTTTACCTGGATTCCCAAAAGTGTGTTGCCTCTGCACTGTGCCTACGCTGGATGAAACGATACGGACTGACGACATAAGCAGCTCCGACTGCAAATAAAAAATCTTTATTGCATCTTAGAAGCAAGTCTTAAAAAAAAAAAAAAAAAGAAAAGAAGAAGAAAAAAAATTTCCATGCACTGAATTCATCCAAGTACCTATATCCTTGGGACTGTCACCAGAAAATGATGAACATTGTAAGACACCGACTGTACACTACTTGCAGTTCATACTCCAGACACGTGTAAACAATGGTTATTTCTTCTACTGGAATAGCAATTGCTCCATAAGATCCCTTCAAATATGGCAACAACCACCAAAGCATCGGTTTCTTTCCATTCCTTCACTTGTCTCCCCTTCCCAAAGAGCAGGCAAAGTGGAACTGAGGGCAATGAGACAAAATGGTGCTGGAGGATATGATAGAAAAATATATTGTTCACTGGTTTTTATTTTTTGTTTCTGCTGAGCAGGATATTTACAGGTAGGTAGGTCCCAAGAAATCATCTGCTTTGATAACAAACAATGTTCATTTACTGTCTAAGTCTCAATGTACAGAGTTCCCTTTCTGGCTTTAAGGCACTTTATTTTGTGTATTTTCTCTTACCTTCCTAGGTGTTAATTCATAGGGATCTCACTTTCCTTGCATTCGGCCCCCCATCCCCAATTCCTCTTGAAATACCAAATTCCTAAGCTCACTGAAGTAATTCTAAAAATGTTTAAGAAATTTGGGGGGGAGAGAGGGGGAATATTTATGAAAAAATATTTTAGAAAGTAATCTTTGGAGATCATTTACTGTAAGTATGATGTACACTACCTTATCAGTGAGAAGATGCAATACATTCCTAATATATATATATATATTTACACACACATATATATATATATAAAATATTAAAATGACTAACAGATATTCAAGGAAAGGTCAAGAATCTAAACCAATGGATATTAAATAAATTAACGGTCTAGCAGATACAGAAAAAAATAATCCCAAAACAAAACTACTAATCAGATGTAGTAATTGTTCCCATTAACATCACATAATCAACTGAACAAAATTGATGCAATCGGGCGCAATACACTTGGTACAGAGGAGTTTTCCAAGTTCTTGTCAGGAATCTTGGATTGTTCATTGTGTGCTGTCGTTTGGCTGCAAGAGATTCCCATTTCCCAGCCTCTTCCCCTCCCTCATCACACTTCAGCATTTCCTGGTCGCATTGCTCAGCTGTAGGACAGCGGTTGAGGACAATACAGAGAAGCCACCAAGGATTCCTAAAACATTCCGTCCATATATATGGACCAAATAGAAACCACAACAATTTCTACAAGGACTCATGGGATCACGGGTTGTGCTTACTTCCTTCCCTCCCTTGGAGTCGCCTGCCCATAATAAGTGGAAGTGTATTTTTAAACTGAAATAATCAGGAAATAATTAAGACAAACCCCCTCCTGCAATTGTCACCCTTCTCATCGCCACAGCGATTTGGCTTGTTCTAACACAATTTGAAAATTAATGGCTATCCTGAACCAAAGGAGCAGAATCTTTGCATGGGAGCAGTCACACCAAAACATTCAGACACAGCGTTTTGTCACTTGGCTTTGCACGCTCAGGTCCCAATTTACAGAATCCCAGCAACGAAGACAGCAATGGGAATGGCAGGAAACAATCTTTTGTTCATAAGGAAATTCTAATTCAAGTCAGATTTCCGCTGATTGGTCAGGTAACTCTTAAACAATTATTTTGTTTTGTCTGAAGGCAAATATTGATCACAGTTTTGTTCAAAACCAAAAACACAACAACAGAGAAACAGGAGGGCCTTGTACTTCTCAAAACGAGCGCTTTGTATGAAAACAACGATGATTCCTAAAATATATCCTGTGTGGTCTTTTAAAAGTGAATTATCAAAAAACATTTTCCCAAAAATAAATTAGATAATTAAAAAAAAAGTCTTTTCCAGCATAGCTGGACATTAGGCTGTCCTCACTGAGCCATTAGTATTGCTGCTTTTCCCAAAATTTGGGTCGTTTTTTTCAAACCATATTTCAGCCAGCTGTTGTGTGGACCCATAAGTTGAAGCTTTGGACCCCAAGCACATTTTATATTGTTTTGGATCAAGATTAGGGTCACAAAAAACAGGGTGATGCACATGAACTACTCCAATCTCTTGGCTTCGGAAAACTTTCAAGCCAGCTTGAATGACTTTGTTAAATAGATCTACGTCTTCAAGGCCCCAACCTTGGATGGAAACATCAAAGCCACCTGCTTGAAGAAGATCACCTTTGTAAATACAGGTGATACCAAAGCCGTAGTTCCTCCAGAAACCTGTTTTCTGGGTGAAGGCAAAGTGATTGTCACTAGGAACCTTTCCACTATAAACAATCTTTGGATCATACTGGCTAAAAATGATGGGAAAATACACTTGTTGACCCAAAACTGTGTTGGCTCTACACCGCTGGAGGAATTCTGCCGTAAGCAGCAAGTCAACATCGCAGAAGAAAAGTAAGGACTCATTCTGGAACTGTGAAGATCCAACTTCCAGAGCCAATGCCCTCGAGAACTCCCCCGACACCGGTAGAACCTGCATGTCAGCCTTGGGGTACTTGGAGCGGTAATCTTTCATCAGATCCATCTGCTTTGCCTTGTCGGGGTTGGAGTTGGAATTGAAAATCAGGACAACCAGCTTGACATTCTGGTTTGGAATGAGGCACGTCTTTTCAAAATTCCCCATGAATCTTGCAAACATGTCAAAACGTCCGGAGAGAGGAATCAGGATGTTGATCCTCTTGTCTTTGAGTTCCTTCCTTTCTGCTTTAGATCTGCTGAGCTGGAAGGGAACAAACATCTTCAGCGAGTTGGAGAGGAAAGACAACGATCCAGAATCCTGGTTGATTTTGCTGGCCAGCTCTTTGCCATCCATCTCTTCGTGCTCCATGAACTGGATCTTGCTGAACGTCTGCTGCAGGTACGCGTGCCTCCGGACAGGGACCGTCATCTTCTTCCCCTTATGCTTCTTGTACAGGAGCAACAAGTCGAGCACATACTCTGCTCCGTACATCGGGTTTACCCTGCGATAGCCATACTGGATTTCCTTGAAATCTATGATCCTCCCCCGGGTCTTAGCGTTGGCATTGATCATTTCCATGACCTGCATAACGATGTCATCCAACGCTTCGCGCTGAGATGAGTCCATTCCTCTGCGAGGGGGCTGCCCGTCAGCACCCGAATACAAATATTTTCCTGTAAGAAACTCCCACTCTAAGATCTCTTCCCGGTGGCGGGGCTGGAATCGCATGAAGGAGGGTGGCATCCCCAACTGCAGGTCTTCCTTGTGGATTTCAGTGTTGCTGTATTTGCTCATCAGGACGATCTCCCGGTGCAGCTGCACGGTCCGGTGGCGCAGCTCCGCAATCTTGCGGCTCAACATGTAGCTGTGGAGCCTGTACTGGTACGGGGGGTTCTTGTTGGGGTGCAGCGTTATAGCCCGGTGTATTTTGCTGTTCCTCAGGTCTCGGATATAGCCTTTTTTGTTCTTCTCATAATTCTCATAGAACAGCTGCTGCATCTAGAAGAGGGAAGAGAAGAAGTTACAGTCTCGGCAGTGTGGTCCCTGTGAAAGTCAGCCCACACCCCTGCTGGGAGAGGACCCCTCCTCGCTCACAGGGCCAGAAGGCTTTCTGAGTAAGCTGTTCTTGGGTTTAGGCACAGGTTATGGCAATACCAGCTGCTATTCAAGGAAATTAAGAGGATTATTCATTGTAAACTGGTGAAAGAAACATCTATCATGGATTTGGGATTAGTACAGCCCATTCTAGGGATATCACCGTCGGGCAAACAACTGAGCAGTAAGTTGGCTGTAAGCTCATTTTTTCAGAACACAACATCACCAGGAAGAAAACACCATGAAGTGTTCACTACAAAACCCTTAACTATTCATCTGCTTCCCATTGTTTTAATAATAATAAAAAAGAGCAATAAAAAAGGCTGCCACGTAAATACTAAGAAAGACTGACAACACATTTTCCGTTACACCCAAATGCTCTTTAGGCATTAAAAATCCAGATACAGGCATTAAAAATCCAGGTTGCTGAATATGTTAGACAAGATGCCAAATATGTTATCCCAAGTGCTGCAATGCAAAGCTACAGTTGTCATTTTAAGATGTCAATAAAGTCAGTAAAGTGCACCCGAGATTCCTAGAGTTCCAGAAGGCAGGTAATACAGGATGCATGTGTACACTAGAATTAAAAACATCCTTAACATGGCAATTGTTATTTTGAAACAAGAAGATAGAGAGCTCAGATTAGATTTACAAGCCTTAGGAAAGCAGAAAAACCAGCTTTACAGTTTTCAGTAACTCAGGCAGTAGCTGATATGAAAGACAAAGCAGGATGATAACGAGGAAAATAAGTTGGAAAAATAACAGGAAAAAAACCTTTGAGGCCGAAGGTATATCCCAGCTTGGATAATGGAAATTTAAAAAGATCATGGGCAGATTTTATGTCACAGCACAAATATCATCAACCTGCTGAAGGAGCTGACACGGCACCTCCATTCCATATGGGATCCAACTGATGTTACTGGCAGTGGAATTTGCTACAGGTAACACAGTCCATAAAGCACAAAGAGCTTAAAGGGCTGTCGAGATTGGCAAAGAGCTAAACTGAAAAAAGAGAATGACTCGAATATGATGACAATTAAAACGAGCACTGAAAGGAAAATCACCAGCACAGAAACCCTCCCTTTACCAGCTGCTCAGAGCCAGCACAAGCCCTGTTTTATTAGGCCTTTGGTTGCATTTTTCCCATTATTGTGGACAGACATTGAATCCAGGGATAAACTTACACCTGGGTTTAATTGCTGCTATCTTAACAAACCAGCCGCGTGCATGCTGAAACCTGCCAGTCGGCGTATCGCTGCAGACAGCGCAGGAGCAAGCTGTGCCTACTGCAAGCATGGATTTTAATCTGAACAAATATAAGTCATTGCAAAGGAGGGAGGCAGGAATTTCAGCCAGATTGAGAAAGAAAGGACACTTATTTCATGGGTCAGCCCCAGCCCCCAACCCCTTCTTTCCTGCTCAAGTTCACCTTCTTCCCGCTCTCCCCCAAGCGATCCCTGCTGCGTGCCTGCTGTCTGGGAGCAATCCAGGCCAGAGGATAGATGGATCTGTACAGCAACACAGCCAAAGGAGAACATCTTGGCCATGGCCTCTTGGCAGGCCTCAGATGAGCTGCCTGTCGAGATGTATAATATCCCTTTAGAAGTCATGCAAGATTTAAAAGAGCGCTACGGGCAGAGGTTAGCTGGTCTAATCCTACATTCAGCAGAGTTATCCGAACTGAATAAACTTCTTGCCTTTCCCAAGAAGCACGTTTTTCCACTGCCCCAAAGATGTCCTTCGTTTCTATCCATATATTGTTTCCTCTACAACTAACACTTTATTTTTTCGGTTGCTCTGAGCCTCGCTGCTGCTGCGAAGGGCTCTAGGAGACCTCACATCACACCCACTTCGGGTCAGTCCTGTGAGCACAATTTGTTACAGTGGAGAGCTCACATGGAAAAAGAACAGGATCAGTCCAATACTGCAGGACTGACACGGATATTTTACTGGCTCCACTCCCCTATCTTCTCTAAAACTACTTATATAGAGAACTGGAAGTACTAAATGCATGTGGCAATAATTTTCGTAACATTTTAATTACAACTATGGGCAGAGGCTTTTCTTCACAGACTACTGTGATATTAGGTAAAAATTCTTAAATCACAACATTATGCTGCTATTATTTAAAAGAAAATTGACAACAGGACTTAATTTCAAATCTTGTTTTGAGTATATAAGAAAACAAAATCAAGACCATGCAGCCTGAAAGCATTTACTCCAAAATTGCTACCTAGGGCATTCTGAATTAGCTGCAAGAGGAAACCACAAGAAGCAGAAAGGCTTTCAGATTACACAACAAAGTTTTAACAGAATACTGATGGGCAGGAAAATGTTATGAAACTTCCCAATGGAAGTAAAGATAGGAATCCCTAGCAAATGGCCTTAAATAAAATTAAGAAGCATAGTTTCAAGCTCTGGATTTAAGCTTCTTAGCTAGGCTAGTTAACTTTGGAACTTCTAATACTACTTATTGCCTTTTCCAAAAACTAGCTTACTTCAAGAACTGAACTGAAAATAAAATGTATCTCAGCAAGGCTTTACTGCTGCTTCAACGTAAAGCAACTTACAATGAAACATCTACTCACAGCTACCTTGCTCCAGCCAAAAAGGTGACAACTGCCCAAACCTTGTGCTCTGGCCAAGCCCACAGTGCAGCTAATGAGAAGCACCCCAGCAGCCAGGCTTTTATATAATCCTATTTTTCAGAAGAATGCCTTGCAAGGCTGGCACGTTTGATGTTTTTCCTGTGAAGTATCCCCTCTCTCCTGCTCCAGCGTCCCTCTTGTCTCCTCACATTCAGCAAGCTGCAGCAGGCACAGGATGTGCCAGCACCCCACAGCTCCAACACCCATCTGGGAGCCAAGGTACACCCCACACCAGCAGGAAACACAAAGGATGTTGGAAGGGGTTAATCAATTCCCTACAGAGAGTACAAGGACTTACAAGCTATATTTTCACAGAGCTATACACGAAGTCCAAGTGGCCAGTGGCCAACAGAGCCATTTAACCCTTCCTGGGCTGAGGCACTGGTGGACAGTGACCCAGTGCCACAGAAGGGCTTTCCTCCAGGAGCCAGCCCCATATGGACTGTGTTTTCTCACCCACGTCTACAAACTTGAAGGAAATGAGCAGTTCCCTCCACGCCTTTTGACAGCTCCACCAACTTGAATTTGCTGAAATCACTAAGGCAGCACTCATCCTCAGTATTGGGTTCAACCACTAACAAGGGCAGTGCCCAAATATCACAAATCTCTGCTAGTGTAGTTTTCAACTTGTCTGGGTCCAAAACACTATGATAAATATTATCTATTACCACACACCATCTTTTGACTCCACGTGATACTGGAAAGCCATAAGGAAGACAAAAAATCATAATTAACTCTTGTGTACATCTCTAATGGGGAGGTGGAAGAAGACCAAAGAGAAAGTAATATCTGTAATTTATTTGCTCCTCCCATGTAGCAGACATTAAACACACACGTGGGGAGCAACACTAGCCCAGGATGTTCATGTCTCCAACAGGCATTACGTGCAAGATTCCCCATGCCTGTTACCAGAGCCCTGTGAGCTGAACTCCTGCAAACTCTTCTTTTAGTGAAACAGGTTTCTCTATGATTCTTTTTTTAAAAAAGAACCTTTCATGGATATTAATTTTGCAATGATTATATTCCAAGCATGCTTTATTCTAGTGCAGAGCACTGAGAGTGTAGGGATACAAAGAAGAGCTACTCTTTATTGACCACTATTTACTCTAGACCTGTTGAAGCCTTAAAAACCCTAATGTTCCCCAAACCATTAGAGACTGAATGTTTAAACTGTGGTACAGCTGTTGTGGGCACTGCTGGCTCATATCCAAAAGACCAACTGAAAGGAGAGAGTGATATATATTTACACACACATAAAGAAGTCTTTTGCAGGCCAAAAAAAAAGTGTATTGGAGAAAATGGACTTTAAAAATAAGACCAGTTTATGCAGAAACTGGCCTGCAGCCACGGATCAGCCCCCGAGGGCTTTCTCTCACAGCTCCAGATTGTACTACCAGACCCCAGAAAACACAGCCCCACAAGTCTCATGAAAAGCAATCACGGACAAGACATGTTGTATGGCAGGCTTCAAAATGCCCAAGATGGGCTTTAAATACAAAGCCAAGCTAATTAAAAGCTCAGAAGATGGTTAATGTCACCTAGTGCTGAGCACCTCCATGGGGCAGGATGAGCATCTGGGTCACTCTGCAGCCAGTGTGGAGCTGTTGTGTGGCAGCAGCATGGGTGCTGGGACAGCCCTGCCCCTGCCCCACAGCTCTGCAGCCAAAACCAGGCAGGATGCTCACCCCTATCTCCTCCTTGCTCCTCCCTCTAGAGATGCACCAGAGGTGCTGCAAGGGGCAGTTCCTCTTGGCTGGTTGAAGTGAAATGAAAGACTTTCTGCACCCACATCCCAAGGAACTGCATGAAATAATTGTAGCTGCACTAACACACCTTTGCCACTTTGCAGTGATTACCTGCAATAGGTCTCTGTTTTTTATGTCACTAATACAGCTCAATTGATCAAGTCTTTTGCCAAGGGAAAGGAGCAGTGGGGCTTCGTTCACTGCTGGCTTCCCTATGGTGGAGGGGGAGACTGGAGGGACCTTCTGGATTAAAAAAAAATAAAAATATTCTGGGTTCTTTCCATTTAAATCCTGAAGCTTTATGTGTGATCCTACAGCTAAACACTGACATGACTGAAACCAGTCCTTCAGACAAAGTTATTATGATGGAGACAAACACAGGGAAGTAAAGGATAAACACTCATTTCCAGTGAACTTGGCCACTCGTTCATGCCTGTAACCTCCCCAGTTGCCACTACAGGAAAGGATGCAGGAAACACCACTCGGCACTGGGAGATCAGACTTCCCTCTCAGCTGGCAAGTGAGGCTGAACTCTGGAGCAGGATTAAATTATGTGATTCCTCAGACAAGTTACTTCTCACACAAATTTCACCATGTGCTGCTGGGTTCACATTTACTTCGTTTCATAAAGAGGGGCAAGAAAATCATCCTGAGCAGCCAGTACTCAAAATTTCCATGGCAGATTACAAGGGAAGCAGAGGCAAATCCAGCTGTGACCTCTGGGTGCAATAACTCCAGGCTCTGAAGCAAGAAGTTTATTTTGTACAACACAAATGCCTCTTCTTATATGATCCTAAGTCAGTCTCACTCAAGAGCCTCACAGTGCCTTCTGCACAGCTCTCCTCTCCCAAGTATTCCAGAAAGGAAGCCAAGTACTGAGGCAAGTTTCAAGCACAGCAAACTCAAGGTCATTGAATTCCCAAGGAATCTGTGAATTAAAAGAGTTACTGCTGAAGTTCAAGCTTTTGTGAACCATACCAAGTAGCTGTTTAATTAAACAATTGTTCTTCTCCCAATCATTCCTTGCTTAAGCAAGTAGAAGAGCTTAAAAATTACTTATTCATTTACAGTTTCTCAAACCAAGTAGCCTTTAAAGTATTTCCAGCTTGGCAACAGAAAGAAGAAAACCTGCAAAAATGAATGGGTCTTCAAAACTGGCACCGTGTACCTCACCTCTGACCCTGAGCTTGACAATCTCATTACCCAAAACCTACACGTGGGAGCAGTCCAAGGCACTTGGGAACTGAGATCCTGCAGCTAGGAAGCAGAAAACTTCCCTCCTCCTGGCCCTGCATTAAACTGGTCCATCTAAATGAGGATACAGAAACCAGATAAAACAGAATGTACCAGTTTAGGATATTGGCATTTAACTGTGCAAACCTTAGGAGAGCTGGATGTGATTGTGAGGTTTTCTTCCAAAAGGCTCTGATTTGAAAGAAACAAAAACAAATAAAGCACCACAAAATATTAACAAATGTTCTGCTCTACAGCTATTAAAGAATCAGAATATCGTAGATCCTAGTGGCTAATTGTCATTGTGATTGCCTGAGAAAATATTCTCAAAAGTTGTTTCTAATATAATTTCTAAACTGTGAGTCCTAGTGCAAACTGCTGCGCTGCACGAGGCTCAGTCTTGCTCAAGGCTTTGACCCATGGGGCAAATGATTCAGTTCTCCCTCTCCAGCCTCTGTCCCAGATCCAAACAAAACCAGGGACACAATGATTTGTTCATTTAAAGGCCAGACTCAGGGATGGTACCAAATTACTTGCCCACCAAACACACTGTCAGAGGATTTCTTTTCCTTGTTGTCAACTCCACACTTTTACTCTGCAGTACAGGCAGAGCACAAGAAAACTTGGTTTTCATTATGAATTTCAACAGGCCCATGAAAGACAGAGGAGCAGCCTTGGAAGTCTGTGTCTGCTCTTTCTCATGCAAAGTGTTAAGATTCCAGAGGAGCAGCACATGACCCTGTGAGGGTAGTTTCTTGGAGGAGATGAGCAGAAAGCTTCTGACACCCTGGCCAATATTTTTTTGGATGCTAAAAACAGAGATGGAGGGATGCAGTCTCCTCTGAGCAGGGTCTCACCGAAGAGAAGACCCCCCTCTGCACCACTGTGTGATTTTCCACAATGTGTTTTCCAAGAAGTAGCAATGTAACCATTTAGAAACACTTCAGTTCATGGAATTCAAAGATTCCTATTTGGGAGCTACTCTCCACATCCAGTGGTTTTGCAGGAGCTGAGAGCCATGATGGATGATGAGCCTCTTTTGGTCCACTTGGCAAGGTCACCACAAGCTGCTGCTTACAGGGAGGTGGAGAAGAAACCCTCTACTTGGAGAAACTTCAGCTGCAGCCCAGGCATGCAGTCACCATCTCAACATCAGTCCAAAGTAAGAAATCAAGCTGCAGCCGTGCAGCTTCTCTGCCAGACTGGATGGGGACAGCAGTGGTCCTGCATCACACACCAGGGAAGGTCTCCACGTCTCTGACGAAACCAGATTCTGCAGGAAGCCTGGGAGAAGGATTTGCTCTGTGGATCTGTCTGAAGGATTCATCCCTCTCAGTCCTGCCCATCAGCTTTCTTTTGCTACAGGATGTTTCAGGAACCCCCATTGCTTAGTAGGCACATGGAGCCCTGCATGGAGACAATGTCACAGTAAAAGGACTGAAGGGCAGGACTGGAACAGTCACATCAGTGCAAAGCTCTGAATCTCTCTTGAGCCTTCACAGGAGATTACTGTGAATATGATTAGGCAAAGATTCAGCCTCATAATAGTGACTGCTGCAGTTCTTCCCTGCATGTAAAAAGGTGGGGGTGTATTTTAAAAAACAGATTCATTTTCAAGATGTTCATCAATTCCAGCTTAAGTAGAAACATTTTAGATGAGGAGGGTCACAGCCTCCCTTTTCACGGCAACGTGTCACTCTTGCTGTTTCTGATCCCTTGAAAAGACTTGGGTCAGGAACTCATCTTTTGGAAAAGGCAAACAACAGAGCTGAGAATGCTCAGTAACATCCCCAAGACAAGGCCAACTGCTGGACTGCCTGTGTCAGAGCTGCAGCCTTCAAACCTGTGGTGCCAGGACACCCTCGAAGTGACAGAACCTTCCATAACTGTATTTATTAATCTGTCTGCTTTATGCTTTCCTAACAACTGATGGTAAAAGTGCTTTTCTGCCAGCTGCATCAGCATCAGCTAATGAAAATCGGCAGAAAATTTGGAATATATAAGATCTCTAATTTCTCTGCTAGTGAACCCTCCTCCCAGCTGCCACAACAGCTGCTCCATGGGTGCTGCTGTGTTGTGCCTCTGCCAGGTGAGCAGCTGGAAGAGGGGATGTTGCTCAGGATGCACTCTTGAAACCTTATCCCCTTCCAAATTGGTGGTGGCCTGTCCCTAGGAGGTGGCAGCTGCACAGCACTTCATGCTGGTGCAGGTATTTGAAACACAGAGCAAGGCAGCATTTAAATACGCTCTGAAAGTGGGCTCCTTCTGTCCACCTGACCTTGCTGATCAACACTTGGCTCCCCTCACATCTCTGCCTGGTTTGCAACAGCACAAGGGACAACGTGATGGTGAACTGCTGTTGTGTCAACTGGATGGCACAGCCATCTCTCCTCCAGGCTTGGATTTCAGTAAGTGCTCCAACATGGTGCTCCCTAATGCCTTCTTCCAGGGTCATGCTGAAGACATGCCTTGTTGGATGGTGCCGGAGGCTGCCCTGCTCTGGATGGGAGGCAGTGCTGGCTTTCCTGGTGTCAGCAGGACACCCTTCCAAGGCATCCAGCAATCAAGTGGGAACTTACTTCTCTGGCTGGTATTCCTGTATCAAGCTGTATTTAAAAGAACATCTCCTTTTTATTCCTGTTGGTAGAAAACCAGAAAGAGCTATAGGGCTCCTTATGAACTCCCACAGCCCCGGTGCCCAACAGTTTGTGACGCAGGCAGATGGTTTCCCACCTCCTCCTTCACAGCCTGAGAGCTCAGAGTGGTTCCTCATCTTGAATCTGGTTTTTCAGCCAGAGTCACCATTTCTGGAGGTGGTTTGAAGACTGTCTCCAAGGGCCTGGACTCAATCACCAGCTTGTTTCACACGGGGAGCAGCACAAGATGACAGCTTCCAGGGCTCACCAAAGCTGCACAGCATTGTTCTCAAGTGTGGGTATGAAACTCGCGCACAGCTTTTTTTTTTCACCCGAAGAATTGTTTAGTAATTGCTCAGAGGAGGGGAGGGAAATAAAGTCACAAACTCTTGTTTTATGTGGAGAAGCCACATGTTTCAGCCAGCCCAGGAGGATCCACAGCTGAGCCCTGGCCTGGGGATAACAGGGCTTTAGGAGGCTGTGATGGTAACGAGCATCGTGCGGTAACGCCGCTGCTGCAGACACGATTTCCACAGCCAGATGCCATGATTGTGCAAGAGTTTCTCTAGTGCTTGTATCATTCCCACACAGGACTTAGAGCCTGCTTGCTATTCTGTGCTGAGGTTAAAAGCAAAATCTGCCCTTTGTCCCATCATTGGAAAACATATGTACATCATCCAGCGTAGACGTGGCACTGCCAAAACTGCTCCAGTCTCTGCCTCAAAGAGTTCTGTCATCTTAAGATATGTGCACTACACAGCAGTTTGGTTATAAAAGATACTTGCTCCTTGATCAATGGGGTTTATCAGAGGGCTGGTAATTTCTCAAGAATCTGACTTTCATGCCCTGTAAGCCAAAAGTCCCATAAATCGTGAATTCATAGCTCTAACTACAAAGGTCACCTATTTTTATTGCTTGCTTCACTGAAGCAGAAGGGATAATATACTTAAAATTAGGCACTTTTTAGGAGAAAGCAGTGATTTACTAATGAGAATTGAAGCCTCATTTAGATAGGGTGGACAGGGTGGGTGGAGATTCAACACCCCAGAAAGAAAAGTGGTGAAAGAAGGGAAAAGTGGTGAAAGAAGGGAAAAGGGTGAAAGAAGGGAAAAGCATGGCTGCATGTGCACAGGACCAACCCATTCCTCTGCGATTTCATATATGCTCTGAACTAGAAGAAAGGCAACAACTTTCTAGGCAGTCCCAGTTTTTATTGTCCTCCTGTCAGTGGAACAACTTTCTCATTATTAAAACGAGCTGTCAGGCAGACTGGCATTTCCCTCCTCACCGTGTCCAAGTCAGCCCGTTCGTTCAAATATGGTTAAAGATTTCACATAGTGTTGCTGGCTAACTGTATATGGTCTGAGGTTTTCTGGAAGTTTGCTGTCTGGCACAGTTTGGAAAAGTAACAAGCAGCGTTACTCTGCAGTGCTGTGTAACCAAGTGCCTCTTGCATTACACACAGTCTGTCAGAGCAAGGGGTTCACCTCCACACTGGTGTTTAAGTCTTGCTGAAGTTCATCGTCCATCATCCAGCTCTGACAAAAAGAATATTCAACTGCTGCTTTTGTAATGCTCTAAATTAAAACAGGAGATGTGGATCCTGATAAATGAATGTAAATGCATCAGCCATTAGAAATGGAAAGATAAAAAATCACTGCCTTGAATATTCCCCAGCTTGGGGAAGGATTTGCTGCTCACACAACATATCAAACTCCCTTTTGAACATGAGCCACACATACAAAGAGTTTTCCTGTCCCTTCATAGGGTTTTCTTTGTTCCTCTGCTTCCAACCTAGAGGACGCTTCCTTCTGCTGGCTGCAACCAAGCTGCTGCAGGTGCAGTTTTGGGAGAGCAGACCCTGCTCCAAAACTTGTGCCCATTATCTGCAGGCACCGTGGCTTGGTCCCTCCATCCCTCAGCTGCCAGACTGCAGCCTTGCAAGTCTCCACTTACACACAGCTGGTGTTGCCTTTCCCTCTCCCTTGGCCACTGCAGCCCCTCCAGATTTGGAAGCCAGGCAGCTTGGAGGAATTTTATCATTTTCATTAGTGACTCTCCCATACTCCATCAACACTTTTCACTCATCTGGGAGCCAGGGGCAATGGCAGATATTCTGGGTGGGTTTGCCTGCTGGGCCATGGTCCCATTGCTTCAGGAAACCTTTTGGATGCTCAACGATGCTGAGCACAACAGAAAAAGGCAGGCAAGAGAGGAAAAGCCATTGCTGAGAAAGCAGAAGGAGCTTTAGCCAACAGATGGAGGAGGCCAGTGGAGTTTGCAGCTTCCTTCACCAGACAGCAATGCCTTGTCTCCCCATGACCCATTTTTAGTTGCTGATCGAAGACATTTCAGGGATTTGACTCATGAATAGCAAACGACTTGTGCTGGGTTTGCCAAAAAGCCTTCTCCTTGCTGCAGGAAGGCTGGGCTGCTTTGAAGTAGCTCCTGAACCAAGACAATTTACAGCTTGACAGCTTAAAGCTGCATTGAAATGGGCACTCGTGTCCTCGGGGTGTTATAAATCGCCGCGGTTCAGGGGCAGCCCAGGAGGGCAGGGTGCATGGATGGGGACTGTGTTCCTCTGCTGTCCCACAAAGGCACGTCCACGAGGGAGCCAGAGCCCTTCAATGGGGCTTTCAGAGGGACACACAGGACTACTTTCTGCTGCATTTTCCTCAGTACTCTTCTGAGATATACTTGTATCATCTGAACTGCAGGTTGTTCCCGAGTTCAGTGCGGTTTCGAGCTGGAGCTAATAAGGGTTCTGACGTGCACCCGACGAGCAAATAGGTGCTCCCAGCTCCCAGCTGACAGCAGGCCTGGAAACAGCTATGGAGAGCAAGTTTTTGGGAACAGGCTCAGCTGGAGGTAGAGGGATCCACTGCTGACTCAGCCCTGGGGGCTGCACCCTGTGTCAGGAAGCAAAATGGGCACTGACACCCTATTAGAGTCTTAAAATAGCAGCACGGTTCAACACAGCTCATCTGGCAGGGCCTGGAGGCACCCCAAGAGCTCAGGGTGGGAGGAAGGCTCTTGCTTCACTCAAAGACATCTGTCAAGGACATCTGTCAATCAATCACACTATAGCAACAACCTGACTTGGGATGCCAAATCCAGCATTAGCAGTACTTTCTCTAAAGCCTACAGAAAGAGCTTTGCATGAACCCCAGGATTCTCACTGTCATTTCATGGCCATTTGGGGGTTTTCCCATCAAAGGTCCAGAAGGACAGTGTGCAGGCTGCTGGACTGTGCTTTTTATCAAGCCCTGCCTCTGCTGCCTTTGCCTCGTCTTGATGTGAATGCCAAAGCCAAATACAATCCACCCAAAACAGATGTTAGAAACCTGTCTGTGTCTCTTCAGATGTCCCATGAGGTCTGGCCTACTGTCAAATGCCCCAGAGGTAGTCTTCTTTTTTATTTTTAAGGCAATGATAATTTTTTCAAAGGCATGGTTTTTTGTGTTTGGAGAAGGCAAATCTACACCTGGTCCAGAATTGCTTCAACACATATCAGCAAATAACACATTTCTGTCTCTGAGAGAAGTCTGACCTCGTGACTTGCAAAATAACTGTTTCCTCCCTTCATAGGAACTTTACCAGCTAGTTCAGCAGTGCTGTGTTCAGTAGGAACACAGGTGACAAATTGAGCCAAATCTGTCCAACCTGCCATCTTTTTATTCAGCAAACTGTCAAAAGAGAACTTTTATTTTCTCCTCTGGAATGACATTTGTTTCTGCAGGTCTTCAAGCCACAAAAACACAGAGCTGATCTCCTGCTCTCCATGGGAACGGTGCATCACTGGCTATTTCCCACAGATAAAAAAAGACAGGAGCAAAAACACAGGGAGAGTAGAAGGGAGAATGCTCAACAGCAGATCAGACCAGAAGAGGCAAACTCACAGCACCACTGTGTTCTCTTAACGTACTTCTTGAGTAAAAAGCTCCTTTTGGTACTTTATGTCCTAAAAAAACCCCGACACGTAACAGCAGCCCGTGTTGCGCAAAGACGAAAGATGGAAAGCATTATGCTAACCTGAAAACACAGCTCGGGGGCCTGGGGCATCACAGACTGTTTAGTATTAGAATTATCCAGAAAAGCGCCGAAAAATGCATTGCAGGATATTGAAGAAATCTATATCCGGATATTAAAACTGGTATTCAGCAACCTGCAAGGGGTGGCTACCACAGCATGGCCTGACCACAGGCTTAATGAAGCCTAGGGAATAAAGCACCGTGACTAATTTGAAGCACATTAAATCACATACAAACCCCACTAAATCCGTCACCTCACAAGGACACCGCTTCGCTTCTCTTCGGACGGGTGGGGAGGCAAACACATGTGATTTACACAACAACTGCTCAATGCTTTATGGTGATTTTCAGCAAAAGTACTGCCTGGTCTTGAGGGTTGGGATTTCACACTTGGAGGGTTTCTAAGAAAAAGGGTTTATGGCTGGGACTGAAGTGATGTGGGCTGAACAAGAAGACCCAGAACACTCTGTTCCTGCCTGCTGTTGCCTTCCTATTACACAAAGCACTGTCCTCTGGCAGCAGGGTGAGTGTCCCACCAGCAGTGTGACAGAGTCGTCTTAGCTGATGTAGAATGTTATTTGCAATGAGTCAAGAAGTAGGTCAAAGGAAGCCTTCCTGGCCCTGGAAGTCCAGCTTCCTGGGCTCCTCGTAGGTCAGATTTTTCCTGTGGTGTAGCTTTCCTGCCCACTTTGAATGGGAGAGAAACCACCCAACCCATTAAATGTCAGCTTCTCCATTCTGTCAGAGAGCTAAAGTAAAGGGAAATGAAACTAACCCCAAAACACCAAAAAACAGAAATCAAAACTCAACCCTAACAACAACAACCTTCTCATCTTCACCCTTCAGACAACTCCCACTGGTGCTGAGACTGGAAACTGTCTTGAAAGGACATTTCTCTGAGCTGGTCTGCTCTACTCTGGTTTTGCTTTGTGTTCCACAGAAGAGCAACTAGATGAGGACTGGATGGCTCGTGGGCACGGGAAAGTGTGGGGTAACAACAGTTGAGCTGCTCACTGGAGGTGGCAGCTGGAGCTTTATGAGCTGCAAGGGATCATACAGTTCTACCACATTAGATAGAGAGTGCTGCAATAAATGCCAGCCTAGGAATTTCCTTACAGGAAAAGAGATATACTGATGACTGGAAAAGAGCAGAAGACAGCACTGGGTCATAGTTTAAGAGAGCAGTTGAGACTACTGCTAATAACTTGTGCCCCGATTGCTGCAAAATGCCAGGAAGAGCGAACTGTGTGAACAATGACGCAGGTTTGGAAGAGATGCACTAATTCATGTCACTGCTGAATGATACCAAATCCATTCCAAATCCACTGGTGAGTTAGCCACCTCTAGATTTGATTTCTTTCTTCACTTCCAAGTTACAGGAACCATTATCCTGACAAAATGTTTTGCATTTTAATACCATGAATCTTTTGGTCACAACCATGAAGAAAAAACAAAATAATAATAATCTGTAAACCTCAGTGGCAAACAAAAGAATGTAACCTTGAGTCTCTTGCCCACTAAATAATTATGCTTACATCATACTAAAGTAGAAGTCTAAGTTTTGCTTTCTGTTATTAAAAATACAAGGAAGAGATCAAACTGTCCATATATATGGAATTATAAATCCAAGCCATATATAACCCAGACCAAAGTATGTAATCAGGACACAACAAATGGAGTTCAATACTCAGAGGAAACCACAGCTTTGGAAGACATTTAAAGGAATATTTCCATTTTCCTAGGTACTATATCAGGTTCTTGGCCAGACATTTTTGATTGCACTGTACTAAAAATACAGCCCCACTTTCAGAAGGCAAAAATTTTCGAAGCATGACGAAATGTGAAAGGTAATTGCAACGCACCGCTGAGCTATTTTACTACATTATCTAACATCTTTAAAGAGTAGATTAGCTCACAGTGCAAACATTCTGGTTTCCCTGATGTTTGAGTGCTGGCACTGACACAAGCAGCAGGAACAGCCGTGCCTGAAGACGGAGGAGTGGTGCTAGTGAGCTTCTGGAGCAGCTTTCCTCGGCACGACGGGCAACGCTTCCCATCCGAGAACCGCGCGGAAGAGCTGCAGCCCCTTTGTACGGGCAGTCCAGGAAGATGCTGGGAGAGGTGTGTGATCCCTTGCCAAGCCCTCCTTAGCAAAACTGAAATAGTCAAGCGTTTATTGGCATCGTGTGGGTCTCACTGCTGACATAAAACCAGGGGGAGCCGGTACGAAAAGCTGCCGAGGGCCTGCAGGGGACCAACAGCCCGCAGAGCGCCCGCCGGCGGGCCAGAGCTGCCTCCCCTCCTCAGCTTCCTTCATTTAAACATAACTTATCTTCCCAGAGAGACAGGGCACAGTATTGATGTCAAACTATCTTACACAGAATTTACACAGAATTAATGAGGTTGGAAGAGACCATGGAGATCATCAAGTCCAACCTTTACCTAGGTTAACAACCTACCCAACATCAGGCTAACATCTATACCATCTAAACCATTTAAACCATCTAAACCATACCACTAAGTTCATCAAAGAAGTTCATCTTAAGAACTAAGGTTGCTCCAGATTGGAGACACTCAACTCTCTTAAGAAAAAAGAAGCACAGCGTGAAAGAGCAGCTGTGGGTAGAGCAGAAGGGACTTGCTATACCTGCAACAAATAACTCACTCCAGTGGATTTGTGCTACACAAATCCCGTTTAACTAGGAAATCTGTATTTAAAATGGCTATGGTTGTGTTTCCCTTCTGATCCCTCTGCCCTCCCACCTGTTCCAAGAAGGAACACTTCACTCTGTGGCTGGTTAGTCCAAGAAACAGCTCCAGTTATGGGACAAAAAGCAATGAGAAAGGACAATCACTAACCAAACTTTGCTTCCTTTGTGCAGTTAGGCTCAAAAATTAACCGTTCCTCTCCTTCAGCACAGGGAAAGCCTCCACAGAAACAGCATGTGGATGGATCCAGCACAGCATGGAATGCAGGGAATAAGCAGATGTCTCTCAAGAAAGGAAAACAGAGGAGAAACTTTAAGATCTTCAGTTAAAAGTAGACAGTAGCTGTATGTTGCCACCATGAAGTACAAGACATTGCAATTTATTGCTCCATAAAAGTCAGCTTTAAGTTCAGTTTGAATCCTGAAGGCTGCCTGCAAGCAGCAATTTAAATGTAGGGTTTCAGACATGATGTTACAAAACTGAAGACTCATTTTAGACAAGATTGAATGAATTGTATTTTGAATGTTGTTTTTCTAAAATGTGTACAGTCTACCATAAAAACTAGTGAGAGAAACTACAGCCAGAATACGAGGTGTCAATGGTCAAGCATATCCTCATTAGAGGGTGGCCAAGTGATATTTATTTAAAGTGTTACGCACTATGAATTAAACATTTATTTTGCATCACCCAGTAAAATATCTGAACCTCATTTTGGCAGCTGTGCAAATTCTACCCCGACTGCATTGACGACTGACTGTACTTCCTTTGACTTTCATGCAGCCTCCCTTCTCGTTTTAAGAGAAAAACCTAAAAATCAAGAATGCCAAAAATGCAAACGCTCATGGATTAGTCCACGTATGCAAAAGGAGGACGAAAGCAGATCACCCCTCAAGACATCATCTTTATTAAGGTCATGGATGGAATTACAGTGTGATAATTAAAGTCTTGGAAGACCTGGCAACCTCATCCTGTGACTCTTCTAACAGATCCGAGAATATAGACTTTCTGCTCCTGGATTGGCTTAAACAGGGACCATATTAAACAAATTCCTGGAGGTCTGACCCTCAGTTCCTTTTCTGCCTAAAGAGAGTAATGGATTTTGGCTCAATCCCCCTCCCTGCCCCAAGATCCTCCTGACCAAGGTGGCTAAAGCTTGAGATGACAGTCTGCAAGAAACTCATGTCAGCCTGCTATCAATATTTCCCAAGTCTGAAAAGTGTTCTGGCATGGTTTTAACAGGATTGCAAGACTTATTCCGTTTCAAATGCTCTTTGGACCACACAGCAGAGCAGAGCTGCTGTGTGACTGTTCCATTGACTCAGCAGTTGAAATGTGCCACTTTTTCTACCTTGGAACAGGCCTGGAAAGCAGAATCCACCTCTGCTACGTGAGGGACCTCAACAGCAGATGGCAAACGAGTCAATACAAAAACTCTAACAACAAGAACTGAAACAGGAGCTGTTGACACCTGTTTCTTTTGGGCAAAGCACATTGAAAAAGCACGTTTTGACAGACCAACATTTATTTCAGTGCTTGGTGCACAAAAGAATTGCCACCCCATGTACTGCCCATTGTAGGGTTCATGGTAAAGCAGAGGTAACAGGGTGGGAAAGGCATTTACAAAGGCAAGTCCCAATACCAGGTGTGGGTAGTTACTATCTTACAATATGGAAATGGGCTTCCATTACTGATTTCAAGGTGCAATGAGATCCAAGAGCTGAACACAGGGGCACTGCAGTGTCAAAGTGGCTGAACTTTTGAGCAGCTCCACTAAAATTGTAAAAGTGGGCAAGATAATATACTACTGCCCAACTACTCTGACTTAAAACTTAGATTAAAAAATCTTTTCTTAAAGAAAATATACTTTAAATAAAGTTTCTGGGAGCTATCGCACAGAACATCCCCCTCATGTAAATGTGACCATCCTGTCTGGACCAGAACACCTTTATAGCTCATTACTTTACAATTGCCTTTATCTTGCTCTTGTTCCCACCACTCACAGCCCTGTGGTAAAGAACTTTTTTTCTGGAGCTTCAGCAGTTTTTCACCGGGATCAGGGAAGGTTTGGTATTGTGGTAGCAAAAGGTATCAGTGGAGGAGATCAGAGGGGCACAGGGGCTCTGAGAAGATGCTGACCAAGTCCCATGTAAGATACAGACTTTTTTTCCTAAGAGGTCTGGCTAGCCAGCCATGTAGAAGGTCACTGTTGGTCACCAGAGCTAGCATTAGGAGTAATTCCCATCTCAGGACAGATGGGAGACTAAATCCTTCCCCTGGAGCCTCTCCTACTGCAGTGTGGGATATGCCTCTCTCTTAGGACCGCTTAAGTATCTCTCACCTAATCAATCCTCTGACTGTGGAGACGAGCAGGAATTAACCTCTCTCTCATCTCTCCAGAGGAAAATTGGATCAGGCTGAAATGCTTGAGTTAACACAGACATACCTGGGTGAAACTTAACAGCCTGTGATGCACATGAGATCAAACAAGCAAAGTCCAGGAGGGGACACAACTAAGTGCTGTATGAACAACGACCCTAAATGCAAACACCACCTGCTTTTCCAATCACTTATGCTCCAGGCAGGAAAAGTGGATTCAGAGCCGTGGCTCTGAGGCTGCAGTGGATCTGTACCAGCTGCAGGGTCCCTCTGCCTCCCTCCCTGCCATGGGGAACATGGCATGGCTGTGCCAAGTATCCAATTTCCTAACGAGGAACGGCAGGGCAGGAGCCAGCTCCGGGCACCGCCGCGTGTGCTGCGCCTCGTGGAAAATCCACTGTCAAACACTGCCAGGAATCAGCCAGAAGCAGTCACAGCCTCCCCATCAACGTGGACAGGAGACTCCCACAAACCTGCAAGGACACAGTATTCCTCCAGACACTGGCAAATCTGGTTGCACATTTTACGCCACTTGGGTAATGACAGCGGTTTGGAGCGATCCGAGCCTCAGCCCTGGAGAGAAGCACAAGAGAGCAGCAACTCCAAGTGAAGATGTGGGCACTAAAAGTGACTTGGGATTAAGCAGCATTTTGCTTTCCTCCTGGGTGGAGCACAGCAGCTGGGCCAGATATGCCAGAAAGGCACTTTGCTGTGCAGCACAGCTGGATCCTCTGAGTTCGGTCAGTACTGGAGACCGAAAAAGTCCTCGTTTGATTTTCAAAGAGCAGTGGAGAGGGAATGCTGATTCAGGATTTTAGCTTTTCCCCCCTTGCCCAACCACATCCCAGCAGTGCTAGAAAGGTGCTGTGTCCCCACACCCACAGCAAAAGGATAAGGATTAAGTAATTTTTTGGGCCCAGTGAAGGCACTCAATGAGAATCTGTATCAGTGCAGTGCACCAAACCTCAGCAAATTGTCATTAAAATGCATCCTGATTTGTGTCCAGAGAAAACCAGCATTCCCTACCAATTTTTTCCCCTCTTAGAAGACCTGCCAGGAGCACAGGATGCCTGAGCTGTGCTGAGGTGTGGGGAAGCTCAGCAGACACCAGGATGAGCCTCACTAAATGAGAAGCAGCAGGTTCAGAACTGGGGAGGGGGGGTGGGAAGGAAAGGGATGAGAGAAGGAAGCAGATTACTAGCTGTGGCCAAGGCTATATTCATTATATAGAAAGGACATGAAAGGCTTTACTTAAAGTGCCAACGTCAGTTCAATGTATTTATAAGGATTCAAACAAGTCCCACCGGTGCAGAACTGCCTGAAGGAGCTTTGCATTTGTGTAATTTAATGGCTCTTTGTTCACTCAAGTCAAAAAGCAGCAGTGGGTTTCAGAGAGTCACTGGCCTGGCCCTGCACAGCTTCCAGGACTAAAACAGCCACTGAACTATGGTGGTACAGCTTGTATTAAAGGGCTGTTGTAAGATAAATCCTCTGATAAGAGCAATTAATGTTATCCTAATTATGTCTTTCCCCTTACTCCCCACTACTGGCTGCCACGAAGGCAACTCCTCCTCCCAGGCAAAAATAAGAAGCTGCAAACGAGGTGGGGACTTTAAAAATATGCTTTTGCCAATTTCTTCTCAATCCAGCATACTGAATACAGGATATAAAAATGCACTCTGCAGCCTTTTGTTCTGGGATGTATTTTTATTACTGGCAAAGCCATTAGACTTGAGGTTTTCTTATTTTATCTTTGCTTTCAGTTTTTTGGGTTTGCTTTTTTTATTTTTTGGTAATCAAAATGGCAATAGTTTATTATATGCTTTGAGGTTTCCTGCACACAAAAAAGAAAAAAAAAAAGGCTGTGCTACTATTCCTGTCTCTAATTCATCCCTTTTGCTTGCTCTGCTGCGGGCAAGACTTCAAATCATAACCAGCAATTTTGTCTGCCTCCTACTCACCAAAAATTACTGCTGCACCCACTGGTGATTCACAGACACACATGGACACAGGTTTGACACCAGGACATCCATCTGAACCAGCAGATGCCTGGCAGCTCTACTTTTTGTTCATTAAAACATGAAAGCAAGTGTTGGTTTGAGACAGCAAGCCAGGCTAAAAAGTCTCTGACAAACTAGTGGAAAATACATGTGTTTTCAAGGGGTTTTTAGTCTGATTAGTTGGAACAATATTTTCAATCCAAGAGGATGATACTGGAGCACTATGCATCCTTGAGATACACCATCTGAAGTGCACTGTTCTTTGTCAAAATGGATGTTTTCAAAGGCAGTATCTGGTTATTTCTAAGAAAGACATGGAGAGGGAGAGAAACCCCTCAGGTACCAGTGTATTTACACAAAACTCCAGCTCCAGTCACCCAGGACGTCCCTCAACCCATCTTGAAGGTCACACTCCAGTAAGGCCCAGCTCAGCATCCCCCCCAGACACACCGAGGTGCTGCCCAACGCCGAGCTGTATCTCCATCTTCCACACAGTGTCTGCAGGAGAACGCGCTCATTTGCATCTCCAGAACAATAGAGAAATTAATGAAGATGACTGCAATTCATAGAGCCTTGTGTCTGCAGCAGTGGAAAGGTCAAACAAATTAAGGCTCTGAATTCTGGGCAGGGATTTCAAGCTGGCTCTCTAACGTTTGCAACACGAGGGAATAATTAGAAAACATCCATCAGCTCCATTTCCGTTGGAAAGCCCGTTACTGTTAACGTGGTGATGAGCTGTCCTCTGCACAGAGAGATCTGCTGTCAGATTATGGTCAATTATTCTCCTCAAGTATTTCAACTCCCAAACACAGACTTCACTTCCTTCAGCTCTCAGATCTCAGCCCCGACGACCACACGCAACATCCTTCACAGAAAGAGCCAGAGGACAGGCTGAGCCCCTGCAGGAAAACACTGGAGCACCAAGGAGGGGGAAATAGTCCCTGCATTAAAAAAAATAATCTCTAGGTACTTTACAAATAATAAAAAACATCACAGGGTTTCCATGTTGAATGCACAAACCCCACACCAACCTCCCTCCTTGCAGCTGTGAGGTCACACTCCAACATCCAGCCTTCTTTTACAAGGGAGCATCCAGCTGAGCCCACAGGATGTTTTTGGATGGGGGAACAGGAGAAATGCAGGACACTGCAGTTTACAAAGCACATTTTATACAAGCTGTTCCATGTGAGAGCTTGCATACCCAGACATTTCACTCCCCACAGAGCTGGCACAAACTTATTTTTAACAGACCAAACCAACCTGTGCCCCCTGGGACACACAAGGCTGCTCAGAAGAGATCTGCAGTTTGGCCCTGCCTTGCAATGTCAGGTTTTTTCACCTCACAGCTGAAGAGAAGACTGCCAGTTTCTGGAAATCTATAAATCTATAAAAGTATGTTCCCATCTACACTGTGAGGGAAGTGCCAGCAAAGACTCCAACAAAGGAGACAAAATCCCTTACGTGACACCCAAGTGTGCTGGTTTGGGCTGGGATAGAGTTAGTCTCTTTACATAGGGCTGTATTTTGGATCTGTGCTGCTAACACAGGGATATTTCAGTTATTGAGGAACACTTCCTACAGAGGGAAGGACTGTCCTGCTCCTCATTCCACCACCGAGGAGGATGGGGGGGGGTTGGCACAAGGAGCTGGGAGAGGACACAGCTGGGACACACGACCCCAGCTGAGCCAGGGGATATTCCACACCATATGGCATCACACTGAGCACACAGAGCTGGGGGAAGCAGGATGATGAGGGGATGCTTGGAGTGATGGTGTTTATCTTCCCAAGCCACCATTAGGCACAATGCAGCCTGGCTTTCCTGGGGATGGCTGAGCACCTGCCCGCAATGGGAGTGGGGAATGAATTCCCTGTTTTGCTTTGTTTGCATGTGTGGCTGCTGCTTTACCTGCTGAACTGTCTTCATCCCTCGAGTTTTCTCACTTTTACCTTTCCAATCCTCTCCCCCAGCCCACTGAGGGAGAGTGAGTGTGGGGCTCAGGCTAAACCACAACACCTGGCAAGGAGAAAGGCATGATCTGAGGAAACAGCTGAATATTAAAAGTCTCTTGTGACCCAGGAGAGCTTTTGGAGAGAGAACATGAGGGAAAAAGGAGAGGAGGAGCCCATGTGAAGGATTTCCCCACCATGCTGCTGTCATACAGGCAGTGATGGGATTTGAGCAACTTGGTCCAGGGGAAGGTGTCCCTGCCCATGGTGAGTGGGGCTGGAACTAGGTGGCCATCACAGTGCCTTCCAGCCCAAAGCATTCCATGATTCTGTGTACAAAACTTGGTTTCCAGCTCTTGAAAGACACTGGGACCAGCAGTAATGTCCCACCTCAAGCCTCAAGCAGCAGACAGGTCCAGATCTACTTGGCTCTAGGATTCCCAAGAACGGTCATTTCCATTCTGCACCATCCTTATGCTGAAATGGTCACTCTCAAGCCCACTCAACTCACTCCCTGGGCCAGAAAAGCTCACACCCAGTGCAGATCTTTTGCTGTGGCATGGCTGCCAAGGCTAATATTGATATCTGGCCATGATTCTTCCCGACTTCATGGAGGGCTCTGGCAGATCAACATGTTGCAGCAACATGGTTTAGGGTTAATGGGTGCTCCATAAAAAGCTTGTCTTTGGAAGCTTTAAAATGTGTTTCTTCTCAAATGTTATGACAACATCCCTCACCATGCCATGCCCTTTCCATACTGTCCACCCCAGAAGCCAGCTGCTGCACTGCCCTTGTCCCACTTTCCCAGTTTGCATTTGTGTCCCTTTTCCCTCAGCTTTTATTTCTAATTTAATTAAAAAATGTTTATAAGTGCTGGATTCATTACCTAGAAATGGCACCAAAAGGAAAAAAAAATACCAGACTTTTCTGGTTTGGGAAATAAATTTGTTTTGGCTGCCAAAGAAAAGAAAGAGTTACACCCATGTAAAGCTTTCACTTAGGAAGAATTAATACAGCCAACTGTTTTTGGATGGACTGCCGGGTAACTACAGTATAAAAAACAAAAAGAAGAAATAAGCAAAGAGTCCCAAGCCCTGTCCTCTCCCATTAGACTCACTCCAGCTTCCAGCTTCTACTGGGTTCCTGTTCAGAGGGAAATCTTCCATCACCTCTGTCTAGACTACTCACCTGAGGTTTTACTGGAAGAAGTGCTGAGATGCAGCTTCCAGGACCATAAACCTTTCAAACCACACATGCTAGAACACACATACGAGCTGTATTTTACACACTTGCAACATTTTATAGATGTGTCTCTAGCATCAACCCTAGTGAAATTCCTGGCTATGCTATTTCCCTGCTGACCACCAATTCAAACATTCTCCTCCACAAAATGCCCCTTTAAAATACAAGTTACACATGCAATTCCTAGCAAGACTTACTCTACATACTATAGGATTCTGGCTTGATCTCTGTCACATCCCACAGAGCCAGTTAAGCTAAAGAAAGATCTGTCCAGAAGGACATGTAATCTTGTGATACACAGCCAAACTATCACAGCTTAACTCTCAGCCTGGGTAATTAGAGATTTTATTCCTCTATTGTCCAACTGCTGATTTCATTACAGACTCTATGAATTCTCTCCTTTAAATTCCCTTATATTCATTAGCCATAATTAAGCAATGATGATACAGAAGGCAGAAATAAGAGATTGAGCAGAAGGGAGTGACTTTTTTTTTTCCCCATTTTAACAAGTCTAGTGCCAATGTCCCTCCCTACTCATGAGCCAAAATTTTCACAGCTGTCCAGCAAAAACATGTGTAAGGGGAAAGGAAACCCAAAAGAGATCAGGGGAGTTGTGCCCCTTGGATGCAATGCTGAGTGCACACCCCATCAGCTTGTTTTAGACTGTGCTGTGTAAGAGGATCTGCTCCAACATCTCTCCTTATGTTGACTCACAGCACAACAGGGACATGCTGCTTTGCCACCTCAACATAAATGACTGCTATTACAGCAGGACAGACTGTCAGAGGGGCTGACAGGCTGGATTTCATTACTCATTTCACATACCCTCCTCCTTGCAGCACTGACATCCCTCGCCTTGGCACTGCAAAGGGTCTCGTATCATTCTGTGCTTTCTGCTGTCACCTGCTCTCCAGAAACACAGCGAAGGGATTTTAACAGGGACGAGATCAGCCACTTAACCCTTTCTTATGGACAAAGTGGTGGCATAAAGAGGATTCTCTGTATGGACATAAGTCTCTACAGCAATGTGAGTTGAAGGAAACACATCATGTGCAATTAAAAGGAGGCTGACTTGAATTTTTCCACTTCAAAATAATAAAAAATTCAGCTCCTGAGTACGTATCCTTTCCTTCCCTCTCGACTGGAAGTTTCCAATTCTGAGTAATGATTATTCTGAATAATTTGCCCCCAGGCCCACCCCTGAGACTCCTCACAAACCAGGACATCTCAACTCCACTCAGAATTCCCAAGCGCTGGTCTAACTTGCTTATCAAATGTCTGACTCCGGTGGCGGTGGAGACAATCAGTCTATGCACTGGTGGCTCGAGTATCCCACACTGTTGCTCAATTTTGTCCTGGTTTTGGGTTGGTTTGTTTTTTTTTTTTCCCTCTGGTTTCCTTCGAAAAAAGCAAGCAGCTGTTGCAGCAGACAGCTCCCGGATTTCCCTGGATGTGCGTCAGTGGGATGATGCACGCTGCTCCTCAATCTGGCGGCCATCCTTCAGACAGAAGGAAGTAAGACCGTGGTCATATCTAAGCTACTGAAAATCTTGGACATAAACTGTAAAGTAAGCCAGACAGACAAGCTTTCTGTGCTTGCACTTTCTAAAAATGAATCATGAGAAGCCACGACAGTGGATGGAACGGTTTGAGCCAAACAGTCAAAAATAAGCCAAAGCAGAACAGCACTGCCAATGTTGCTCCACTGTGTCATTTCACGTTCAGGAAGGTCTTACAAGCATTTGCAGAGCCTTAAATTAAGCCATCAGGACCAAACTGGACAGTGTGTAGACATTCACCACCACTGCTCAGTAAAGCAGCGTGGAGAGTCTCCAAGCTTTGCCTCCCTATGGTCATATTCCTTTAACAGAGTATTTTCAAGCAGAGTTTCACAATTAATTAATGCAAGATGTACAATAACTCTACATCCTCTTCTACCCCCCAAAAAAATTCGGCCTGGAGGCCAGCTTATCAGTTTCACATTGAAAACCAAAGACACAGCCAAGAGTCCAAGATGACACTGCCGAGGCCACGGCAAGCAGTGGAAATGCTAAAAAGCAAATTTGCACATCTTTGCTGGAAAATGTCAAGACCAGCAATATCTGTCCTGGGCCCACTGCTTTCCACAGAGTATGACAAAATCACACTGAAGTCAATGAAAATTTGTCATATCCTGTGAGGGAAGGGTTTACCCCACAAGCCAAAAGGGGAGAAGGAGTTGTTGGTCTGTCCTGATGAGGTGCAGCTGACCCAGGAAAGAAGGCAGACCCAAGATACCCTGACATCAGCTGATAAACCCTAAATGAAACTATTCTGCCCTAAGCAACATTCTGACCACATCCTTTAGCTTTCCTGACCACATGCATTGCTGGTGTGCTGAGAAACGTGCATGGGAAATAACCTAAAAACCTGTCAGGTGTTCATGTGACACATACAGGAGTCTTTGCCTAGCAGCAGCCAGAGGGTCACATTAGGTATCACTCCCAAGGCAGGAATTTTTGCCAGGACTGCAATGGAGTATCTATGGTGGATGTGACAACAAGATCTGTTTCACTTCCTCGCCACCTCTTGCCTAAAAATTCAACCCAGACAACAACATCCTAAAGCTGTCCCTGTCGCAGGCAAGCCCAGAGAACACGCATCCAACCCTCGTGCTCCAGCTCCTACTTGACATTTTTACAGATCATGATTAAAAAATCCCCATACCAGAAGGCTCCCTCCCATTTGGATTTTAACAAAATGCAACATTAAACCCCCCCCAACTAGAGTCACATTAAATAGGTGGCCAAAGTTGGCCATGCAGTGACAACCCAGATGTTCCCTGTCCCTGCCTCCCTCCCTCCCTCCCACCTCCTCACGGCATTAGTCACTCAGAAGACATCAGAACAAAGCCACATTCAGGCTCACCAGGTCAGGTTTTGTTTGCTTCAAGACCACAGTGGTAGCCAGCTGTTGCACATTCTGCCCTGAAGTCTGAGTGAGCTCCTCACAAGATTCATGAAGCTCTGACCAGGAAGGAGCTCTGAAGGGCTCCAGCCCAACCTGCTGCTGCCAAGTGGGGCTTTGAACCCCCCCAGATTAATTATGTGGCCACTGCTGTTTGCCTGTCAGACACTCCCAAAGAGTTTGGTTCTATCACCTTCACACCTGCCCCCCCAAATAGCTGTAGGTGGTTTTTAGATGGCTCTGTAGCTTCTTCACCAGAGGAAGCAAGTCCAGCTCCCTCACCTCCACCTGTGACTCATGGGTCTCTGGCCACTCTGGTGGCCTTCTGCCAAACCCCTCTGCTGTTCCTCCATGCCTTTGTGAGCTGAGGGGACAATATGTTTGATGTACCTCATCAATATCAAGCAGAGGTGATATGAACTTCCCTTATCCTGCCAGCTGGGCTTCCAACGTAGACAATAATAAAAAAGAACAGTTTGGATCAAAATAGACTCTTTGTATGATCCTCCCTCCATCACTCCTTGGCCTGAAGGACCCTCACACACACATTAAATTCTCTATGACACCAGATTGATGCATTTCTCCTCTGTCATCTTCCTTCCTTATTTAAAAAGTGATAAATATGCACACAGATACATGCATAAAAATCTGGGAAACTCAGCACTTCCCTGCCTTGAAGGTGTAGGTAATGTCAAGTTTATTGGTAGGCAGCCACTAAAGATGCAAAAGTAGCATGACAATATTAGCAAGTGCCTAACCTGAACCAGTGTTGTTTCTTGCTTAAAAATAACTGTAAGGGTATTAAATATATTTAAAGTCTAAGGGTTACAAACAATTCAATTTGGAACAATTTTAATTTTAGACTATATACAAATTGATCTTTATGTAATCAGAGAAAAAGCAGGGCAGTTTAATCCATAATGGTTTTGTCCCCTATAAATAGGCATTTCATCAACAAAAGACAAAGCATGACATCCTGCAAAACCACTCAAATCACCAGATTTGGCAAGTAAAGCCCTGGTAGTCCTTATTTTCTGCATTAATTTAGGAAAAGAAAGGAAAGAAAGATGCACTGGACTTCTTTCAGAACAGCTGTGCACTTTCAGGGGGATACACAGAGCTGCTGCTCCACCTCACACTCTCTTTTGTACAGTTGCTGGAAGGTTTCACACTCAGGAGCACAACCAGGACCAGGTAACACCTCAGCCCCTTTGCTCTCATGGGCTACTTCACCTGCTGAGAAAGGAGGGGTAATCCCTCAAAACTAAAACAGGGGAAGGTTGGGATTCCTGGGGGTTTCCTTTTAAATAACTAATAATTCATGTGACAAGTCAGTGTCAGCCCTGCCCCAGTGCAGGTGCCCATCCCCAGGGTGCTCATCCATAAGTGTGTGCTGCATGTGTGTCCCAAAGGGATGTGTTTTCACCTCCAGCTCATCCCAGCGTCCTCAGGCCCTCTGAGGGCTCCCATGCATCAGCACTAACCACCACATCTCACTGCAAGTGCTTTGTTCTCCTTTATGGCTTCTTGGACTGACAGCTGTTTGAAGTTCTTTTAACCCCCTTTTTCTAAAAAAGAAAAGGAAGATGCTGACAGTGCAAGTGACCACCCAGGCTTTCAAAGCACTGCAGGAGGCCAAAAAGGAAAAGTCACCCATCAAGCTGCTTGTTATCCTGATGTCTCTTTAGAGGAAAGGCAGTTCCCACAATCAGCCCTATTTACTGCAGGCTGTAATTCTGCCTGGATGGCAGGATGAACTCCTGGATACTGCTCTAGCTGCACATGAATGCACTTGGGGCAATACTTAAAATTAATGAAGGCAGGTTTTGGGTTTCCTCCTGCAAATGTTCAGTGCCCATGTGCTGACTGCCAGTTTTAATGGACTCACGTGATGCATGGCAGTGAAGGACGTGCAACTGCCCAGACTGATGGGGAAAAATTTGTGTTATTGGGCTAAAAGAGCGACAAACCTGCAACTTTTAATGCCATAACCTCTATCTCAAGACCAAAGGCCCCAAGAACAAGAGCAATTTTACTTGGCAGGAACAAGCATGACTCAGCAAGATGACATGCATAAGGAAGCAAAGGTTCAATCTCTTCTGAAAATCTCTGCCCTAGTGAGACAATGACAGGGAACTTATGGCTCCCAGCCATATTATTTGTTCTAGTTTATTATGCATAGCACAATACAGACAGTAACAAGTGTGTGTCAAGATGTGGCCTGTTAAATGTGTTGAAAACATTTACTGGGCCAGTAGCAATGAAAAGGTTCCCTTCCCTTGCATTACACAGATAGAGGTTTACCACACACAACCCCAATTTGAATGGATTGCCCAATTTGCAGCCAACAGCCCCGAGCCCCAAATGTTTTATGAGCAAGCAGCTTGGACTCCCTCTCTTCAATACATGTGAGCAGTTGCAACTGGAGTTGCATTCACACGTCCACCAGGCAACCGCCGACTGCACAGGGATTGCAAAAGGGTTGTGTCTCCAGGGGTTATTACCAACTGGCAAACTCAACTCCAAAGGCCATTTAAGAAACTTCAGTAAGTGTAATAGATGAGTCAGGCTGGGAGGGACCTCTGGAAATGACGGGTGCCATCGCTCTGCTCAAAGGTGGGCAGTTTAACCAGGACACTCAGGACTCTGCCCAGCTGGGTGCTGACTGTCTCCAAGGATGGAGACATCCCTTCATGGCCTCTCTGGACACACAATTCCCATGTCTGAGCACCCCCACACTAACAAAGTCCTACCTCGTGTTTAAATGTACTTTCCTGAATGACAGTTTGGACCTCCTGCCTCTCACCCAGTCATTGCAAACCACTGAGAAAAGGCTGGATCCATCTTCTTCAGTCACTCCAGTATGTTTAGGTCTCAACTGTACTGGGGAGCCCAGCACTAGACCCAGCACCCCAGGTGTGCCACTCCAGGGCTAAGGAGAGGAGAAGACCCAACTCTCTCAGACCTCTAGTGGATACCACTATCCATCTTGGCGCAAGGATATACTGTGTGCCTTGTGTGGAACTCTGCCCACCAGGACCCCACATCCCTGTCTGCAATGCTGCTGCCAGTCCATCAGTCCTGTGTGAACCCAGTACAGCGACAAGACTTCTTTCAGATGAACTCTCTCCACCCTGGTCTGGATTTGCCCTCATGTAGCCAGGAAATCCAAATGCAAACAGCTGACTCAACCAACCAAACCCCCACCCACTGCACTGAGCTGTCAGAAAAGGCCACCAGTTCAGACACCTGAAAGGTCCTTTTCTTGGTGAGACAAAATTCAGGTTACATGGACCAGAAAAATCAGCCTAACCCTGCAACCAGTGCAATGAAAAGCACTTCAAGCCATTGAAGGAAGAGCACATGAGGAAATAACACTGTAAAGCAACATCTAATGACAATGTCAGCACACCAATTACTGTTTGCAGCTTTAAAAGGCAACAGGAAGGCAACAAAGAGCAGACCAGTTTAAAAGAAAGCTTGAGACAACACATTAAAATAAAACCTTCAAACAACCTTAGAATTGTTTCACCTCAAATCTGCCTTCTCTCTCCTGGAAGAGGTGATTACAACCTTTTGATCTCTGCAAGCAAGACAAATTATATTATCATGATTAAAAATTCAAGTCCTTCTGTTGCACCAGGAACTGAGACACACACACAGAGGGTACAGCATGGTGCTGACCCCTGTGACAAAGGTCCACAGCAGCATTTCTTTCCTGAGATATCTCAGGTTCTGGACAAAGAAGAGTTAAACTCATAAGCTGCCACGACTTAAGGGATGCTCAGCTCTTTCACCCAGAGTGCAGAGCACCAGCTGACTGATGCTGGAGAGCCAAAACCAGCTCTCCCAGAGGTGAATTTCAATTGCACACACTCGTTATTTTATTTCTAGCAGCATGTGCAACAAAATTAAAAGCTGGAGGAGGAGGGGAATAAAGTTCATTTTACCAAAACCTAATTGGGAAGGGAAACCAAACAAACTACCATATCTCTCCTTATCCTTTCAATAAAAGCTCCCTCTGTCAAAGCCTTCACATCTTGACAGTGCACACCAGAAAATCCATTGAAAGCTGAAACACTGAATTTTATTCTTCTGTGATCACGTAGCAAAAGAGATCGTTCTTCCTTTGTTGTGCTGGTAGGAGTTTGGCTCAAAAGTGGCAAAAAACAAATTCTAAAGCTGGGTTACTATTGCCCCACACCTTTTCTTTCTGGTAAGGTTTGATAGCAACCTTCAGTCTGAGTCAAAGGGGATCAGAGAGAGGTTCAGGAGCAGCACAGTGAGAAAACTAAAGTGTTACCTTTAATAATTACCAAGAAAGCCTTTCACGGTGTTTCCATAGGAATTAATCCTTATATTAATATTTAAAGCATGAACAAAGCAGGGACTCTGGAAGACATGATGGGGGGAAAGTGATAGCAGTTTGTCACTGCAAGGCACTAATTTAAGCTTGAGACCCCTAAGGCAATTGTACTGTCTGGATGACAGGGTGAGCTCAAAACCAGAACCACTTTCTTCCCCATGCCATCTTCTCAAGTGAGCAGCCAAGCCTACCTAGATTTTTACGAGTCCCCAGAACTGAACTCCTTTCTATACAGCTTTTTGGAAATACATGCCAGCAACACAGAGCACTCTTAAGCAAACCACATAAATCACAAGGCAACGAGATGTGAAGAAAAGAGTTCTTTCCAAATTCAGCAGGGTTGTTCTGAGTAAAGACAGCTTGGCACCACACCAAGACCTAAAAATGGAGGAAGGTGTTGGACCAAATGTTAAACTGTATCTTAAGAAGATTAGAAATTTCAGACATCCCCTTTCAGATCATTGCTTCACAGCAAGCCTGAGCAGCACTTTCTTAAGTGAAATTGGGCAAACCTCAAACAGCCACAGAAGCCAGAACTTGGGAGGATGCAGCAAGGCTGATGAAACACAGCCCAGTGTGTGTGTGCAAGCAGAGCAGCAGCACTGTGTGCACGTGCCTTTAGTCAGCTCTCCAGTTCACTTATCCCCCTTTTAAACCAAGAGGCTGGTGAAAGCAGAGAAGAGATTTTGCTTGTAGTGGTGTTATGTGAACCTACCTGACACCTCTGCTCTGGAGACAGGCTGGGAGAGCTGGGGGTGTTCAGCCTGGAGAAGTCTCCAAGGAAACATTGCAGCCCTTTCCAATACCTAGAGGGGCTAGAGAATGGTATGGAGTGACAGGGCAAGGGGAATGGCTTCAAAATGACAGAGGGCAGGGTTAGATTTGATAGTAAGGAGGAATTCTGCCCTATGAGGGTGGTGAGACCCTGGCACTGGTTGTCCAGAGAAGCTGTTGCTGCCCCATCCCTCAAAGTGTCCAAGGCAGACTGGACTTGGAGCAGCCTGGTCTGGTGGAAGGTGTCCCTGCCCATGGCAGGGAGCTTAGAATGAGATCATCTTTAAAGTCCCTTCCAACCCAACCCACTCTATGACTGTTTTCAATAGAACAAAATCCTATAGAAGAACTGTGACATGGCAAATGTACTAAAAACACAGGTCCTGCAAGATGCACAACCACCAGAAATTGGGGGACTAAAGTAACTCTCCCTTAAAACCCCATTTCAACACAGCTGGAAGATTTCAACACTGCTCCATGCAGGATCTCTGATCTCCAGTCTCCTTTTTCCTGCCAGTTTTCCTCAGTCTTTTGTGTTGTCCTTTTAAAAAAGAAAACTGTACACCAAATGCTGCATTTCTAAACATTACACATTTATTCCCTGCTCTACCAGTTTGTTACAAGGCTTCTCCTAGATTCATCCTCAAGCCATTTTAAACATTTGGAATACCTCCCATGTGGGGGAAGAGCACAGAGCTCCTGGTTGCTGCACAGACAGCCCAGAGTGGAAAAATCCTTTTAGCAGCCATTTGGATATTGAAGAACAGGCAAGGGAGCAGAAGACCTTTTTCCTCCCTTCAACTATTAACAGAAGGCAAATGTTTCCTTGTCCCTGGCATGTTTGAAACAATATGAATTCTGAAGTTGTATGGTAGATTTGAGAGGAGAAAGCAGATGCTTAAGGGCAGAAATAAGACTCTTAGCTCTTATGGAGGTCAGTGTGTGTAAATCAGTTACTGTGGTTAAAGAGAATAATCAAATTCTCCACAACTCCATGTTGCAGAACACTGCAAAAAATGTCTGGAGAAGCATGCATGGAAAAGACAGGAAGAGTAATAGCTAATAAGAGAGCTCTCCAGTTCCAATTTCCTACAGCTGATGTCCTGAGTACTGCTATGACAGCAAAAATAACAAGTCTCTTTTTTTTTTTGCCCTTTCTCTGCTAGCAACAGCTATAAATGTCATCAACAGCACCAGCAGGAAACCTCCACAGAGGGTAGGATGTGAAGCAATGAGATGCTTGCTAGTTTTAGAAACCATTAAATTTGCCATTTCCATTGAACTCCTACGGTCACTTCTTCCTGAGAAGTTCAGGGACTAAAAAAATCAAAAAGCCATTCTGGCAGAAAGAGAAACTGCCTCTGCAGTGGAGGGTGAGCAGTGACAGTGCTGCCCATCTCCTGAGGAGCCTTCCCAGTCTGATGGCATCAGGACTGGTCACTGCAGGCAGAGGAAGAGGCCAAATTCCTCTGGGTCAAGAGGTTCAGAAGCTAAAGACTATGTCCTCTGTTCTCTCCAAAAAAATACAAGATGATTTCAGAGGAAAGACCTCATGCTCTAAGGACCCTGCTCTCAAGTTCCCATGCAAAATCTCCCTGCTCTGTCTTAAATATGTAAAAGGAAGAGGTATCTTTTTGGAGAACTGTTATTTTTCTACCTTCAAACAGAGATTCTGCTGATATTCTTCAGATATTCTGAATTCAGTCTTCTACTAACTTTCCATATTCCCCAGAGATATTGGACAGGTTTACCATTAACTTGCAAGCTTGTGTGGAACTGGAAGTCAATGGGACAGAGAAGCTGAGCAACAGAAGTGCCTGTCACAGTTTAAAGACAGCTCCTTTAGGGTTTGGGGACCAAACAGATCAACTGAGTGCTGGAGAACTACAACTAAACCCAATTCTAGCAAATGACTTTTCGAGGACAGACCTACTGCTGCAAACCAGAAGCACTTCAAAGGGGTCTGTACAAGCAGCACAAGAAAAAAGAGATGGCTCCAGCTTCACCAAATACTGAAAATTGCTGCAGTCATGGGTTGTTTTTCCCTGAAGGTGGGACAGCGACACGTAGACTGACTTGAAATGCCTCAGCTCAGGTACCAGGTGCAGTTTTGCTCTGGGAGAAAGCTTCTAGCAAGTGTTTCTCACACCTTCCCACCCAGGCCCTGCTTTCACACCACCCTGCAGCCCCCACTGCAGACACCCACAGGCACCATTATCTGTGTTCCCTTTAAGGAAAAAAGTGAGATCTCTCAATGGGTTGCCAAACACCCAACATAACTTTAAAAGGCAGTAATGTCACCAAGGCCACTGAAAAGCAAAGCACTGTCAAAAGACAGATCTTCACAAAGCCAGGTAGCCAGACCCAGCTAATGTATGTCTCCATTTAGCAGGTAAAAAAAAAATGTATTTTAAAAAAAGATCAGCTGAGCTGTCTCATGCACCATGAATTCTGGTACACTGTCACTTTGACAAAGATTGCTTGTTAATTCAAAAAAGCAGTGCAGCAAAGAGCAAAAACCAGCTCCTCACAGTGCATTTCATTCTCCTGCAGTGCAGTTATGGAAGGGAACAAATCCAGGGCTGCACTAACCTTTCCATGTTCTTCCTTCCCTGCATGTTGTGAATATAACCAAATGCTTTTTGTTTTAAAGGTCAGAATTTGAACTAAGAATGTTAATGGCTTCATGTTCCTTAAAGCAGCACTTCTAGGCTCACCTGCAGGAAGTATCTCAGAAAACAGTGGTCAAAAATAAGTTTTTTCAGGTAATACTAAACCCCAATAGCCAAGAACCTGAACATTGCACAGTATCTGTGTGTTTTGAAGGAGGAGATGCTCTTCCCAGCACGACACCTTGGCACAGCCCCTCTCCTCATGGACAACAAAGCCAGAGCCAGCCCCAGGCCAGGTGCAGGCTGGACTTCCACCCTTTGCAACGTGTCCATGGTATTTTGGGAGCTGATTTATCGATGTGTCTGTTCTGGAGGGATTATCAAGTCTGCTGGCAGCAAATGCTCATCAGGGCATACCACCTCGTAAAGCAGGCAAGCAACTGCTGCTGTGTTCCATCAGGAGCTGCTGGCTAAGAACACATTTCAGTGATTCCCAAAGACAGTAAGGTGCAGCTATCTTGTGGGAAATAATGAGTTTGGTGAGTTCAGTGGACAAAAGCACTAAATAAAGCAAAGGTTCCTGTAGAAATGCATAGCAAGAGCTGCAGCTCCAGCAACCAAAAAGCCCAGATGCATCAAAAGGCAGAAAAGCAAAGCAAACATCTGTTGCAGGACTAGTGTTTAAACAGACACTACCTAGAGTTCAAACTGAGACATTTTCAATAACTGAAACATGAAAGGCCCCTGTATTGTCCATACTGCTTTACCACCCACTTAAAAAAAAAAAACCCAAAAAATGGATAGCATTTCCAAATCCAGCTCCATGATTTAAAGGCTGTTCAGGAGTGTTATGGAAACCTGCCTAATTCGTCCAGACAGTTTTGACAAATCCAAACCAGTGTGTTTAAATGTTTAGCGAGGAAACATTTTTCAGGAGATGTAATATCTTTTATTAGACCAACAGATACAAACAAGGAGCCTGAGGGGCTGAGAGGGCAAAGAGACTGACATGTAAGTCTTCTTTTCCAGTCTGAAGATGGGCTGTTGGTCTGAAAACTTTTCTGTTCAGACTAAATAAGATATAAAAAAAAATAGAAAACTTGGCTCCTCCTCTAACCTTCCCTTCATTTGTACACTTAAACTGTCAAGGCTTCAACATTAATCTGTTAAAAGATGAATATACCTTTGGATGGTGCTTTTGAACACACCAAAAGGTTTGCAAATCCTTTCTTTAAACGATGAGAAAATCTATGTATGGGAAGGGTAGAATGCCATCTCTTCCCTATCCCACAGTGTAATGCCAACCCCTTCACCAGCACATGTTAGACTAGATGTGGCCCAAGCCTCAAGCTGTGGATGTGCTGGACTTCCAAGCACTGCTCAGTTCAGCAGCCAGGGAACACGAGAAGATGTGTCTCCCTCCAGACTTTGAAAGCTTCACAGAAAAAAAAGCCCCTTTTTCTGTTGCCTCGTAGCAAAGTTGGGATGGGGGGGAAGCAGCCCTTACAAAGCTTGTCACCACATGCATGACACACTGGAACATGCTGCTATTCCCAACAAGGATGAAAGAGGGAATGCACAGAAGTCATTCTGGAGCCGTGTTGGGAGAAACACCACCTCACTGTAACGTGCCTGAATTCCCTTGCTGCACCTGGGGACTGCAGCCTGCAGGAGCAGGAGCTGGCTGTGTGCCCTTCTCACAGCAAACACTGCAGGAGCATGAGGGTGCTCGAGGCCCTGAACATCCCAGCTGCCCAACTGGCATTCTGAACCATTCTGAACCATTCTATATCCATTGCACAGCCTTCTAGAGGTGGCAGCTGTCTGTCACTGGGGACATTTCAAATGCTGTACTAATCACCACCAAGCCAGTGGCTGTTTTATGAGCTGTAGTGGGGATGTTGCTACACATGAGAAGCTCACAAGGACATTCCCCACAGGTCACTTTTAACAGAATCACAGAATGGTTTGGGTTGGAAAGGACCTTAAAGACTACCCAGTTCCAACCCCCTGTGCCATGGGCAGGGACACCTTCTACTATCCCAGGTTGCTCCAAGCCTTGTCCAACCTGGACTTGAACACTTCCAGGGACAGAGCAGGTTCTCTGGGCAACCTGTGCCAGAGCCTCTCCACCCTCCCAGGGATTCTTTCTTTGGAATATCTAACCAAACCCTGCCCTACTTCAGCTTAAAGCCATTCCCCCTTGTCCTAGCACTGCACACCCTTGTCTGAAGTCCCTCTCCATCCTTCTTGTAAGCCCCCTTTAGGTACTGGAAGGCTTCTAAAAGGCTTCCTCCAATCTGTCTCTTCTATGGTTTGATATTCTGGGAGGCTTTCACATTGCAGCCACCACCACCAAAGATGTGCTTGACTGGCAGGAATACAGATACACCCTCCTGGCCTCAAGTTTGGTCACCCTACCCAAAAAAAAAGCAAATTATGGTCTTGCCAGGGGATCCTCTCCAAGAGTGAGGCATGGCTGGACAGCTCAAGCAGCAAGAAAACATCATCACTGTGACAACTGGCAATTTCTTAGATGAAGGAGCAGCGACCACAGCGAGCTACGTCTGAGGGATGGGGAAGGAGACCCAGAACTGTGCCCATCCTTGTGTCTCATCTCACACCCATGCAGTTCTCAGAAGAGGCTGATCTCCCTGCCAAGCAGCTGCTTGTGATTCCAAGCCTGGACACGGGGAGAGGCTGCCCAGTGTTCCACGGATGCTCAGGCACTCAGCCCGTGTGCCACACAGAGCCAGCACGGACCACAGCACTCCAGTCCAAGCCTTGGAAAGCTGGGGCACAAAAGGCAAAGCTGCAGCACATCCAGCTCTAAGAATCACCTCTGAGAGCTCTCACCAGTGCACTCACATGCCCCCTTCAGAAGGGGCCCGAGAGCAAGAGCCAGCAGCACTGGGAATCTGTGCCAGGTAAAGACAATCTGTAACCAGGCTCACCACTGGTAAATGACTGGGAGACAAGCATGAATAAAAGAAACTGAGGTATTTCAAACATCAGCTCCCTCCATCCCCCCCTTAAAAAATATGAACCAAACCCAAGAGCAAATATGAGGAGTTACAGGCTCATCCAGTACCTTAAATAAGAAAGGTCAATTTTCCACGTGACTAGCATTTTAATACTGTATTAAATTATATATATTTTTCACTGTAGCCCTCAGTAAAAAAAGCCTTAAATAGATGCCTGAGGTCTTTTGGGCTGTTATTAACAGCAGAGACAACAGACTTTGAAACACACACCCTGCAGGGATCTCTGTGCACGTATCCAATTATGCACACTGCTGCTTCCAAAGTTTTCTCCTGATAAGTGTCTGGAATAAACTGAAATTTCTTCAGCATGCAAAACTTCTGGGATGAATTTAAATGAGCATCTTCAGCATTTTATGAACAATCCCTTATGAGGAGGAAAACTAAAACACAAGGTCCACCGTGCAAAGTGAGTCCTGGGTAAGGTTTGGTCATAAAATTCCTGCGTGACTTATAGGAAATGTCCATTCCATAGAATGGAAACTGGAAATGGAAACTGGACAGGTATAAGAAACTGCTTTCCCATGCATCTAATGAGGCAGATGACAGACTCTTTAAGAGGTATTACAGACTGGTCTCCAACCAGGCACAATGTCCTTGCCCATAGGAGAGCAGGAGTTTTGGGGAGCAGACAGAAATGCCCACTGTCAGAAATAAAAGCCCTATTTTACTGTCATGTAGGCAAGGCCTGAAATCATGTGCTCGAGTCAGAAAAGGGCAAAATAAAAATAAATTAAAAAATTTAAAGGAAAGAAGAAGAAAAAAAAAAAGGGAGAAATAACTTGTCAAAAGATACTTTATTGCCATGGATCCCAAGCCAACTGTACAAGGCTTTGCAGCAAACAGACAGCTCTGCCAGACAGCTGTGAGAACTTCACACTCAACAGACAACCAAGCTCGGCTCTAATCACCACCTCCAGTGCTACTCCAGGAAAGATTTGCTCAAAATCTGCAAGTCAAAGGCAATTCTGTTTATAATTTATAGTCTTGGGATGGCCAAAGGCTCTCTCTTACCCCAGAGGAGAACCCATGAAGCTTGCTAACAATATGAAAAGGAAAAAACCAGCCAAGAAAGCACAAACAACAACAAGGGAAAAAAAACCCCTCCAACAAAAAATCCAACCTCTCTCTGACCTTCCAACTTAACAAGTCAAGAGAAAGGTGACACACACCAAGCAAGTACAGGCAGAGCAGAGAGCACAAGGCAAAAGGTGAGGGAGGTACAAACACGTACACCTGGAAAGGACACACAGAGGAAATGGGGCTACAGACTGACAGAAACCAGATGAGAACTAAGCAAGGAAACACAGATCCTTCCATCACACTTTATCCTTTATTCTGGTGGTCTTGCAGACTAGATGTGTTAAGTACAGACCCTGCCCAAGACTCTGCTGTTCACAAATTCAGGAACAAGTGATTTCCTTAAGCTTGGCCCTACAGAAACACAAGATGATGCTTTATTGCCCCAAGTTTGCATTTCAGCTGTGGCAAAAATTAAGGGCAGAGGAAAGACACCACCCCACGTGGGTGCACATTCCAAGAGAGTTCTGTGTGCTGATGGTTTAGCAATCCTGCCATTTTTAATCAGAATGGTGGTGAAAGGTAATGTGTTTTCCCATTATGGCTTACAACTGGGAAATAATTATGGAATAAGCAGCATGTTAGTGTGCCTTTATTTCCAGCAGTTAAATGAGGCTTGTGAGAGCCCTCCCTAATATTGTGGACATTTGTTTCATTGCATGAGACTTTGTGCTCCAGTTTAGGATTAAACTGTCATAGGGGGATTTACTGATTTAACTGAATACTTGCTTTCTGAGAGAGAAATTCCAGTTGTCTGCTTCTCAGCTCTATCTAGCCATCAATACAAGCCAATTTCAATTTCAGGTTTCCTGAATGCCTGGATTGAGAGAAAAAGAGGTGAAAATAAAAATCCAGTTTTTTCATTTCAAAAAAAAAAAATAAATCAGCCAAGACAACAACAACAACAACAAAACCAACAAAAGAATCAAAATAACATTAAAAAATCCCCCATATGGTTCTTCCTAAAGGTATTGAGAAGTCTGTTCTGCTCAGCCTTTATTACTTCCAGCTTCTTTAAACACACAAACTTGTCAAAGTCTGACATGCAGAAGGGACTCTTGCAGGCCTGCCTTTTGTCTGCTGTCCAAACTTGTTCCATCCTCTGAGTGGCTGCAGAATGGGAATGAAGGAGCAGCTTTCGTGGCTCAGCCCCGGGCACATGAACACCCATAAAGCTCAGGAAGGCAACCTCCCTCCCAATGGAGTTAATCAGATCAACAATTATTTTGCATAGTGTCGTCATGTTCAAGCATAAACATGCTTATCTTTGTGCTTAAGATACAGCAAAGGCAAAGCCCTGCTGTAAAAATCCCTTTTTCATGTCTGATTCTGTTGTGGGAGCCATAATCCTGAGTAGAAAAAAAAAGGATTAAGGACAAGGGGGTAACTTCATCCTGTCCTTAAAACTCCAGCACTTTGAAAAGATTATGAGATTGCAAATATTAGTGAAATTTAGGTCTTTCTTTTGCTATATAAATTTCCATAATTAATGTGGTACTATTTATTTTAAAGGTTGAAGGCAAAATAAAAAGGATACCATCAAGTTTATAGCATAAACACAGCATGTTACAAAGACAAAACCCATTAACAACAAGTTTTTAGGAAACAACTTCTAAGGTGTTCACTTTGCAAAACCGTTTTCCACCTAAAAGAGTCTTCAATTTAAATATTCACTTTCATGACCCCAATTTAACATTTATGATGAAGCACCAAATCCTCCCCTCGTTCTACATGAGTAACAGAAAAAAATCCACCACACAAACAGAATGAGCAATGCATGGTTGGAATGAACACCAGCTTAACTTCCTCAGAAATACCTGCAGCTTCAAAGGCAAGATAAGACTCCACAAAGAGATAAAAAAGGTAAAAAAGACTCCACAAAGAGATACTCCTCAGACTCCGAAATAAGTAACATCCAAGTGCCTACAAAATTCTTGGAAAGCTAATTAACTACTACAGGAGGGCTCAAATCAAAAGCCTTTGTCTGTGTCAAAAGCCTAATTAAAGCTGTTGGGTTAAAACTAAGTACTGACACATACTCATACCCATGGAATCACTTTTTGAACAAATGAAAAGTCCAGGGAGCAAGGATGAAAGTGCCAGGGTGAAAGTGCCCTGCTCTCCTGGCCATGCCAGTGCCTAAGGGGCATCCAGATTTTCAGGAGCCACCATTTCAGGCTGGATTGGTTCAGCAGGTCAGGTCCAACACTGCTTTGGGGTAGGTGGAAAGGCCACTCAGGCTCAGCCCAAGCCTCTGTGCTGAGGCCAGCTGAGGTCTCCCCATCAAACACACGGGTCAGAACACAGCACTTTAGGTTAGGCACAAATTAACCTGCCATGTGGTTCTAGTCAAAACATGGAAAGTTTTCCTTCAGGATGGAGAAGAAAGAGATAAAACCCCGATAAAATAAACTGATAAAAACCCTAATTGCTAGAAACCTTGATTCATCACTACTATTGACCACCAGAAGAAGGAACAACCCAGGGCACTGCTCTTAAACCATTAGACATCAGTAATAAAAGCAGATGTGTCTTTCCACCTTTCCCACCTGCACATGTCTAGCCCCAGGCCAAATTTCTTTAAGAAAGGATATTAACTCAAATATAAAAAGCTCTTGGCTTCACATTGCATTGTTCATGTGTTCCCTTTTTGCTGCAGTGCCCTTTGGAGTGCTGTAAAGGACAAGGCAGATTTAAAGAGAGGGAGGAAGAGAGAAACCAGGCAAGGCATTCTCATTTAAAGCAACTCAGCCTCATCTATACACTCAAAATTCAACTGACAAAAGAATTTAGCATCACACTCTGGTCGAGGACATTTTCCACCAAACAGTTCATGTTCCCAGGACATGGAGGAGGAAACCACGAGATCTGTTGGTGAAAACCAAGAGACAGCACGTGCTCACCCAACTCATCACTGGGTTTGGGCACTCATGCTGAACACCTTGTGAATCCTGCCAAAGTCCACTGAGCAGGTAAGAACTGCAGCCACTGCCTTGGCATTTCTTAGGATTTCCTAACACAGGAGGGTCCCTTTGGTCTATTGTCTCCAACTAATCTTTTCTCTCTAAGCAAACAGAAGACTCAACTGCCAACCTCTCAGAAGAACTGCATAAACTTAAGCTTGGCATTACTGGAATACACACAAACAAATGTCCATTTCTTTTCCTAATACCAAAAATAATCCTATACCATGAAGCTTCATTAATCACTACCAACAAACACAAAGCACTGACCTTTATATTAAAGTGCTTTCATATACCAGCAGGAAGGGCGATACTTGAACCTGCATCAGCAAAAGGAAAGAAAACACTGCAGATATTACCCTCTCCTGCCAGCAATTAAAAAGGCTCTTCATGGAAAAGCTGCTCTTTACAATGTTTGCCCTACTTAGCATTAGCTCTCAATTAGTAAGAGGCAATGCTCCAGAGGATGGTAGGAATCCAAAGAAAAATATTAACAGGTAGAGAGTAGAGGTTGAAGGCTGTTAAATGAGCTCACAAGATCCTCTGGGTGGCAATAAGAGGAGGAAAATCAGTTGAAGCAAACTAAATGCTACCTCTCAGTGCAAAGCACAGCAGTGAAGCAGTGCAAATCCACCAGACAGGAAAGAAAATGGTCTGCAAGTCATCTGGGTGCAGGGAATGACTGAACTGCACTAGGAATTAAAGCCCGTGGAGAAATGGGTATGTGGGAGAAGGTGACCCCAGCAGTAATTTTTCAAGAGTAATGCTCTTTAAGACACCTACATCACAAACAGTTTAAACAGCAAGAGTGACATGGATCCATCCAGGGGAGGGAAAGCTCTGGAGAGGGGCCCATCACTTAATTACGGAGGAAGAAACCACAAGGTGACACCAAGCTGGTGAAAGCCTTCACTCACATTTCTCCTGAAAGAGAGAAGCTCAGGGAGCTGGAAAAAAAGGGTCAGAGGAACAGCTCATGTATTTCATCTAGTTTCATCCCCTTGGTGCAGTGAAACCAGATGACATCCAGCCAGAGTCCATGAGCCAGCTGGAGAACAATTCGGACAACTCAGTGAGACAGAGGAGGCACCAGAAGGAACTTAAGAATACAAACACAGAGCAGCCACACTGAGCTGGAATAAAGGCCCTCCTGGCTCATGTCTGACAGTGGGCAGTTGTGAATTCCTCTGGGAAGTGTCCAAGCAGCAGAGCAGATTCAGGATGGTCCTTACCTTCATGGTTTTCCAGCTACAGCAGTCAAAGAGCTTCCTGAGCTGGAGACTGCATTTGGACCATTATGTTTAATAGCCCCTGACAGACCTTCCCACAAAAGGAGAAACATCTTACACTGTGAGCTAGAAAACAATTTAATCACCTATGCAGCAAAAAAAAGGCTATTCCTTTGGGATATATTGATAGTATCCCCACATTCAGGCCTAAGCATTTACTCCAATGCTGCACCTTCTGAAGATGTTCCTGGCAGAATCCTGGCTGCAAAACTAGAAGAGCTAGGTGAAAACCCAACACAGCAACAAACTTCCCAGGTGTATGTCCACCAGGGCACAGGGAAGAGAAATGTCTTTGGTTTGGAAGGGTGTGATCTGCTAAAATGTTACAAAGATTTGTAAGGCAATAACCTAAATGTGCAGGGATCAGTTAACAGTGTGACTAAGGTGCTCTTCTCTGATCCTAAGACAAGATTTGGTTACAATCAAAAGGACAAAAAAATCAGATCACCCAAGTGATTAATGAAAAAGCCACAGAAAAAGTGGTTGAGAAGCACAAGAAATGTCTAGAACACAACACAGGATGAGCAAGGAGGAAGTCTTGGGTTCTCCCTTGAGACTTGCAACGAGAGGAAAAGTAAAGTTCACAGCTGTCATCTAAAGTCCCATCACTCTTTTCTATTAAAAAAGCCCACCCTGCCCCACTTCATTTAGGAAATTTCAGGTTTACTGCATATTTTCCTGTTACTTTTCCCATCTGTAAGTCAAAGCCCTTACCAGGCACCCAACACTTCACCAACCCCTCAGCAGGAGGGTACCTCAGGAATTTGAGCATCCAGTTAATGCACATTCACATCTCAGGCATTTTAGATCTCAGTTTATGTGTCAGTGTGCACCAGGTAACTGTTAACTTCTTCATTTCTGTATGTACCAAACAACTCAGTCGGACAAAACACTGCCTGAATCACAGCTGTGTTTTCATTGACATCTGCCTTATAACACTTAACAAAACAAAAATGCTCCAAAGCCATTAGATTTATATTTGCTCTGCTCAGCCACTACAAAAATAATGGAAAAATGATTGATAGATGCAGTTCTCACACTACTTACATTTACTGGAAAACAAATGCAAAAATAATTCAAATTGAGTAGAACTAGAAGATTTTTGACTGGAGGCAGTTCAACTGGCAAACAAAGATTTTCGAAACACAGGTCCGTGTTCAGTGTAACACTGACATTATTTTGGGTTGCTTTTTCTTCAGAAAACACTTCCTGCACTATGAAAATCATGTTCTTCAGTCATTATTTGTATGTCTGAATTAATGCATGGCAAACAGTGCAGAAAACCTCAATTTCTTTATCCAGGGGTTGCAGGAAAGTATTTCTTCAAGTTGCAGGCATCTTGGAGAATTTATTATTATATGTGCATTTTACAAGAAATGTCACTTATTAAGGCATGCAGTAACTCCAGTGGAACATTTTTCATATCCATAATTTCTCATTTCTTTCCTCCACCTAATTTAACCTGCAAACATCCAACCTAATAATCCTAATATTGCCACAACAGTGTTAATCCCTCCCTCTGCCACTGGAGACAGCAGGGAAAACAGATAACAACCCATAATAAAATTGCTTCTCCTACCTCTCCAGACAGCAAATTTGCTCTCTAAATTCCCATTTTTCCCAAGTCACACTATGTGCAAGGCCTTATTGACATTTCCTACCAAGAGCAGATCTCATATGGTTAATAAAAATCAGACATTTTACAGCCTGACACCCCACCCCCAGTATTTATAAAGAACTTTATGCATTTCAAAGGGAGATTCCCAGCTCCATAATGGGAAGAGTCATTACTACAACCCAGTCCTGCAAAAACCCAAGACACTGAGCTTTAATGTCATGCCAATCTTATGCACAGAGCAGTTATTTTGGGTAATTACAGAGGTTGTAATAAAGCCTTTGGAGTCCCATGAAGTTGAGCTCACTCAAGACATGTAGTCTTACAGGCAGAAGCTCTTTCAAACAGGATTCAATTTGTTATAATAAAAAACTGAATAAAACCAACCTTTAGACCCTGGTGCTTGTATGTAGCCACACACAAGATTTCTAATCTTTAGATGATGCACATCAGCATAACCTTGGTACCTGATCAAGTTACACCCATTTACATCAGAGGAAAATTTAATCTTATGCCAGGTCTTATTTAGAAGTAGTTCCTGCAATACATTTGTATTTCACTTTGAGTATATTAGTTACTAAATAATCTTAAATGCCATCTGGCACAGCACTTGCTGGTTTGAACTGGGCATTTTATTAGACCAGAATTAATTTCCTGTTCTGTATACACTAGAGACAGTTCAACCCAAAGCAACTGAGACGTGTCTGTAGAAACATTTGTCAGTGTGAGGCTGTTTTATCACGAGGAAACCCCTTCCTTTTGCTGCAGGACAGGGGAAGGCTGGAGGCCTCAGCAGAGACCATGAACACATGGATCTGAGCTTTGCATCTGAGCTCATTCACATGCAATGTGTCTAAAATCTCCAAACCTACAGGGAGGTTATGGAGCACCATTTTTCTTTGCTGAGGAGCAACCCAAGGACCTGCCCCATCCTCCATCCACGAGGCTCCCTCTGTGTGTGTGTGTGTGTATTTTGTTCTGATATGTGAATTTTCAGCCCAGTGGCTTCACCCCTAGAGCCACTCAGCGTTCTCCTGAGTGGAGAAGACTCCTCACTCCTTGGGAGGGAGGGAATTGCCTGCTCTTAAAACAGACCAAAAGCAGAGAAAGCCAGCAAGAAACCCAAAAAAAAAGTATGACAAAACACCAAAAGCTTGTTAGCTGGTTTTCACTGACGTCTTTACTGCAGCCTCCACGTTTTCAAGTCCCTTCTGTTAAGCAGGCATGATTAATTCCCCTTCAGTTTTCCAAGCCTGCTCCTGCTTACAAGCCAATTTAGCAATTAAATTAATAGGCAAATATTTCTTGCCAGAGAATAAAAAAGAAGCTTCACTCGCCTGGGCAAAACACAATTCCCAAAGGGTCTGAGAAGTTAATGAGCAGAACAGTCACACACACAAAAAAATAAAAATGTAAAAACTGGCAAATCAGACAGCCAAGGAAGAGACAGGAAGTGACAGATTTAAGAAAATACCTCTAAAGTAGAGGAAATGAGTCGTCCTTTAAGAAGAAATCATACATATAAAGCATATAAAACAGAGTATTCTTTGTAGCCTTGACTGAAGGAGGAAAGAAAAAAACCAGAAGAGATTAAAAAAAGACACATCCTGAATAGCATTAAAAGCAAGGCAGCTCCAGTGGTCAGCCTCTTCGAGTCAAAATGGAAATTTATAACATTTTAAAAGCAGTGGCCAAAATCTATCGTGAAAGTGTGAAAATAAGAGAGGAAAAAACTGAATGCATGGAGTGCCTTGGGCTCAGGTCAAGCCAAGGGTCTGCTCCATGCCCTGCAGACACAGTCCTAAGGATGAGAGTCTTGAATGGATGAAAGGAATTTTTTAAAAAATACAACATGCCCAGGGCTCCTGCTGGGAGAGATGTGCCAAGAGGAGTCTTGTGTTGAGTTTCTACTCAGATGAAGTTCTCCCCAGCTGAGAGGTGAGGTACAAACTGGAGGCCTCTGTGGTAGCCAAGGTGTTGGATGCACAGGCACATAAAGATGCACCTTTGTCACAGGCAGGGCAGGCAGTTCCCAAGCTCCCAACAGGAAGAATTGCCTCCCTCTGCCCACTGAGGTCACGGATACCCCGCACAGCAGGTCTGGCAGGGACTGGCAGCAATCTGAGGAAGGTGGTAAGGGCTTTGTTGAGTGACACTGACATTTTGAAAAGGTAACTCAAGCTCAGTACAGCCTTGCTCGTGTGAAGTTAAGTCTTCCTTAATCACTCATTTTTTAAGGCTAGATGCTATAATGCAGGAAATGTCGCACATAAAAGAGCTTTATGTGAGTGCAAACACCTTACAGGGCAAATTTAACCTCCAAGGTTGCATTCATCTCTACAAAACAACATCCATTGTCCAGGCATGTTCATTGAGGTTTTGCTGGGGAGGAGGGGGAATGCAAGAAAGAAACAATCTTCATTGCATTTTATGACTACTAAACACATTTCTGAGGCATTTCTGTACAAGAGAATCACAGAATATTCCGAGTTGGAAGGAACCCAAAAAGATCAACTACAACGTTCTCTTTTGTTATAACTTTATCTCATTAAATATAAATTTACCTGGACCCAATTCTTTACTTTTGAAATGATTTGTCTTTCAGAAGGTAAAGAAATTAGGCTAAATAATAAATGTGAAAGCCTTCTGCCACAAAGATTTCCCCTGAAAGGGCTTTAACAGCAATTTTAGCACTAACCTGCTTCAAGCAAGTTCACTGCCTGGTTTTCTCTGGCCATAAGGACAGCAGCAGTTATACTGAGCAACAAGCCTGCTCCTGTAATCCATCACTCATCACAGCCTAACTGGCATGATAAAGTGTTTGCTCGTGAGGGGATTGTGAGGCCAGTCCAAACAAAGACCACTTCATCTTGCATTTCCTAGAAATCCTTTTTTTCTAGAAGAAAAAAAGCTCACATCCTGAGCTGTGCCTATGGAGAGTGAGCCACTCCCCAGCCTTCCTCTTTCCCCACAAAGCAGAGCTGCCTGCCTGCCCTGTCAAACAACTGCTCTGTTGCAGACATCTCCTATGTATTTCATTCAGTTATAAATGAAATAATATGATAATCACTTGGGTTTTTATTACTGTTACCTTGAGACATTGCCAGCAGTTTGCTGAGTGGATGAGATTTGCAGCAAACCTAAAGCAATCAAGCCAGCAAGGTCATCTTTATTTCAGAGAAAGAACTATAGCCTGGATGAGCATCACATGTTATTTCACTACTCATTTCCCTGCTCCTCCCAACAGCTCCAGGTCCTGAAGGCTCATGGGCAGCAGATGTAGAACTGCTGGGAGAGCTTCTGCCCACCTCTGACTGAGGTGAATCTTTTCCCTTCAAGGAGAAAGGGTGCATATATACATAGATATCTATATATATATATAGAGAGAGAGAGATCTCCTGTGTATATGTGCAAATCCTCATTGTTCCAGCATTTCCCACAAATAGAAGACAGGGTGATCTATCACCTCTCCAAACTATTATCCTGTTAAATCTGCTGTGGTTTGGGCAAGCAGGGATTTACCCAGCAGCAGCTCTGGTTTGAAGTGCACAATCCAGAGATGAGCTTGGCTCAGCACTCTCTGTACACCCTTGGGTTTTAATTTCCCTCCAGGTCTTAACAATTTCCTACTTCAAGAGCAGATCTCTCAGCCTTGACCTTCAACTGATGTGCTGGAGACAGTAGGGAGGGTGTGTTTGGTCATCTGACAGGGATCCTTCCCCTTGCCCTTTTGGGAAGCCAGGGTGACATTTGTACTTTACATCCCAGCTTGGCCGACCCATACATTTTAGTTCCCACTCCCAAAGTCTAAAGGACACCTGCCAGAAGCTGGCATGGGATGGAAGGTGCTGGCACTCCCAATGCCACATGCCTCATTCAAACATCATCTCATGGCCAAGAGCCACAGGATGGCTTATCCCCAGCCCCTGGGAGCCTGCTGGCCCTCCTTTGGTGGCTGGGAGCCCAGGCTCACATCCAGCAGAGATCCTACAGGAGCTCTGGATCCCAGGGGTGAACCAGTGGGGCCACTCCACACCAGAGGTGACAAGGAAAACAGGCCAGGTGAGAGCTAAAGGAGATACACAGCAGCCAGCCTGACCAAGAGGACAGCCAGGAAGCTCTCCTAAAGCACCAGAAGTTCTCTCTTTACCAAGCTGTTTGTGTAAATTGAATTTTCTTTAACTTAAACCATCATTCAAAATACCTGCATTTGTTCTTGCTCACTTAATGCTGCCCATGGTGTCCTGCCATTCACTGCTCCTCTCTCAGATCTCTTGGCAGGCAAGTGTTCCAGGGCCAAGGCTGCAGGACACAGTGCTCTGCACTTCCTCCACAACTCCCAGACTCCCAGCAGGGACACAGAAACCTTTATGGGATTACAGACTCCATGGCACACCAGATCAAATACAGAGGGAACTCTCTCCACACTACAGGGTGTCACCTTCAGCCCAGGACCACTCTTGGGGAATGAAAACCAACCCCAGTTGGATCACAGACACAATCACAGCACCACAGGGCAACATGGATACTGCCCCAACAGGGTACAGTGCCAGCAACTTCCCTGGCAGGACAGGCTCAAATCCACTGGGCAACTGGATCTAAGAAGAAAGGACAATCCCATGGTTTGCTTGGAACATTATAGAAGACACAGGTTGAATATTAATCAGAAAGAAAAAAGTACTGATCATCACCATATCAATGGGCTCAGTTTAGCTTTCAGTGCTCACTATTGTCTGGTGTGAAGTGCAGGAGTCTGTACAGACACTTCCCAGTTTCTAAGTTATAGCTATGGTTTTACTCCCAAAGTCTCATGTAGACAGGACTGCAGCAACTCCACGAAATACCTGAAGATTTAAAAAGAAATTAAAAAACTCCCAGTCCTGCAACAGCATCATCCAAGTGACAATGCTCAGGAACAGGGTCTGGAATATTTTACAGTGATTCTGCTACATTCCAGCACACACAAGGATGTGAACATTTACTTTAGCTAACCACAGAGTTGCATGAGCATGCAGCTACATGAAAAGAGGTGCTTTCCAGTGTGTGGCAACTGGGGGAGTCTAACCAGAATATTAAGAGCCAGCCATATTTTACTATTATTTACCATTGAGGCACCACAAGAACCACTGCAGCTCCTTTCTTCGGAATATAATCATCATATGGATAAAACTGGCACCAATCCCAAACTGGACACAGCTTTTTTTTGTCCCACCACACAAAGAGAGGCAGACACAAAGACAAGCAGTGACGTTATATTGGCTACCAAAGGAAACAAAATCCAAGCCACTGTTCTTCGCCGCACGCTCTCTGCTCGGACAGGAGGAAAACATACTCGAAGAAATCACTTTCAGACCTTGTTTTTGGGTAAGGAGTTGACTGCTTTGCATGGTAACCAGGCGTGAAATTACAGCAGCTACAAGTGCAGGCTGCTCAGTGCTTCTCCTGCGTTGGCCATCAGTCAGGTGCACGAGAGCTCCCGCTTGGATTTAACTCGTATGCTACGCCAGAACAAATCCCATCAGCATCACACTTGTCACGTCCATGCAGGATGGTTTTGCTGGCATGTGGAAGCAGCTGAGGCTTAGGCTGCACTGCCTTCTTGGCAGGTATTCCACCTTGCCTAGGGGAGACAGGCAGAGGGCAGTTCTACATCCAGGAAAAGTAAGATTGTTGGAGCCCACCAGATACAATTCCCGGCTTTAAGGATTAGGACTGTGCCACAGCCAGAGCCACGGATAAGAGCAGGCTGTTCCTTAGCTTGCACCCTGTAACACTTCACTGTTTATTTGTATTTCTTTTACACTCGATGAAGGCACATCTCAGCACTTCTCTGCCCACCCCTCCCCACGTGCCCAGCTCCTCTTCTCTCGCTCAAGAACATTTAAGGTTCCCATTGCCCTCACACCCCTTAGGGAGACAGTTCCCTCATCAACTGCAAGGCTTCTCCTCCACTCTCAGCACGTTCCACCTCAAATTTTGTCACTCCTGATCCTCTGCAAAGGTGAGCACCTGTGAAACAGCTCCCTGACCTACACAGGCAGCCAAACTCTGCCATGGCAGGGGACTGGAGCAGCAGCAGCTACAGAAGGACCAACATCTGCTCCCTCACCACTCAGCAGAGTTGCACAGGAGCACTTTCTTGCTTTAGCCAGCCTGATACTGCAAATGCCAAAGGAATCTGTTTCCCTCCTACCTCTACTCACGGGACCTCTGTTCAGAATATTTGAAATTACTTGGGCTCCACCACATCAACGAGACCCCCCCGGGTTTCGCTCTGGCTCTCCTGCTTTTGCCACCTTCCACCTCCAAGAGGTTCTTTCCCATTCCTCCACTCTGCTCCCCAGTGCCAGTGAGGGGTCCCACCTGCACCCCTGCAAGCCAGGCTGCCCCAGTTTTGCTAAGAAATAATCTCTCTCCGGGCCACAGCTCAGAAAAGCTGATGGAGAACTTCAGGTTTGCCTGCAGGGCTCTTTGCTTCCAGTTGAGTTTATTTGCTCTCTGGGAGCTGGAGCAGCCCAGGCTGATTGTTTGTGCAAATTCTGCCTGTGCCTTTTCCTGCACCCAAACTGGTGGGGAGGGGACATTTCCTGAGCCCACTCTGGGAAAAGGCCCATTCCAGCGGAAAATTCGGCTCTCCCTCTTCCTCCTGCAAACAAGTCTGCTCCTGCCTCACCTCACTTCAGCCTTGACAGTGGAATTTTAATTGAAGTGACTGGGGAAAGAGGGGAGGGAAGGTGTGGTTTGGCTGCAGGACACAGAGTCAGGACCTCTCACACTCTCCACCTCGCCCTGCCAGTGCCTCCTCCCGTGCCCTGGGGATAACCCCACGCCATGTGGGGAGAGCTGCTGTTCCACAGGGTGGAAGGGGCATGGGAAAGGTTTGCAAAGCTCTTTGATGCTGAAGCACAACATTCTAGACCTGAGGTAACAGTTCCCTCGCTGCACTGCGAAATCAGGTTCCTTCAAGTTTCCCTGCGAGCGAGGCCAAAAAAACCCACACTTGAGGTTTGCTCCAGAATGACAGCCAGCCCAAAACGAAGCTGGAAAGTAACTTCTCACCCTCTTGTCAAAGAGGCCAGAAAAAGCTTAAGTGCATCCTCAAAGCCAAAACAGATCTTCAACAAGAAATACTCCCCGGAGAGGGCAGCGAGCACGGGCTCCAAGGCAGGGCTGGGCACTGACACCAGGGCCTGGGCAGGGCAGAGCTGCTGCTCTCCAGACACAGGGGCTCGAGAAGGAACATGCCAAGGACCAGCCCCAGGCCACCTCTTGCCACACTCAGATTTCACTGTTTGTCCACGCTAATGGAGCAGAAGAGAAGATGGACATCAAAGCCAAAGAGCTTTAACGCGGAACAGAGCACATCTCTCTGCCTCGTGAGACCTATCTCATGGCAATTTGATGACAAGTTATTTTTTTCCACCCAAGCTCCACTTTCAGTCAGGAAGCCAGCAGTGACAGCATGAGAAAGCTATTTGGGAATGGAGCTGAAGAGCTGTCAGATGGTTTTGTGGGGTTCAAGACAAAAATGGCTTAGAAAAACCAAACACAGTAGCCAGGAGATGGCAAACCCTAAGGTGTCTGAAGGCCACGGGAGAAAAACTCAGAACTCACCAGGACTTTGTGAGCTTACTGAGCCTCCACCACCTCCTCCCCTACATTTTAAAGGATGAGTGTGCTTTTCTGGGCTGGGCTGGTTTCAGCAGAGTCTTTGTGGAACGAGCACGAGGACACGTGCAGGAGAGAAAAATTATCAGGGGGGTTGAGGAGAAGATGGGAAAATTAATCCAAAGGCTGCAATGAAGTTCAAAAACTTTAGGAAGTCAGGGGTTTTTTTCCAGTTAAGTGCCCTGTGAAAGACAGGGATCCTCTCTGTGATGGTGCATACAATGTCCTTCAAGCCAGGTCTGTGGCCAGAGCAGAAATTCAACACACTTTTCCCCAGAAAAAGTTCTATTGTCTGCAGTCACATTGCCAAATTCAGAAGTTTAACTGGAAGTGTGAAACAGAAGGATTCCAGTTCTGTTTTTAAAGAGAGAAATCTCCAGGCTACTGCTCCATCCCCTAACCAACACCAGCTTTGTTCAGGGCAGGACCCAGCACAGCTCCCTATCCTCGAAAGGAAAGGGAGGCAACACACACACACAACCTATCACTGTCCATGGGGCTGCATACCTCACACAGCAAGCAGGGCTAACACTCTGAGGCACCTCGACAGATGTATGGCCAAGCAGCTATAAAAGAGCCTTTGTGCTGCCTGAACAGAAACAAGGCATTTTCTGTACAGGAGACGGCCCCGGCCACCTCGCAGAACAGACGGGGTCACACATTTCACACCTCCCCTGCACCAGGAACCACGAGGGCAGATGGCACAAGGAGGATGCCATGGGGTGGAGAAATGACCCCCCTGGCTCTGCAGGGCCACCTCAGGGACCTGCAGGAGTCACTGCACAGCCACAAGCACTTGGCCCTCGCCTTCCACCTTCCCTGCCTGCAGTCCCTGTGTCAGGGGTTGATTTAAATGGGAGCCAACCTGCAGCTCAGCAGAGACTTCTCTGGGCAAAAAGAGCATCACAGAACACATCTGAGCCACCACCCAGAGCTCCAGACAAAGGCTTTTCATCACAAATGCTTAAGCACCCAGCTGCTATTTATTTTAAAATACACTTTTCATCTTCACCCTCGTTTCCAGCTCTGAAATTAGGCTAATTCTTTAAGGCTGCAGGAGCCATGGTGTTATTTTTGGACTGGAAAAGATAAGAAACCACGTGGAGAGTTTCTCCCCAGTACAAGCACACACAGCAGCAATATTACCAGCAGTAAACTTCAGGATTCAGCCAAACATATTATTGCACAGGATCAGAGGCAGCTTCCAGTTGGGCCCAGTAGAAGAAAAATCAAGACAAAGTGCAACTGCAAAAGGCTCTTGCAGTGACTTCAGGGCAAATTTCAACTCCAGGGAGTCAGGAGGTTGGGGGGGGGAAGAGGGATTATTTGAAAAAGTCAAACAAAAATTGCTCTGTCCAAAACCTGGAAAAGCCATAGTTACCAAACATTCCCAAGGAAGCAAAAGCCCTGCTGCTTTATGAAGATTAAATCTGCTATTGTCTCACTGTTGTTGGTTGTTTGCTGCTTTTTTTTTTTTAAATAAAGTTCCCCTTGGCCAAAGATGTTAGGAAATGTCTTTAATAGGAGAAGGATATAAAAACAGGCCTGCCAGTTTATTATCTGTGACACCATTAAACAAATAAGGTAAGATAAGGTGAGAGGAGGGTTTCTTGATAAATCATCTGTGATAAGGTTAAGCAAATTTCTCCTTTGTCAGGGCAGCAAAGACACACATGCAAGGGCATGATATTTTTGCTGACCTGGACAATGAGTGCAAGAAGTGCATGTTCTGGATTAACTCATGTTGGACAGGACTGTTTTTAGTGAAGTATCTGGTCTGAAGGCTGCAGGAAACCATCCAAAAAATTGGGTCAGGCATTTAACCCACTCTGGACCCACATATTAAGGGGGACTGTAGGAAAAACAGCTCCATAAAAACCTCAGACCTAAGATACAGTTTCCTATTGAATATCTATGCAGAATTACACATAATACCATTTCTCATCATCCACCTACTAAATTTATTTGCCCTTATTGAGGGCAAAAACCACTGTCCTTATGCAGAGATGCTGAGGAGTGAACTCTGCTGTCCTCAGGCAATTGTTTTCTCCCTCTGTAAGACAGTTAACACTTAATAAATAAAAGCATGGTTACAAAGGATTAAGGCAGCTGAGTTAATGCAAACTAGCACTCTCCCCTGCATTCCTCACTAATACAGTGATGACATAACCAGCCAAAACATGTAGCTTTAATTCAAATAAGGTTTAAAGAAGTTACTGCCAAGTAATTACACCCATTGAAGGCCCACGAGCAGAGGAACCTTCATTAGCACTCTGCTGCTGTTCTCACAACACTTTTCTAACCAGCTGCACCAATGTGAAGTGGCAACCATGGACAAGAGCAGGCAGCAAGTTTTCATGAGCAAACTTGTGCCTGCCTTTCAGAAGGCACGAGGTCTGAGCAGGGCCATGGGCACAGTGGGCAAGGGCACAGCATCCAAGTGCTGGCTGCCTGCTCAGGAGGGGCAGGAGCTTTCTGACCACGTCCCTCTTGGATTTACTGTTAACATGCTTTCCTTTGCAGCTGGGAGAAGGTGACAGTGGCACTTCTGGAGCTGCAGGCAGGTTTTTACTACCCTTTCCTGCTTTCTAATGAACTGTTGGCTGATCCCAAACTATGGGTTCCCGTTTCTTTCCCTGCTAACCGTGGCCTCTGTCTAAGAACCTCTGCCTAATCCACAAAGAGCACCGGATGCTTCTAAAGATTGCTTCCAAGAACAAAAATACAGCACTCAGCTGGAGCTCCCTAAAGCCATTCAGTAGGAAGGATTAAACCCAGAGACTTGGATGGAAGTTTAGATCCAGTGGGCATGACCTTACCTGTGTTCTCTTCATTACACAAGAGCATGTGCCTTTCCCTAAACCTCTTTCTAAGCTGATGACTATAAAGCACTGGCTCCAGGAGCCTCAGCTCACAGCTCTGCATCAACATTTAGAGCTCCCATCCTGCAGTGACACGTGCTCTCAGCTACAAACCAGCACAGGTGGCAAAGGAAGCAGTTTGCTGTGTCCCAGGGATGCTCCCAGGACATCAGACCAGCAAGCATGGAAGCTGACCACTGAAGTTTCAGCTGCACTGCAGCCCTGGGAGTGAGTCCCTGCCAGCACCACAGGTAAAACACCATCACACAGGCTGTAAGGTTTTCCATGAAACCTGCTGGGGTGCTCACCAGGAGAAATGACTTCACTGTAGTGGCTCTTCTCTAATCAGGAATACTCAACATCAGGGCACAACACTGCAGTGTGTGCAGGATATGTGAATAATTGGAGAGTTTCTATTCCAAGAGTCTTAAAAAAATGGTCCCTAATAGCTTGGGGCCCTAATAGCAACATAAATTATATGCAGATTTTGATTTTTTTCCCTGAAGTCACCATTACCACACAAGCTGCAAGTAACAGACATTGAAGTTCAAATGGTTCCTGAGAATCCCTCTGAGAAAAATCTGCCACAACTTTTACTTTTGTTTCCTTATTGTAGCATCACTTTTAACTTCCCCAAGACATCTGAAAAAACCACTGACACTAACTTGCTTTCACCAAGGACACCAGTCGAAATGTATTCATGTAAGAAACCAGCCAGAAATAACCAGAGCTCAACTGTCACTTTTGCAAGGACTCCCAAATACACTTCCATCTGAAACGTCAGGATTTAAGAAATCAAAACCAGTTAGTTCCTCAAACTCTTCCAATTAAGTCCCCAACTTCTTTGTGACACATAAAGGTCATTTTGGTCTGGGCATGCAGGAAGATAATCCCCACCCTTCAGGCAATTGGGATTTCTGGCAAGATTTTAAAGTCTCCAGCTGATAACCATGAAAGTTCACACCACCAGGAGTCCAGATAAGCTTTTAACACGGGGAAATTAGTGAGAAAATGTTTTAAGCACGTTAAAGATCAATTAAGATGGTGTAACAGTGCAGCAAAGTAGAATCCAGCTCCCTGCTTCAAATCAGAAGGTTTTAGAATACAAACCAGCAGCTCTTCAGCTGGAAGGTGTCTACAGGAAACGAGGTGACACAAATGCAAGGTGATTAATCCTCTGTGCAGCCAAGATTAGGGACTCACACCACCCACAGGGCCAGCAGGCACAGCCCAGAGCTCTGGGTTCAACTGCTACCTGCCTGCTGCAGGTTCACAGAATCACTGGGTTGGATGAGACCTCCAAGATCATGGAGTCCAACCCTTGCCCTAACACCTCAACTAGACCATGTCACCAAGTGCCACATCCAGCCTCTTTTTAAACACATCCAGGGATGGTGACTCCACCTCCTCCCCAGGCAGACAGCTCCAGTATTTTATTATTCTTTCTGTGAAAAACTTCTTTCTAATGTCTAACCTACACTTTCCTTGGCTTGAAGGTTGTCAGCTTCCATCTTCCCTCTCCATCCAGGGACAGTGGTTCTCCCACCGCAGCCCAACACATCCCTCAGCTGCACTTGGGCACAAAGTATGGGAAGCCTCCAGATATGCTGTTCTCATTTGTTCTTGTGGGTGGGTGGCAGCTATAAAAACAGGATCATAAGAGCACTTCAAATGTCATTTTCTGCCTTGTCAGCACCGGGGGAACACAAAGTCCATCGAGGGCAGCGACTTCAGCAGAAGCAATAGGTGAACTGGCAGTTCCTGGGCTGGGGTGAGGAGTCACACAGCTCTTTTCACCACCCCTCCCAGCAGCAGATCAGTGACTACTAACAGTGTGAGCAGGCAAAGTGTGATGGCACAGATGAGAAATACATCCCCAGACACTGCCCAGGTGTGCTGTCCGCCCAGGGAAATGCTCGTGGGGCAGCTCTCAGTGCTGTCTCAGGACAGAGTGAACCTGAGAGGAACTATTTTCTCCAAAAGCATTAAGAAAAATCTTCAAACCAGGTTAATGTTTCACACCACTGTGGCTATAACCAGTCGAAACCAACTCCAGATAATTATCTGTGTTCATTCATTGAAAGTTCAAAAGCAAATGACATTTTACACTAAATTTGGTTGTGGTTTTTTTGAAGTAACAAATAGATATTACATCAAAGCCCACCATATCCATCTATTTAAAAAAAAACTGACTTTTGTTTCTTCTCTGTATTAATTCAACTGTTTTTATTGAAAAAAAATCCAAGTATTCCTCAAAACACTACACTCCAAGTATAACAGAGCTTGCACTGAAGGCATTTGAGCTGTGTGTTCCTGCCATCCTGTTAGTGACCTCAGCTAAGTTTATACTAAGCCCCTTCCCCACATCAGCACTTCTCTTCTATTTCCCCTCACCAAACTAGTCTGGCTTTTCTCTTCTGTGCTCACGGGCTCTGACATCTCCATGCTGCTGGTGCTTCAAGCTGCTCAGAGAACTCTTTAAGAGACTGAAGGGAGAGATGCAAATATCCTCTCCAAATGAACACAATTAACCCCCTAAGACCCAGGTCATAATTACCTTCTACATATAGATCAGCTAAAACCTTCCATACTGAGAGCCCTAGCTGACAACACTCCACTTTATTTTTTTTATTTCTTTTTTTACTGTCTATTCATGGATGACATTTACAGAGATTCTGTTTAGACAGAAACCATGAAGTGGTTTATTCCCCCACCCTTGTCTTTTATACACAGAAATAAGCACTAAAGAAAACAGAAAAAGAACCTTGCCAACTCAAAGTTTGGTCAGATATAATTGACCCATGGGAGAGAACTGACTACAAAGGTACACTGGGTTTGATCCTGATTAGATTTGGAATTTAACAGTGTCCTTGCAAGGTCTCCAGTCAGGTGGGATGCTCCTGCAAGAGGCAGTGCAGCTCTGATCACAGCATAATGTTGTTTCCTCCAAGTCCCACAGCTCCAGCAAGCTGCAAAGTAAGAACTGACCCTGTGGGATGGCTTTCCCATCAGTTCAAAAGACAAAAATACAATAGAAAGCTTCTAGTCTCATACTTACCCTCCCTCTGCCTATCCTCATTGCTGCTCAACAGAACAAACTCAAATCCTCAACTATCTTCTGAGTGCCTTAATTAACAAACTGGGAGGATGAGCTATTTCATTAGAGTTCTTTGTCCTGTCAGACAATGAAGGATTAGCCTTTCCTGACTTGTCCTCAAGATAACAACTAATCCTGATGGCTCTCTCAACTCAACAGGCTGCACAGATCCTAATTTATAACCAAACCACTGCACTTCAACACAACAATACTGGGGGAAAAGCAATACTTCTGTTTGCTGGATTCATGGCTGAAGCTCCCTAAGAGTCTGCACAACACCATCAAAGTCCTCATTTCAGCAGCCCTCAGCTTAGGCATCAGGTCAAGTCATCCAGCTAACTAAGGACAGATTAACCATGTGCTCACAAAAACTAGGTCAGTCCCAAATAGTCTCTATAGCCTGGAAAGGCATCTATGTGTAAGCACAAATCACACAGCCTTCCTCTCTTAAAAAGGTGGCCAGCAAAAATTCAGTGAGCTCCAGGCTCGAGCTTCCTTAAAACCCTTTTTCTTTGTTTCTGCAACGCAGAAAAAGCCCTTTATCAACCTGAGCTCAGAAGTCACTAAGAAACAATTCAGGGACATCAAGTTTTTCCTCTTTGAAATATCTGTTTCACAAATACTCAACTATTTTGTGAAGTGAGAGAGCCAGGCCAGGACCTGGGTGCAGACCCACGGTCAGCCTCCTATTCCAAACACTCCTGACCCACACCTTGGTTTCACAAGCCCAGCCTGCAGCCTTTACTCTCTCTTTTGACCTCCCTGCCCTCCTCCTCAGCAAACACTAAAATTAGACCACAGTGGTCATACCAGGCTGCCTCCCCCACTGTCCTCACAGTGACTCCCTGTCACATCACTCATGTATTTCAGCCTCACACTGAGCCCCACACATCACCTCCCCTGCCTGGATAATGCTCTTCTCTCCTCTTACCTGCCTGTCCTCTGACAAAATGCCATTCCTCATTACCTTCAGGAAGCTCAATCTCCATCCCTCCCCAGAATACATGGCCACCCACTTACACCTTAATCTGAAGCTGAAAAGACATCTCCAAAATGCTTCAAAGCTAAAATTTATAAATCCTCTTTCCTTCAGCACTAAACATCCACCCTAAAACTCTGGGCATGCTTGTATCCTCCCTCCCTCCCCCTTGATTTGTGCTGCAGGTTTCTTGACCGAAGAGATGCAATGTCTGCACACAGGGAGATAAGGTATCTGTGCTCTCAGGAGTTGCCAACTTCCTGATTTCAGCAAAACACACAAACTTGGGAGCCAGGACAATACACGTGTATTAGAGCATCTGATTTCAGAAGTGCTGCTGGATGCTCCCACCCCAAAGACAAGTCAGATCTTACACTTGGACTCTCTGGAGTCCAAGGAAAGGGTTTGCAGAGGCAGAGGAACCAAACATCACAGTCTGCAGAGCACTGAGGTGCTTAGAGCACCCTGCTCACAGCCCCCAGCCTGCCCAGCCCTGCTGCAGCAACCACTGCACACAGTGTGGCACACACTGGCCTCCTACAACAGGATTAATTCACTTTTGTTAACAAAGGAAGGTTTTCTCAGAGCACAAGGCAAAAGAACTGGAGGGGAGCTGTTAACAGCTGCACCTCTTCCCAGTCGTTCAGATCTGATCAATCACTGCAGGACTGGAGGATTTTTTGACCTCTGGCTGCCTCACAGAGAACCATACCCTTCAGTTTTGCCCATGGGAGAGTCCATTCCAGAAATGGTACCTTCTGGCACTGCCAATGCACTTGGCAGCTATGATGTGCACTTTAAGGGCTTTGCTAACTTCAGTGGATTTCAGAGTAGCAATTATCTTCAATTACTCCAGATGAAAGACCACACAAAATGTTAATTCAAACCCCCCTTCTCCCAGAAGCCCCTCGCTATCCCTGGTCACCACTGCCCTACTTTTTCCTTCACCAACTCCCAAAAGGTTGGACCTGCTCATCCTTGATGCTCACATTTCCTGATGCGATCACTGCCTTTGTCATACCTTCTTTTCCATGTATACCATAAAAATCCTGTCTCCTTTCAGGACATTTAAAAGTTCTTGCTGCAGTTTGGAGGAAAGCATTACTTGCTCTACACAGACTCACTTCTTACCTAATTTCTTGCACAACCTCAATCAGAAGGAAAAAAGAGGCAAAACATCTGGGCATTTGCACCAGCAGCTGGGGGTAGAACAAGCTGTCCCTTTAGATCCAGCTGTTCCTACTGCACTGTAGGACACAAAGCAGTGTGGCAGAAGGGCTTTATTAGTGAAGGAATTATTGGAATACCAGCACTGCCTTGACTTCTAGCAGCTGTGAAGAGCTTGTATTAAAGCTGTGAAGACATTAAACACAAATCAGAACATTGTTCAGCAACAGCTACAAAATAAGGATGAAACCAAACCAAGCTGCACAGCAGTGGCTTCATAATTCAGGTGCACAGAGCAAACATCAGATTCAAAATGAAACAAAGCACTGGGATGGTTTAAATCACAAATGAGAGAACTTGTTTTCAAAACAGAAACTTGTTCTCAGGCTGAATTGCCAAGACCACACATGGCACCGTAGGAGAAAACAAAACTTCCATGTCTCTATGATCTATGCAAGATGAATTGGAAGAACTCCTGGTGAAACTGAAGTGAAAGAAAGAGACTTAAGTATGCAAACTTTCCCTGAGAAAAACACCCAGCAGTGTGCCAGAGGCCCAAAATGCCACTAGAAATGCAGAATCAGCCCTGAGCACATTCACAAGCCTCTGGTCCTCTACAAGACCAATGACCACACTCTCTATTGCTTCATAAACTCTCAAGCTCCCATCTATAAACTCCTGAGATTTCACAGCTCCTTTCTTTTCAGGACTCTCTTCTTCCACTTTGCTGCATAAAACCCCTGGCCTTGGCTGCTCCACCCTATAGAATGCTGAGTTTTGGAGCTATTTGTCAAAGATCAACCACAGCCTCAGCACTGTTTTTACAATGATGATAATCCTTGCCCTAAAGAACTTGCATTGAAGAGGCATGTCTCATCCATGACTCACTTGACCTGTGTCAAATAAGGCAACAGCTATGACCCTGGTCACAGGAGGCTAAAATCCATCTTGAGCTGCAAACTGCTGGTGGAGCAGCAGCCTGGGTGGGACAGATGGAGTTCCCCAGAGCCCAGGGAGCTTCAGCTCTCAAGTTTGCAAGGGCTGCTGCTGCCTCTTTTCTGGGGTGAGACGACACAGGAGGTCCAAAGAATGGTGGTGTCAATCCCTCTACTGTAGCTGCTGAAAAGCTCCTGGGGCAGGAAGAGTGTGAACAAATCCTTCCAAGTCTTGAAACGGGCACTAATGAAGTGGTCTGAGAGGCACCACGGAGAGCAGGGAAGGGACAGAAACACAGGAAGGGGGGGAAAAAAGGGGTTTTGAGACACACTGCTGTGAGCAGAAAAAACACACAGAGCCAGCCCTGGTGATGCATTTGGGCACAGCACCAGGGCCAGGGCCAGGGAAGATGAGCAGCACAGTGAAGACATTGTGGGATCCTAAAATCAGAGAAAGGGGGCAGTGACAGTCGTGGAGATGAGCAAAATGATTCTGGGCAGAGAGCCCACCCCAAGAACAGTGCAGGGGAAAAGCCACCCGTGGTGAGGTGCAGCAGGGCATCCCACATCTGAGAGGCTAAGGGCTAAAAACAGCCAGCTGGGGGGGGGACTGCAAAGACCTGAGCCCCTCCTTTGTGCTTCCACTTGAGCCCCTCCAGAATAGGAAGTGCAGGCTGCAAAGAAGTTTGAGGTTTGGGTTTTCTGAGGCCAATGCCACTTTGTTTGCTCTTGTGCCTTCCCTTTCCATGGGAATTGTGAGGAATGCAGGGGCTGTGCCCCAGCACTGCAGACACAGATAAACCTTTTGCTCCATCAGGAGCTCACTGAAATAACCCAACGCTTTGCAATTCACTTTCAGTGGCCTGTTACTTGATGTTCATGAACGTACAAGACATGGGAAATGTCACTTTTACACCAAGCTTTCCCCAACACAGCTGTTAGGACAGCTGTGTTATTTCACACAGCTATTGCTTTATCTGAAATAAAATACCAGGCACATTTATTTCATCTAGTTGTCTAGGCAATGAGAGCACCAGATCAAAAAAAAACCACCAAAAAGATGGCAGGTTTTTAAATTGAAAAGCCACAACTAAATGAGAGTGGACCCACTTGCAGACTTTCATCATCAAACTCTTCCCTCTCTCCCAAACAGCTGAGCCTCAACATCTCACACTCACGGGTTCCTTCTGAACATCCTACAGTTTATACACTTCACACAAACCAATTTCAAGTAATTTATGGCACTTGGGAGAATGCAGCACTAGGGATAATTTAACAGAAGCTGATCAAACAAAACTGATTCTGAGAAAAGCCCTATCTATTTCTGTCAGACAGCATTCCTAGTGCAGTCCTGTGCTGTCGTTAGCTATTTCAACCCAAAATTTGATCATACTGAATTCAGGAGCCAGATTCAGTAGGACTAAAATGCTCATCTTCAGTAACTTATCAAGTGCCACATGGTACAGGCATTCACAGCAGGGTTCATTTCAGCTCTGAATGTCTGGAAGAAAAATTCTATGCTGCTAAAAACTGCAGAAAAAGTTACTGACTCCTTACAAAATTCTAACCACAATGCTGGCGATGCATAAACCAGTTCCAGGTTTGAAAGCAGAGAATGTGGAGAGGCACTGTTAGTCCAGAAAATCTTTAGGCACAAAAGATATGAATGAATTACTACAGCTGGAAACTTCCTCCCCCTCCATCTGAGGCTTTCCCATCACTGAACTGTGAACTGAAATGAAGCACCAGCTTTTGGGGGCAGGAATTCAGTGTTAGAAGTCGAAAACAAGCCTTTGCCAGTGAAAGAGCAGCTCAGCAGCAATATCTGTCATCGTCTGTGACCACAGCTCCTGTCACACAGGCAGAATAATCCCCCCCTTCACCACATCTCATAAAAGAACAAAGCGGTACTTGGTTCAAGTCATAAATGTTTGTGTACAAAAAGTGCTCACCCTCTCTTCTGCTTTCAACTTCTTCCTTATTTCTAAGGTAGATTCACTGGTCTTTGCCCTGGTGGAACTGCAGCTCAAGCCCAGCAGGTGTTTTCAAGCAGACAGTCTGTAAACACCCAGGACTCGCTTCAAAGAGCCCAACGCCGCCGGGCAGGAGAAGCCCCCCCTCCCCAAACAGGAGCTGCCAGCCCCCAGCAAACAGCAGCAAGAAACTCTGCTACGAGCAAGCTGGGGGGTTTTTTCCCCGCAAAATGCCAAATTTGCAGCCACATCAGTGTGGGCAGACCACGACTTTTGGTGCAAAGCGGTGACTTGTCTCTGCTGACGTCGAGGATCTGCCAAGCAGGATGGGGCTGCCAGCAAGTCCCCTAAGAAGCAGCAGTGGATTTGGGCAGCTCAGCGTGCAGGGTGACAGCTCCAGTTCGGGAAAAAACTGTCACTGTCAGGGCAAACATCTGTCAGCCTCACACATTTCAACTGCAGCAAGACACACAGTGATTGTGTCATCCATTTTCCACGCTGACACCGTGACGTACCCAGCTAAAGAAGATGAAAGAGGCTGGGGCAGTCAGCACTGCAGGCACCCGTGGCCATTTTGATTGAAGCTTATTCCCTTTCTGTCTAAATAAACATATCTGTTACAAATGATGAACCTTCCTCCCCTCATCCTAAGGTGCCTCACGCCCAGCTCTGCTCCCCTTCACTGTTGCCCTTCCGCGTTTCCACGGGTCTTTCCAAGGGTGACACACAAACCAGCACAGTCAGACAGTCGAGCTGCAAAGGGAGGTGAGCCCTGGAGGAACCCCTGTGCAAACAGCAACCCCCCCCCCCCTGCTGCAGCCTCCCCCACATCCCACTCCTCATCCTCCCCAGCCTCATCCCTTACCTCGTAGGACCACACACACTGCACCCCCGCGAACCTCCGCACGCATCTCCCCACTTCCACGTCCTCGTGGGTGGTGTACAGCTCCCGCAGGCACTCGCCAATGTGGGGCACCATCCTCCTCAGCACCTCCCTGCTCATGATCACCCCTGGGCCCCCCATGCAGAAGTTCTCGCCCGGTTCCAGCGCCAGCTTCCCCATCTCCTCCGTGGTGCCCAGCCCGGTCTGCCCGAGGAACAGGGGCTCGCTGCTGTTGAGGCTCCTGAGGAAGTTCTCCAGTTTGTCCCCTTTGACGTAGACGTCGTCATCAGCCCTCATAAACCATTCGTATTTGTCCAGGTAGTGGTCATGCATGTATTTGAGCATCATGAAGGATTTCTTCTGGGGTGGGTAAGAGTCGTCGACACCGGGCAGCGCCACGACGGGGATGGGAATGGACGTGTCCGAGCCCTCGCTGGAGAAGAATTCAACCTTGCCAGGAATGGTTTTGGACCATGTTCTAGAGTGAAAAAAACAAGAAGGACTAATTAAGTATGCAAACCAGGGCAACCAGAGGGTGCTACCACACACTACACCTCACCTGCTTGAGAAATTTTCTCTTCAAGTGCCTTGAAAGGTGATTTTCTCACCACACGAACGAGGGCGTTCACGTGGCACACGGAACAACTGGTACAACACACAAAAAGTTCTGATGTGACCAGCATCTGAATATCATTTTTGCACCTCTATGTGTTGGAAAAATAATGTGATCGTAGCAGCTCATTAGTGGCAGGCAGGATTTCCTAAGCACACTCAGTTTTGGACTAACAGCTACTGGTGACAAAAGAGAGGGGAGCTAGTTTGGGCAAACAATTCACATACAACTGGATTTAATGCTTCCAAAGCTTCCCTGCAACGAGCATAATACCCACCCTCCATTCCCTCTAAGCCTCCCAAAAAAAGCTCAAGTGTTCACTCAGAAGCACTGACTTCCAGACAGTAAATTCACATCAGCTTGTAAGGAATCAGTGTCCTGTGGGAAACCAACCAAACAGCAACTTCTCCAGCACAGAGCATGGAGCAGCACTAACCCCAAGTGGGTTTGGCCATACCAGCAAACTCCTGAGGGATGCCTGTAAGACTTTTAATTCCCACAGCAACGTGGTGCTACCAACCCCTGCACCTCCAGCAGCTTCCCAGCCAATTCCTTCCAGTGGAAAGGAGCATCAGAGAACAGGAGCCTCTGCTGTGCCAAGCAGCAGAGACAACATCTGCTGCACACCTCTGACAAATCCAACCCATCTGCGTGGGCAAACTGGGTCACTGATACCTCAGGAAGAGCTGGGGGATGATTCCTCAAGGCAGAATGCAGCCTCCTCCAGGGAGGATTTTCAGTCACGTAACTGTTACAGCCTTGCCCTGAAAATTATTAATTTTAAGCTGTCAAGACCATTTTCTGAGATTCTGTCTGGGGGGGAAAAGCAGAGATTGCATATGCCTCACAAAAACTCACAGAAAACTATTTCCACTGGTAAAACAATGGGGGTTTCCTCTTTTTGTACAGAGTGGGGATATTTTCTATATTTTATTTTTTTTTTTTTTGTATTTTATATTTGGTTACTACACTCAGAATATAACCTAAAGCTGAAAGTGAAAACATTCACTCTCAAGGTAAAGGACACAATATTCCCTCAATGCCAGTCTGACCAGATGCCTCTCAGCACACAATTCTTGCCAAAACCTGAGCAAATTTTGGGCAACACAGACCATCTGAAATTTGAAATCTCCAGAACCAGCAATTTTACAAAGTCTGAAATGCAAAGATATTTCAGAATTATTCCTTAAGTTCCATGGGAAAACACAAAGGTATTTGACTTACCTAAACATCAACTTTGACACCTTAACAGTTTCACACTAATTCAACTGTGTGTAATGAATACCAGCCAATTACTTTGAAAGCTTTGTCTTCTGGATTTCTTACAGCCATGGGTAATGTTTCATAGGAAAAGTTTAGCTCCCACCTTCCCAAAGAGCACAAAGCAAAGCAAAAAGAAACATTCTGTTGACTTGACAACAGAGGTGATGAGACCTTTAATCATCAGTGATGCAATTAATGCACAGTATTACTGGTTATAAGTCACATCCTGTTAAAGCAGGATATTTTAAACTGCCCATTTTAAAATGTGGCATGATCTTGTCTTGAGCTTTCACTAATTATTCAGGAAGGTCCCCTGTTTATTTTGTATGTGGAGTGTGGGTGTCAGAAATCACCTACAGCTCTTCCCATATCAAATGCCAATCTAGGTTTAAAACACTTCCTCATTAAAGGGACTTGACGCCTTTAAATTTTAATCTCACAGAAAGGAAATGCAGAAGAAGCTACTGAGAAATCTAATCAAATGCAGCTTTGGGCAGAGTTATTAGCTAATGCCTTATGCAAGTTGCTGTTTATTAACTTTTTTATTCAAAAGCAAACAATGGATTTTCAGACTTGTTTTCCATCTCCTGAAAGATGTGCCTTTGTAATGAGCACAAACTATGGACAACACAGGGTGTCTTCCACCACTCCAAGCTTCAGCTCCTCTCTGGACTCGTGAGGATTGGTCTTCAACTGTTCTGGGGTTTGTTACACCACCGCCCCTTCTGCTGGTTCCCAGTTTAAATACACTCCCTGCTCTCCAACTAGGTACCCTCAAGAGAATTCCTACGCAGTGGAGAAGGAACAAAATGCACGTTCATCCACAAACCTTGGCATGTCTGACTCCCAGCCTTCCTCCTGCACTAAACCCTCATCTCAAAGCCACTTTGAGCCCATCTTTCCATGTATCTGGGCCACATTTAAGTTGCAGGAGTAAACCAGAGACGTGTTCCTGCAGAGGTGGGGAGCACGCCACAGACAGAAGGACCACGTCCTGCAACAGCCACGACCTGGGGCAGCACCAAGGTGCTGCTTCAGCCTTGGGATCTCAGCCCAACCACAGCACCCAAGCCCCAGCACAGCCTGACTTTGTTCACGTCCTGCCACAACACAATTTCTGGGCTGAGCCAACTCGACGTGTGATTTGTGACTGTGGCTTTGGAGCGTTTGTTCGAACCCAAAGAGGCAAAACACGTTCCCACATGGAAAAATGGCCCAAGTGTCTGTGGCACTGCAAGCACAGCTCAGCAGAGGCTGAAACAATGCAGCCACCACGGGCTGCTCCTCACGTCTGAGGCACAGCTCCCTGCAGCCCCTTTCTGGGGAGGGAACACAGGGAGAGCAGTTTTCCCAGGGAAGAGGAAGCCAAACCACAGAGAGCAAGATGAACTGTGAGCACATTTCTCTGACCCCAGTTATCAGCAGACCCAAAGGCTGGTAAAGGCAGGGATGAATTCTGATCAAAGCTACTTTTACCCTTTTATCCAGCATTGGAAAGAATCAGACCTGGCCCAACCACCAGCGACTCTGGAGATGAGTGTGCTGACACCCATGTTTCCTGCCTGTCCTCCCACCTCCACTCTAATTCACTGAGTCTGCTCCCAGGTTATAGGCAGCAAGCTGACCTCTTCAGCTCCTTAGAGCTCTTGTCTCAACACCTCCCCACCCCTGTGGCCCCACCAGAACCCACTGACATTGCTTTCCTGGTCAAGGCTTGCAGGCTGTAACTGCAAAAGAATTGTATGTTTGATACAGCTCCACTGCAGTGACCAATTGCTGGTGGCTTCAGTCAGCTTAAAGCCATTTTGACTCTGTTCAGAGAGAAATATCAGGTTCTGAATACAACTGATCCCTGTGCTGAACTGGGCATTTAAAAACCCAGCAACTGAACTGCTCTGACAGATCCCAACCTTATCTCCTCTGTGTAACCTGAATCTGCTGCCTAAACAGGAGGACGTGCATGAATCAGGACTGCAAGGCTCTCAGTTACCTTCCCCAGGAGGTAAAACACCTGCACAACTGTGTGTGACCTGGTTTCTCTCACTGCACAAGGCAGAGAACTCCAACAAAGTAGAGTCTTGCACTGACAAAGAAATCAAAGTGAAACTTAAACAAACAGGAAAAAAAAATCAGTAAGGCTTCCATAGAAGAAAGCTCTTAGCAGAGGACATTAGTCCAGTAATGTTTCACTACTGGTGACTAAGCCAGTTTTACCACCCCTCAACTTGCTTTGCACACTGGATATCCTACATGTACCCTATTGTGAGCAAGTCACAAGCAAACTGGGTTAAAAGATTTTATCCCAGCTGGCACAGACTTTCATGAAATACAGAAACCCTTGTGCACACTGAGTGTGCTAAAAAACCCCCACAATTTTCTACAAAGTGACCACAACTGTAGTCATCAAATGTTGCCATAAGTTATTTCTTCATCCAAAAAGAAGCTAAAAAAAGCACACCTTGAGCAGGAGGAGCACAGATCTGGAATGTTTGATCTTCAGTTTCCAGTATTTATTATTTATTTGCATTACCTTGCCTTGTTATCAGCTTTTCAGACTCCCAGAAACACAGTCAGTGGTGTTATGCAGACAGTGCTTCCTTTGTAGAGATTCAAGCTGAAGACTGTGACAGAAAATGTGTTTGGCTTTTGTCTGCAGCTCAGGAACCTCCATTTCAGGAGATCAAAAAAAATCATTTCAAGTTTTGAGAAATAGTCATCTTGTATAATTATGCTGAAGAAGATCACAATTTGTGAAGAACTCAGCAAGATAACAGACATAAAAGACAGATGTGTCTTGAATGTAGCTAAATTTCATGTTGAATTAGGGCCAGCTTTGCATAACTCCAAGGTCTCATCTTTTCAGCAACACTTGCTACAAGGGAAGTGATGAACCACAGCTTATCCAGGAGAGCTAAGCATGGAAAGCAGCACACTGCTCCTGCTCATGGTACTGCTGATGACCATCATGAGAGGCCACTCAAAAAGCTGTTCTTTTAAATTTCCAGGCAGGTTTTAAAAGACCTTGTCATCAAGACCTGTATTACAGATTCTGAGCAAAAGTTCATTCCAAGTTTCTGCAGGACAGCCTGGCATCTCACTTTAAGAGAGGACCCAAGCAGCTTCCACAGCCCCCAGAGACCAACTTTGAACCAAACTCTTCCAATTTCAAGTGATGCCAGTGTTCTGCCCATTGATACCCATCTACCTTCCCTGTGGACACAGGGGCAGAAACAGATCCATCACCTGAAGGCACACTGAGTGTGCCAGGCTAAGACCAAAGCCCAAGTGTCCCAGAGGTTTGGGCCATGTGGTTATTGTGGGGAGTGACTTTATTTCTCCTTCTCTCCCCCATATCGATGCCAGTTGCTCTCACTGTATTTGTTTCACATGGGCTCCTTAAACATTCTTGCAAATTTTAGGTTACTGCTCGGAAAGCCCAAGTACCTCATGTCTCTGCTGGAAGGTACAGGACCAGGACACTCTGAGTTCTCACTCAGTACTGTGATGCAATCGACAAATGAAGTAAAACACGGATCACCCTGTCACGACATTCGAAGTCACTTCTCACGATCCCCAGTGCCAGCCAACAGCCTCCACCCAGACCCTGAATTTCAAAGCAGCACAACAATGTGTTTTGCATTTCACTTCTGCAGCAGCTAGCCCAGGCTTAGGCAGACAACACAAACTCCTTTAGACCCCCAAATCCTTCCGGCTGCCTTTCACTTAAGCTCTTCCAAGCACTCAGGTATTTAGATCCCAGCGCACGTTGTTTCCTATAAGCCACCAGCAGCAGTGTGGCAGCAGGGATGAAATGGAGCCCCCGAAGGGCATCCTCCCGCTCCGGGGCAGAGAGGGCTGAGCACCAGCCCCGGGCATCACTCACGGTGCCCGTGGCAGTGAAGGTGCCCTGGGGACTGTCCCAAAGCCAGCACCGGGGGCCGTGTTCCTGCGGAGATGCTGCCAAAGGGCAGCCGCTGACACCTCGCCATTAACTGCATTCACGCGACTCCCCTGCCACGTTTCCCGGGAAATGTAGTTGCTACG
>VXBA01004859.1:1132892-1146113 GCA_013399895.1 Serilophus lunatus | reverse complement strand
AGGCACCACCCCGGAGAGGGGCCGCGGGACGTCCCGCCCTGTCCCTGCTAGTGTGCCAAGCCAGGTTGGACCGGGCTGGCTGGGAGCAGCGTGGTATAGCGGAAGGTGTCCCCTGGCCGTGCCAGGGGTGTGGAATGAGATGAGCTTTAAGGTCCTTTCCAATCCAGCTCAGTCTGTGGTTCTATGACACGAGGGACAGGGACCCTGACCCAGCATCCCACACTGGGACCCTGGGACTGGGACAGCAGAACTTCAGCCCAGCTGCCCGGGTCAAGAGGCTGAGGCAGGAGGCTGAAGGAACATGGGTGCTCAGATCTGGGGACAGGGAGCGAACCCCTGGACACAATTCCAGGACAGGCAGCCCAGCACCCCGCTCCGAGACCCCAGGGCAGAACCCTGGCTCAGGAGCCGGGACGGGGACTCCAGCCCTTCAGACCAGGATGGGAAGGCACTGGGACACGGGAACCCTGACCCAGGGTAGGATCCAGGTTGGGTACTTGCTGCCCAAGCCCCAGCCGTGCCCCATGGCACACTCACAGCTGGAGGGGAGGCAGGCAGTGAGGAACAGCCTTGAGTCCCGTCTGCGGGGCGCTGATGCATTTGTGCAGCGCCTGTTCTGGTGCCAGGGAGTGAAGGCACGGGCAGCTCTCCGGTTTTTTTTCCCACCTTGCTAATTAAACCGACCAGAAATAGGTCAGTCTGTTTCCATCCGCAGGCTACAGTGACTCAACAGAGTGAAGACTTCATTGGGTGAAGATTTCTTTTTGTCCACTCTAACTCTCCACATGCCTTTCATCTACAGAGTGCTGCAGCTTCAAACACCGCATCCTCAAACCCTTCACATTTCACAGGAAAAATACCTCCAGCCTTAAGAGAAGAAACTTACCAAGTACAACCCACTGACCTCCTGCTTATCATCGTGGTTTTTTCCATTTCCTGCCCACTTCGGCATTTCCAGTTGCCATTTTAAATTTTATTTATATCATGATGTCATCCGCTACAGGCTGAGATGAAGAAAGTCTCAGTATAACGGCAGCCTGCTCTTTGGAGCAAGAATAGTTGCAAAAGAAAAAGCCATAATAATACTCTACGTTAATAAGCCAAAGAAAACCATACATGACATTTTTATGATCCACGTACCACAAGTAATTATATAATTTCTGGAATTGAGCAGGTAATAACACAATCTGCTCACCTAACCAACTGGATGGCATGAGCTGAACAAAATGCTTTTGTGTGGGGTTTATTGCTCTTGCTATGGTGCAATCCTCATACCAAGGTCAGCACCGGTGAACTCTTGATGTCAGGAGCAACAAATAACAGAATGAAAGTACCTACGAAATTTATGGTATTAAACAACAATAAAATGAAACATAAACTGGTTAAGAAATACAAACAATGAACAAGAAAAAAGAGCAGGAGGTCTCCTTTCAGTCACCCATGAGCAGAACACAGAGGTATTGAGATGTTTGTGGGAAGGGGAAGAGAAGAATTGGTGAAAGAGAGGGAAAGGAAGAACAGTCCAAACTGGAATACACATGAGGTGGGTGAAGCCAAGGAAGGGCAGAAGCACTATTGCTTGGCAAAGGCCAGCTGGGCTGTCCTTTCCATTCCTTCCATCGGGGGAAATTCTACCTCCCCTACCCCCTCCCCATAACCACCACTGTAATTCCTTTCTATTTCCCAGGGTTTGCAATGCTTCACTATTTGGTGCCAAGAAGTCTGGGGTTATCCTCAGCCTGTGCCACTCTGCACATCGGATCTTTTAATCCACTTTGAAAAGCTTCTTCATCAAACTCTGCTTCTCCTCTCTTCCCAAAAGCCTGATCATCAGCTCCTGAAGTACAGGACACCGACAGACGTCCAAACTGAAAAGGCCACTCCTTTCCAAGAGAGGCACATGTGGCAAGTCCATGAGCAGGAATGGGATTGCTCTGTGCGTGCTCCAAATCAGCTGTAAAAATCTCTTGATTCAAGGGAAAGCCACTGTGGCCTATGAATTACAGGAAGAGGCAGAGCTAGCGTGGTTGAAGGGCAATAAAAAAAGAGAAAGGTTGGGGCTGGGGCTGAGGAGCTGTCAGTTGGCTTCTTCCCACAAAGAAAAAGAAGTTAGTCATCAGAACTGAAAACTCTGTGCAAGTTCAGCACACATGGAAATGATGAAGGAGAGCAGCACACTCCCCTGTTAGATCTGCTCAGCCCTGAGCTCTCCTTTGGCACGTTCCCACCTCCCTGCACCCCCACAGCAATTACAGTCCTGGAGCTCTTTGCTTGCAGGGGTTGAGCAGAGAGCACTTGGGGAAGGGGCAAGAGAAGGAAGCGGAGCTTTCCTGGTGCCAAGATTATCACGGCACATTTAGACTTGAGATGTCCCAGGGTGGCACCTGGGAATGTTGCAATGCTCACACAACCTCCCACGGCACATCCAAGCGCCTCCCTTTATGTCATTTATTGTGCCAAACTCATATTCCAAAGTGTTAGGTGGGCAAATGCCCCTTTTGCTGCTCCTGCTCCTTCCCCTGTTCTTGCATAGAGCAGCTGCTGTTTCCACTATTGGAAAAAAAAAAAAAAAGGAATAAAAGCAGATTAAGGGAAAACTTGAAGAGAATGGCTTAGTTCTTCCAGTGGAAATACAACCCTGCTGCTACCTGCCTAAATATGTTTTTAATCTGGATGGCAGAGAAAGGTCATACTGCACAAGCACATTTAAGTGCCTTCCCCTATTAATACAGCTCTTAGCCTCAATAACTAGTTGACACTGTATGCTATGGTTACTATATATTACAGGCATTGTATTTTTCTCATATAACACTGTGTGCAAGCATAAACACATTTTTTTTGCAGCATGTTTGCTATTCCATATGGGATGGCTTAAGGAAATATTCTGAGGGCTCTCCAAAATCTGCAGAGGATGCACATCATGCGTGCTCATTCTCCGTGTTCCCACCCCACTCACTCCAGGGAGATTAGCACCCAGACCAGCCAGCAAGAGCCCACTTGACAGGCCCACATGGTTTAGATTCATAATCAGATTAACAAAACAGTAATCCTATTTTTAAACAATGAAAAAGCCAAGTCCTTGAGGCAGTGAGCTGCTGTGTGTGCGTGTGCACGCAGAACAGATACAATCCTTTTGGAATAAAGAAAGTTAGTGCCAAAAGGAAAAAGTTTCTTCCCTGTAGGAAACTCTGTCCCTGTAGGGACTATCTTGCATTATACCACTTCTTTTTCCCATTGGTTTTGCTCTCCAATGAGCCCACTCCAAATACCTGCAGGATGTTCCTTCTACAACATACACTCTTCCCCACATTTTAAAATAACAGTTAAAGGAGTGAACTACTTCCTGAATGCTCCAGAAATTTTAATTATGAATGTTCCAGTACTTATACTGTAAAAACTGCCCAGGCACTGGAAAATGAGCATATTTCATATATTCCAGGTAACAGCCTCATGGTGGAAAAAATCCCACTGGGCAACCAGCAGCATTTTTCTCTGTCACAGTATTTCCAGCACCGCTGCATTTTCCCAGATGATGCAGAAACTCCTTCCCCAGCTCCAGCACCCACTTTTTTTAACTTTCCCTGTCCTCTCCTAGTCCCGCCACGGGCCAGTCCCAACCTTTCCTCTCAGCCGAATGACTCAGAAGGTGCCGTTCAAGGGACTAGAGGAGAGCTGTCCCTCGCTCTCACTCACAGCCGGCCCGACATTGCCCTCCCCCGGCCCGGCCCCGCAGTGCAGCGCCGGGAGAGGCGATGGAAAACCCTCCTGCTCCCCAGGCAGCTCCTCCGGTACCTCCTCCAGCCTCCAGGTCCCATCGGCCGGGTGGCGGGAGCAGCACTAGGAGGTGCATCAAGGAGCTCTGCAGCACGGAGGGGAAGGTGATGTGTTTTCAAGGTGATGCTGGCCAGACCTGAGTCAACAAACCACTGGCAAAGTCTGGGCTGTGTATTTAAAAAGCAAGCACCATAAAGTCATAACCTAAAGAGCAGGACAGCTAAAGAAGTGGTGATTACATTACCCAAGAAATGGAGTTGTCAGGGAGTGTAGTCCCCTCCAGCAGGAGACAAAAGTTTTAGGACTCGGGTTTGTTTTTTTTTCCAAGTGCATCTTTTAGGCCAACTTAACAGTGACTCCCCATTTTAATGTGGAGTAGAACTAGACTGAAAGAGCAAGTATTTCAGGATATTGATTTTCCTTCTCTTCAAACAGAATTTTCTAAGTCCTTTTCCCTGCCATCCCTGCATGCCTGTTTTTCATGGAACCAGAAGTTCAGTTTGGTAACCAGCACACTGAGAGAATCTTAATTAGCAAACTATGGTAGACACAGAGGGAGGAATGAAGTTATGAATTTATCAGTAGCAATCTTGCTCTGTGCTGGAAGTGCTTCTTAGCAGGTGTGCACTTCAACACACAAATGATGGCAGCAATAAATACATGAGAACAGCACCTGCCAGTGCCTCACAGCAAAAACCTGCAATGAAAATGTGCATTTCCCCACCAAAGCTGAGCTGAGGGGACCTATTCCACTGCAGACATCAGTTTTTCATAAAAAAAAGACAGAAGCCTTTGAAGTCACTGGCTCTGGAGCTGGGAATATGGGCAGGGTGTGTGTCAGGCATGGAACAGCTGGCTTGGAAGCTCCCACAAAATCAGCTACAACGGTGCAGCTGGGCCAGGACACCACCCAGCCAGCAGCCCTATGCTTTTCCTCTGTGGTTGCAGAGCTATTCCAAAAGCCAAGCTTTCATTCCAAAAAGGAAAGAGAAAAAAAAAAAAAACAAAACCAAAACACAAAAGACCAAGGCTCCAGCCCATCCAAGTCTAGACCAGCTTTTTTCTTACAGCTGGAAATGACATAGTTTCAGTGTTCAGCTATAGGGTGGACAGAAACACGCTGAGTCCCACTAGTGGCTACACTGATCCCCTAAAAGGCGCCACATTTTAGCCCTTACACGGGCAAAATTCATTCAGAAGGTGGATGTGATGCAGACACGTGGAGCCAGGCTTGCAGAAACACAACTGCCCAAGAAGAAAGCTGCCTGGTTGAGCAGGAGGCAGGAAGAACAGTATTAGGGGGGATTAAATGCAGCCAGTAACCACAGAGTGTACAGGACACTGTCAGGCTGGATGCCATCATCCTTCACAGAACTCTGGAATGCTCAGTCATCTTCTAAGGAGGGGGAAAAGTTACAAAATCCAAGAAAAACGCCTCAATCTAAACACCTGAGCTGAATATCAGCAGAGACTGAGCACAGAGCAACTGCAGAAGAGCTCAACTCCTTTTTGAGTCAAAACAGTACAGAATTGTATAAAACACAGCAGATGAGATTTGTTGGTGCTGGCATTTCACACCTGCATTCAGGACAGCTGCTCCTTGCAGATGCAGGTGTAATTATCATTTTCATTCACATTGATCTTTGATTAACACACAGATAACTCTGGAATGCCTGAGAACAGCTCTGCTGACAGATTCCCTGATTGCCCTCACTCCCCCAAGTCCATCTTCCCTTGTTTGTTATTAAAAATTTCCAGCAAAAGAAACGTATTTTTTTAAATGCTGAAGCATGCAATATCACTCTAAAAATCTTTCCCTCATTTCACAATGTTTTTAAAAGGCATAAATAAAGCCAAATAAATTTTATGAGTGTGACAACACGGGGTTTTGTTCAAACTCCACTGCTCAGTATCTCCTGATGAATAGTTAAGAGAACTATGCACAAACCAGATCTCATCTGCAATGTAAAGAAAACAAAAATCTTTGTTTGTCCAGCATATAAATCATCTAAAAGCAACAAAAAATATTCAGCTGCTTTTCTCGAGCAATAGACATTTTCAGGATTTTTTTTGTACCTCTAAACACTTGCTTGGTTTAGGACTTTTCAATGCCCAAAATAGATTATTCTTCAGTGATTAAGTACCATTACTTAACAATTTACTAGCCTTGCATTAAGTCTGTTGTCCAACTTTGTCCAGATAAAGGTTATTTCCAGAACATCTGCATCAACACAGTAAGAGGCTTCTTGCATAACTGCTCTAGTGGAGGGGAAAAAAAATCTCCTGAAGGCTTTTTAATATGATCTTTCATAATTCAAGTTCTTGGGAATTCATACCACAGCAGGAACAATGGATTCATTAAATAGTTCACTTTCACCTAATGCTTTCTGCATGCTTCATTCTTAAGCTATAAAGCAGCAAGAAACCACCTTTCCATGTTTGTGGTCAAAGGAGAGATTTCCATTTGAAGCCAGAGGAAAAACCCTTCCATCTTGTGCAGGTTGAGAGCCAAAAGAGAAGTTTTACAAACTGAGGTTCTTCCTCCCACCCTGTTCAATAGCTTAGAAGTGTCTGATCAAAAAAATTTAGGGACTTGAGCATTAAAATAAAAAAATAAAAAAAAGGGAGAGAGAAGGTTGAAGTTTCCAGAAACATGTACGACACTTCATTCTTACTGGTTGCATCTTAATAAATCTTGGAACTGGGCAAAAAGCCCTATCCCCTAGTCCCAGCCAGAAGCAAGTTTTGAGTCACAAAGACTAGCACATGCTCAGTTCAGACCTGCTTATTTATTTCTTAAAATGTTTTTACTGAATTAAATCAACTCATTCTGACCATTTTATCAACACAAGGATTTCTGCTTCTTTAAGACACACCTCCCTCAATTGTGTTTCTGAACCCAACACCTCATTCTGTTACCTGTTTCCCCAATACAAGGGGAAGATGTTCCCCAAGGCAGGAGTAAGATTGCAACTTAGTCCTCTTTCCTGAGGAGGAATCTTCACATCTTGAAAATATCCTTTCCCATCTCTATTTTTTTTGCTTGTTAAAGATTAAAACCTGAAGTTACATACACCAATCTCTGTCACAACAATAGAAATTTAAGTTCACATACCAAAGTGGACAGAAGCCAGGGAATGAAAACCAGTTTCCATGGGAACATCAACAGCCTTCTCACTTTACCTTCTACAGGCACTCGAACACACTCTTCTCATGGATCTAAAGCAAAAGGCTCTTGGCCTTTCCATTTCATTATCTGGCAACTTTAAAACTCACTAGTAACATGCTCCTGTTACATTTACAGTGAAGACAAATATCTAATGCGTATAAAAAGTGAATTCAAAGTTGCCACTTGTACCTATTGAGGAACACAAGTATTCCAAGAGTATTTAGAAACAAGTGCTCAAGCAGCCCTAAGCTGTAAGGAAACAGTGACATACTCTTAATGCCTACAAGCTTGGTAACAGTAATTGAACACAGAGACACTTGTCCTACACCAACAGGAACTACTTCACTCCTTTGCAAAGACAGCCTGGATTTCATTTGTTGCATTTCATGCTAGAGAGTAAAATCAAGGGGGTGGGATGTTTGCAAAGCTCAGTTCTGATGGTCAGTTCTGTCTCCTATCCCCAGAGCTGGGTATACACCAGAAGGATGAAGACCACACAGTTGTAGTCCCTCACTAGCCAGTGTGACACTTTTGCTGGCCAGAGCCCTCCTCAGCACACACCACCCTGAGCCCGGGTGCTGCACAATCTGGCAGCAGGGTCATTTCATCTCCCATCTCACTTTGTAGATTCATTGCAATAGAACACCTGCCTTTCATTTAAAAAGATGCTGTAGAAAACCACAGGATTGTAAATACTAGATTTATGATTTGTTTGCAATTATATTTAATATTATAATGTCTTGTTTTTACAAAGCAGTTGAAATTAAAAAAAAAAAAAAGGAATAGCAAGAACCCCCCATCTGCTGTCTAGCATCAGTAATCCTCACTGGTTTGTGTACCATTTATGAGGAAAACATCATTCAAGCTGCCTTGTCACAGAGACTCTTCTGCAATAACTGGCCTTGGATGCAAATCCGTGGCATTTATCAGATCACCTGTGTTTTTGCTTGCAAGTCCCTCTGTCAAAATTCAAGGTGTCTGCCATTGATAACACCCTTCCTCTCTAAATTACCTTCCAGCCAAACACAGTAGATCAGGTAACACACGTCTGAGGATGGTAAATATTCTCATTTTACAGAGGCAAACCAAGCACAGATAATGACAGTTGCTTGAGGCCAGTATTTTGAATAGCCAGAGACTCCAGAACTCACAACCCCAGATGGTTCATTCACCTTGCCTGGAAACTATTCTCCCTCTCTACAGAAGAGTGAAAATTAACTGATTACGCTGCTTTGTCCTCTCTAAGAGGATCAGGAATTCTTCTTGGAAATGGTGAAAATCTGGTGGTAGTTAACACCAGCACTAAACCAGCCCCAGAGGAGTCCCTGTGACAGGCAAACTGTAGGCAGTTAGACAGTGGGTAAGATGAAGCCTGCTAGTGCCATGGGACACTAGGGAGGTTAACCTCATCCACCTGCTGAGGGGCCTCTCCGGCCTGGTCTCCAGGAACACGTTCCACCCCCTTCTCCAGACAGCGGGTTATAACCTAGAACACAAAGGAGAAACTCATTTTATTAATATTCATCCTCCACAGCCCTTCACCAGCACACAAGGACCAGCAAAAATAAATCTCCCCGTTATTTACACCTTGTTTATACTTACTACATAGGCAGCACTTTAGGGAAAATGAAAGCAGAGAAAATATCCAGGCTTGAGAGGACTTATTTTTGTAGTGCTAACAGTAAAGCCATTTCAAAACACTTGTGTATTAATTTGATCAATTTGGATTCAATTAAATTGAAATTAATTACCATTTAATTTCTCTAAGTCTGCACTAAAGCTGTAGTGCTGCTCTGCAGGATAAACAGAGCAGTAACAGCAGCTCTTACAGGAAACCCTCTGAGAGTGTATCTGTCAGGGACTTAAAATAATCCTTTATTCCTACAAGGAATACTCTGAGGGTTAAAAGGTAAATCCACTCATTACTACTGCAAGATATTTTTTTACACAGTTTGAAAAGGCAACCATAGACAGGAAGGAAAATACACTTTAGCTGAACATCCTAATCCTGAAACTTCATTTCAGGACACACTCAGGAAGATACAACCTGCCAAACATTCCCAATTTGTTCTGCACAAAGCAAAGAACCTTAAATCTTTGTGTCATTGCTAAGCAGGCAGATTTCAAAGCAACCTGTTCCTCTGAAACTCCTACCATCACCTTCATCTTCGAAATTTGTTTTTCTCATAGTGGCCAAGTTTTGCTTTCTAATTTAATTCAGCAGCTGAACAGCACAGATGGTTCTTTCACTTCATGCTGATCTACCTCATGAGAAGATCTGAGACCTGTAATTCCATAATTGGTTACTTAAGCAAAGGCTTTGCTCAGGATTAAACCAGGACAGGTAGATTCTGGAAGGGTGCCTCAGCCCAGCTGCCCTGATCCTGGTTCCCAGCACAGCTCTTACCCACATATTTCTCATCTCCCAGGGAGATAAATATCCCATGCAAGAGCTACCATAGATATCTGACATTATCAGACATCAAACTGTCCTCATATTAAAAAACCTCAGGTGAATCAGTCTCTTGATTCCTCCAAATGCCAGGAAGAATACTGAAAGCAGAAATTTCAGCACTCCACTATTATTGAGGCTTAATATCTTTAATCAAGAATCTGCAGGTTTTATACATTTAATCAAGTGACTTATTCAGCACTGCACTGTAAGTGGGTTTCCCTTTCAGCCCAATATGATTAAGGCTTTCTGCATGATCCACTCCACTATGAAAAACTGTAATTAAACATACCCAAATGAGCACTTGCAGGCAAGGCACAGGCTGTTGGGCTGAGAGGAGAGAAAGGAGAGTGTCTGCATGGCCAATATATGGCAGTGAGCCTCATATGGGCAATGTGAGGCCACAGAAAGCACTTCATCCATCAAGGTGATTCCAGCAGGTGACAGTGAGTTTAATGCTGAGACCCTCCAGTGCTTTGTGAGAATTTATAAAAGTTTATATATCTACAGAATTTATATATTCATATAATAATGCAATATTTTATAAATAAGGTCACACTTCAAATAATAAATCCTTTCATCTTCTGAATCTACATAATTCAAAGTAAAATATCCTCTTCCTGCATTTAGTCCACCCTACAGGTGCCTGAAAGACAGACCAGATATTAAATTATTGGACTTTTACAATAACAATTATGGGGAGAGGGATCCCAGAAATATTGTAAGAATCTAAAATTTTGAGTGACAAAAATCTCAGGAAATTATGGCAAAAAGCACTTACAAAAAACCCGGGACACTGTTTTCCTGAGGAAAAGCACCACAAAAGCTTCCTGCCAGGTTTTGCACAAAGTACAGAGCAGACCAACCCGAGATGAAGAGATGTTTTTTAAGGTGTTTGTAAGGAGAAAAAGGCTATGAGCACAGCAGGGTGAATGCTCTGTTCCAAGCTCAGAGTGCCTGAAGGATTCCACACTTACCACCTCCTCGCAAAGGCTTCTTGTTTGGTTTAGATTTCGGGACTGCTGAGGTGGAGGAACCAGACTCAACTTCTTGCTGTTCAGAAAAGCCAAAAGTTACTCAGACTTTAACCCACATGAATTTCAGCTGATTTAATCCCATGAACACCACTGTGATCTGTTACCTGACTCAGTTTCAGGTTCCCCTTGTAGCTCTTCCCCTCTTGCATGCTCTCCCACATCGCGATCTTCTGCCTTCGCTTCTCTTCTTCCAGCTGCAGAACAAGCCCAGGATGTGCAACACGAACATTTCAGTACTGGCACAATCCCCAGAAACAGCTGCAACAGACTCATCCAACCCCAAGGGATCCATCTTTATCTGGTGCAGTATCTCCTCCCCTCCTCGGTTACTGTGTCTGCAGCTTCTTTTGGCCACTTGATGCTTCAAAACGTTTTCAAAGTCACACAGAACCAAGTGGCAAGCTGAAATCCTGAGTCTGTTAAAAGCACTCAGTAAAGATTACTGCATATGACAATAATTTGATGCATCATGAGGGATTCTACAGAAGAAAGTGTGTTTTTCAAGTGAACAAGACAGCCAGCTACATATCTAATCCCAATATATATTATCAACCCTTTTCTAAAGAAAACTAAAACAAATTAATGGATAAATTAACAAATAGACAACAGGTTTACCTGTGAAAAACACCAAGATCAGGCCCACAGTGACCCTGGCACACAATTACTTGTGGAGAAGCAAGTTCACAGAGATTAATTACTTCAACATTCCAGAAGCAATGAGTCTGGTATCTAACACAGAATAACCCTTTCTTTAACAGCAGCAAAGTCCTTGGTGACAAATTCACGAGTTAAAGGTAGAAACAGTCTCTGGTTACCTGTCTCTGTTTTTCTTTGTATCTCTCTGCTTGTGCATTCAACTCCTCCTGCATCCTGAGTCGAGCTGCTGCCAAAGCTTCCTGCCTTCTGACCACCACATCAGGTTCTAGGGAATTGGGAAAGAGTTTGCAAAGCTCCTCAAATTCTGGGTGATCTCCTCAAACTGTAACAAGCAAAGGCTCACATCTCTCTCTGCAGCTGTTTTGGAGAAAATCACAGCCTAAGTTCAGTTTCCAGCTAAACTTTTACAGTAATTTACAGGCTGACTCAAACTTCATAATGTTCTACCATTTTAAAGCAATTGCTTTAACAAGATTTTAATGAATAAGGACACCAATGTAACTAATCCATAAAAACATTAAACCTCACACTTCTGGGATACTTGCTTCTATTTCTGAAGGATCTGTTTGATATAAATAATTCCAGAAACATCACCCAGGCTTCACAGGGATCCCATTTTTACCCAGAGAACTTCTTTTACGCAGAAGGATGAGGCAACCAGCCCACACTCACTCCTACTCCTCCTGGCAATGGGGCCTGCTTGTGTCAGTGCTGCAGTGGATTTAACACTCTCCATCAGCAGAGACAGCACTTCCAAACATGACACATCTCTCAAGAGGTCTCAGGAAATCTACACTGAGTCAACACTTCTCTTCACGGCCTTTAGGAGAAGTGAAAAGAAAAATTATACCCAAAAAAGGCAAATATTGCTCTCTTTTCTTCCAGCAGCTGAAGTTCCTCCCCCTTTGTTTGCCTCTTTATGTGTTTTGCTACCATCCAGTGATGACTACGTTAAAAAAGAAGTCAGTGCTTTCAGTAATTTCACTTTCCAGGCAGTTTTGGCAATTAAATCACAATTTAATCAGCATCACAAAAGAGCACCAGCAGGGGAAGGGCACGCAAGGGAGATTTTCTGGGGCCCCACGTCCTGCTGTGCCAACGTGCCAGAGGGATGAGTGCCAAGCACTCATGGGTTTGGCACATCCACAAACACAGCCTGTGCTTTACAGCAGGATCCTGACTGGGTGAGACTTACAGGCTGTGCCACGCTCAGAGATAACACACAGGAGAGGTTGTTACACCCCAAATGTACACAGGGCTGCCACAGCAGGAACTGAGAGGGAATAACTGGAGGGAGAGACAATGAATAGGAATTAAAAAAGCGAGCATTAATATAAGTATTTTCCCGAGTATTTATGTTTGGACGTTTTGGGTTTGTTTGATAAGTCTAAAAGTGATTTGAGAAGTCATCATAACTGCTTTTAGCCACTGATCCTTCCCTCAGCTCCTGCACCACCTGTTCTGTGATTCCTCATTCCCAACCATAGCCCCTTCCTTCAGAACCTTTTAAAAACACTTCCCTCGGTCCCACTTTTCACAGCGATCTCGCCTCACAGTGGGCTCAGCGTCACCCCGGGCACCCCCGCCCGCTAAAACCCCCCCAGAACGGAACCTCTTACGGGACGCTGTGGATCCGAAGGGCGGTCAGACACCACTCCCGGACCGGGAGAGGGACACGAACACCGCCCGGAGTGGGCGCGGAGCTTTTTTATCGACTTTCTGTACTCACCCTCCGCCGCAGCAGCCGCTCCGGTCCCGCCGCTGGGTCGCCCCGCCAGGCTCCGGGACACCTTCTGCACCAGGACATAGATGACGACGGCGGCCAGGAGGATGTACCAGCCATAGCTGGACAGCACCGAGCCCACTGCGGCGGGGACAGGCCGGGGGTGAGCGCGGGCCGCGAGCGAACGGGGCCCACCCGGTTCCGCCCCTCGCCCTCGGCCCCGGCCCCTCCGCCCGTCACCCGGGAGCCGCAGCACCGGCTCCTCCCGGCTCCTCCCCCGTTTGCTCCGGCGCCTCCCGGCCCCTCACCCGTTTGCTGCAGCACGTCCAGGCCCCCCCGGCCCAGCCCCGGCCCGGCCTCCGCCGCGGCCCCGCCGTCCCCGAGCTCCATCACCGCCTTCGCCTCACGG
>VXBA01004859.1:1088873-1127014 GCA_013399895.1 Serilophus lunatus | reverse complement strand
TCCACCACAGGATCCATCCCGGGATCCACCACAGGATCCACCACAGGATCCATCCCGGGATCCACCACAGGATCCACCCCGGGATCCACCACAGGATCCACCACAGGCCCTTCCCGGCGCAGTCCCCGCACCGCGCAGATCGAGCTCCCGGTCGCGGACGGCGTTTGTGTACTGCGCCGCCTGCTCGATCAGCTCCGCCGTGAGCTTCACCATCGCGACAGACCGCGACAGACCGCCACAGGCCCCGGCGCTCCTCACAGGCCGCGCCGCGCCGCGACAGGACGCCGAGCCGAGCGCCGAGCGCCGAGCGCAGCCAGGCCGAGCAGCCGAGCGCCGAGCGGCAGGAACAGCCCCCGCCTCCGGCCCCGCCCCGGGCGGGGACTGACCCCCAAAACCCTCCCACGTAAAGCAGGGGGGGATGTTGTGGGGGCGAACGGGGGTGGGAGAGTCGCGGAGTCCGACTGCTGTCATCCCGGGTGTCCTTCTCCTCCTAAATCTGGCACAGACACCCCAAAACCCCATCCCGGGCATCCTCCTTCACCGCCGGGCTGGCACATCCCACCCCGGGCATCCCTTTCCTTTCCTGGGCTGGCACATCCCACCCCGGGCATCCCCTGCCTTTCCCGGGCTGGCACATCCCACCCCGGGCATCCCCTGCCTTTCCTGGGCTGGCACATCCCACCCCGGGCATCCCTTTCCTTTCCTGGGCTGGCACATCCCACCCCGGGCATCCCTTTCCTTTCCTGGGCTGGCACATCCCACCCCGGGCATCCCTTTCCTTTCCTGGGCTGGCACATCCCACCCCGGGCATCCTTTTCCTTTCCTGGGCTGGCACATCCCACCCCGGGCATCCTTTTCCTTTCCTGGGCTGGCACATCCCACCCCGGGCATCCTTTTCCTTTCCCGGGCTGGCACATCCCACCCCGGGCATCCCCTGCCTGTCCCGGGCTGGCACAGCCCCCTCCGCACTCCATCCCGAGCATCTCTCTCCTCCCCGGTGCCACCACCCGTCCTGGTGCCTGAGCCGTGGACCAACAGCCTCGGGAGGGACTTGCTTTGGCTGCCGGTACTTCCCTCAAGCAGCGCCAGATTCCCTAAAGGTGGCACCAGAGGTTCCCCTCCCGCCTTCTGGTGTTTCCAAGCGCAGAAATCCAGGCAGGGGGAGCTGGGGACCTGCCCCGTGCCATGACTGGCAGCAAACGAGCTGCTTCCCTTGGGTCAGGCTTGGCTCTCGTGTGCTCAGCCCGTGGGATTTTGTGTTCAAACGCTTGCCAGGCCGGCGTGCACAACCACCGCAGCCCGAGCTGATTTCCCTCCCCCTCTCCCTCCAAAAAGCAGCTCAGCCTTCGCTCCTGGAGCCCCTTCCCCCTGCAGCATTTGAGGCAGTGGCTCCTGGACTCGCAGCACCTCCACGGGAATTCCCGGTTTCGGAGATGCTGAGAACGTGCCACGGGCTGGGGGGCGGCGTTCACCCTTTGTCTGTGAGATAAAATGTGCGTTCAAGTGTCACTGCATCCCACTTACGTGCTCGAGGGATTTGGGGAGCAGCGAGGAGGAGCTGGGGGAGCTGAGATGGCTCAGGGGGGTGGTTCCACGGGGAAGGGCTCTGCACGTGGGTGAGCCACAGGGATGACTGGACTGAAGGTGACCTGGGAAAGGAAGCAGCTGCCCACCCCCCCAGTCCCAAAACCTGCCGAATGTGACCAAGCCACTGCTTCTGGAGAAATCCTCCCCCCAGCCCTCAAGGCCCCCTATGAGTGAAAAAAAGGAAGAATGATTTCTGTACCCACAGCTGCCAGGGAAGGGCATTTCTCATGAGCCGTTCACATTGCTGTGAACACAGAGGATGTGGCAATAGGTTAAACACTGCACAGGGGTGGCTCATGGTTTTTCCTTTGGGAGCATTTGGGGCATCACCCTGCGTGTGACACTCGGCTCATCCCCGGGGACTGCAGCGACAGAGGTGCCAGCTGGGCTCAGGCAGCTCCTGTGCTCCCTCCTGCAAAAACCCCCTCACCAAAGCTCTGTGTGAAAGCACGTAGCCAGGCTTTTAGAACATCTGCACTTGGTTAAAAGCAGTTAGAGAACAGGAACAAGAGGGAGCTGTCACAAGAAAAACCCAAGAATTAGCAGCACTGTCGTATGTGACTCAGGCACCGCGCCGTGGGAAAGACAACAGTCTTCAGTCATGTCAGGCAGTTGTTAAAAGGAGACTCTTTTCAGCCTCCTGGAAAGCAGGTCCTGCCTCTGAGGAGTCCAAATAAAGCACAGGCCTTTCTGCCTTAGCACAATGCAGCTGTTTGCCTCAGCTCTACAGCAGCAATAGAATTGCAATTGCCAGCAGACAGATTCTTGGGCTCAGATGCTGCACACGAGCTCCCCACAGCCCTTCCTTTGCAGGGGAAAGTCAAAGCAATGGTTTCTAAGATGTGTGTTCCCCACCTGCCAACCCCACAATGGCAGATGGCTGTGGATGCAACCTCACAGCCAAACAGCAAACGAGGAGTCACTCTGCTGCACTAAGATTTTCCAGAAAACAGCTATTATAGATTTAGCTTTGGTGCCAAGAGACAACAGAGAAATGAGCTTTAATAAATTGCCTAAATATGCATTTATCTTGAAGACACAGCCACTTTGATCCTCTGAGCACAGCAGAGTCAGACTTTAATAGCTCCAAGCAAGTATTGCAACAGCTTGGAGAAATAATCTGAATTTTATTACAAGAATGATTTCTGAGGGAAAGGCTGGAAGCTGATGTTGTTGCGTGAACCTGATGAGTAGAATTTGTTTCTCTTGCCTTGGCAGGCTGGAGGGCAGCAGAAAGCTGGGACTGCTGGAGACTGGTCATCTTAAATTGCATTGCTTCTCCCAGTGTGTATTTTTAAGTTATGTCAAGGATGTAAGAGTAAACATTTCCTCTTCTCTTTTTTTTTAGCATTTCAGTAGATCTAAATATACCGAGGAGCAGTATTTCGAGCCAGGCTGCTGTGAGCCAGAGAACTGAAAGGCTGACACAGTAATCCTGATCCACAGCTCCTGGTTTTTCCACTGAGTAACACACCAACAGAAATGAAGTTTGGTATTTTACAACCACGGGGGGGGGGAAGACAGCAGCATTTTACCCCAGTCCTGACCTCTGGTTTGGCCTGAGACCAAAAGGGGAATCCTAGGGCAAGATAAGGGCTCACTGTATGTGATTAATTCACATTTATCACAAGACACAGGAGCCCACAGCAGCACATCTCTGAGAAAGCATCTTCCCTCATGAGATGGCTCCATTCTTTCCTCTTTTCCACCCTTAAAATGCTCAGTTCCAGATATCCAGACACTACCCTGGGCACTTGGCCCATGGTTACCCATTGCAAAACCAACACAACAAACAAAGGGCTCTGTTCCCCAACACACCCAGCCAGCCAACAGGGAACAATTCCCCCACTGCTGGGAATTGCAGTGGGGAATTGCAGGGCTCAGAAAGCTCCTTGTATGAGTGGAGCTCATCCAGGATCCCCCACACTGGAGAATACTCCCAGCCATGCTCGAGCACAGCCCCAAGCCTCAGCCAGGAGGCCCTGGGAGCAGCAGAGATGCAAACTCAGCCTGGCAGGTAAAGCTAAAAACCTTCTTGACAACAACAGTGAGGTTTTTGCAGATGCAGCTCATCTGCTCTTGACTGTTTCTCTCAGGTGCTCTGGGCTCATGAGGAGCTCTGGCTCCAAGAGCTGCTTTGCCCAGGAAAATAAAGATACATCCCTGCCCTGCCTCCAGTCCCAATGGCAGCTGCACAACTTTGGAAAAAGCACAGATGCATTTGTCAGGGGAGATCAATAGTTTATTAACTTAAAGGTCAGTTCACCAAAGCTCCATCTTTCCCCGGGTTTGGTCCAGGTAGGTGAGGACTGGTGGCTTGTGTGGCTTTCCCCTCTTCACCTGGCTGAGGTGAGCTCTAGTGGGCAAGCCCAGGCAGGGAACATGTCGTGGCAGCCAAAACCAAGCAGGGATTATCCCAGCTCTGTGAGGAGCTGGTGACAGTTTGTACTGTGAATTTCACTGGCAAAAGGTCTAACTCATTCAAACTATTAACAATGAAAGTCAGAACATGCAACGTAGGAAAGAGCGTTTACATACGTCTGGTGCAAAGAGTGGCTTTGCAGGGTCAGAGAGGAGAAAAGGAGAAGGAATAAGACACAAAAAGATACCCCACTCCCATATAAAAAATAGTCCACAGAGAAAAAAACGAGGATCGTATAAGTTATTTTTTAAAAATCTGTAAAACAACATAGCCAAGGCTATTTTAAACACAATCATATAAACACCACATGACTTACTATTAAGAGAGAGCATTAAAAGACTTGTTTTGGGGAAGGGCTTTGTAGAATTAAATTTTCTGTCTGGAACCCCGGAATGTCTCATTTGGGAAACAGATGCCCAAGAAAAATCACTGCCATGAACAGGAGGATTTTGAGAGAGAGGGGCATACCCAGCAAAACAGGGGAGGGATCATGAGACAAAACACCAGAAGAGATTAATTGGGACAGCATCTCGTTTAGAGGAAGGCTCTAACTAGTTCCAGAACTGAATTAATCAGCAACTTACTAGCAGTTCCAGGAGGGAAATACGTGGTAAGGCTGGTCTGCGTGGGCAAACCCCCCCCAAATCCCTAAGACTCCCTGTAGGCACACGGGTTTTGCCTGCCTGCAGTTCCCTGCTGGGCTGACACACCTGCAGAGCCACGTGGGTCAGCTCTTGCTTTGGTCCTCAAACCTCCAGTTATTGCCTCGTCCAGGGAGAAACAGCGACTGACTGAATCCGAACGGGAGTGCCAGAGTGGGGCCGTGGGGCACCGCTCTGGAACCGCCTGGTTCATCGTTTGACCTCTGTACAGAGCCACTGGCAATGCAGGTTTGTACCAGCTGTCACCCAGCAGGAAAGGGTACCAACAACTGAGCCACAAACGGCTCTTTCCTCGCAGATGCCTCAAGTCCTGCGTCCCTTGTGGCGAGGGCTCCCGCCAGCCGCTCGGAGGATTTCTGCGAAGAACCAAGCGTGTGTACACGGATCATGCATCAGTCCCTGCTCACGAGGAGTGTTTGAGAGTGTTAATATCACCGCTTGTCTGCTGCTTCCAGGGCTTGGTCATCCAGGGTACGACCCGACCTCTGCTTAACATATTGCTACAGAAACGCGCTGACAGTGATATTAAAGCTATCAAACTTACAAGCGAATGCTTGACAGCACCATGTAAACTCTCCCAAAGCTGAAAAAATAAACTTTTGTCCTAAACATTTGGCAAAACTGAGCTGGCAGTCGGTGGAAGTCCTGGATGGATGCAGCCGCTGAACTTTAGCCGGCCATAAGACACGTCTGACAGCAGAACTGCACAAACAGCTTCTTTTCACAGAGCTTGTTTGATTTCACCATCTCACAGAAAGTCTTGTCAGCTGGGAGGCCAAGGCGAGGAACAAGAGAAAAGGAGAGCAGATTAACATTTTAAACAAACAAACACTGCACCTAAGAGGCGGTGCGATTCGTTCCGGTGTTCGGGGAGAGAGAATTGAAAAGGAGTCAGTTTTTAAGGTCATCTTTCACATGGTTTTAATGAAGGAATAAAGGAGCTTTGCAGCGAGTGGGAGAATTAGCCCCAAGACTAAACTATAATGAAATACAAAGGTTTGGATGTGTTTGAGCAACAGATAGATATCCAGCAGCAATGCCAGGTGAGCCACCTGCCCACCTCAGCTGGAGCCCAGCCCAACGCAGCTGTGCCCCAGCAAGCCCAGGAGCTCCAGAACTATTGGCTTCACATGGTGAAGGGAATCCCCCAAACCCCTCATTTTTGCTACCAGGAAAGCACTATGGTAGTAAAGCAGTTCTGCCACTTACCATTGGTGCAGGTTTCATTTGTTACACAGGAGCCACCGAGGAGGCTGAAACCTTCTTTACACCGGAGGCAGTTCCCACTGGAGCCCTCGCAGGCTGAGCAGTGGTCGTCACACCTGGGGACAGAGACCCTGCTGTGGTCTGAACCACCACCAACACCCCAATCCAGCCACCCAAAACGAGCTGTCAGCCAGAAAAGGTGTCTACCTGCACTGCAACATCCGGGCCAAACCAGCAGATGTGGAAAATGGCAAATCTGAAGTTTGAAAGGTTAATGAAGCTCTGGGAAAATGGGCTTGGAGGTGCCAGCTTGATGCCCAGTGACAGCTAGTGTATCTCAAAAGCTCTTGCCTGCTGGGAAGATCCAGTGGGACATGCACCTCTCCTCCCAGCAATCCCAGTTAGCAAAAGGGCTGCAATGGGAACCTGTGCTGCTCCCATCTATTTGCTCAGGGAGAAGAGCCCAGCAGCTGTGCCTCCTGCCTGGGGACAGTGGCTTGAAATCCCTGGGAAGGGACACTGCTCCCTTGCTCCTTCCTGCTGGAGAAGCAGCGCAGGTGAGTGAAACCCCAGGCAGGCAGGGACGGTGTTGTGTGTTCCCCAGTCACCTTTAATCCTTCCCTTTCGTGTTTGCTTTAATGAGGCTGAATCCACTCCCACTCCTCACTTAAAGTGCAGATGTGGGAGAGTGGGAGCAAATTGTTGCCTCCCGGCATCTCTCTGTCTCCCCCACACAGCCCCTGTGCTGGGCCAAGGAGTGGGGAACACTCCTCCAACATGGCCATGGGGAGAACAAAGTAGGTTTAATTGAAAGCTTGAATATTTACCTAAACATTACCATTCCTCCCACACCTTCTCCAGAGAGCCCTGGGCTGGGGTTGAGCCCCTTCTACCATAGCCCTAAGACACCTTGGCTGGCTCTGGCAGGGGAGCTCTTAAATCCACAGGGCAGGGGCATGTGGGGCCCAGCCCCACAGCTTCCCTGGCTCCCCGATCCCCACTTTAATCTCCATAGTAAATAGCTCCTGCTGTTTTCAGCACTGCTTTTTTATCATTGCTGACAGTGCTCCCCATCAGTCCCAGCTTTGCCCCAGTTGCCATCAGGGTGGTTGTGTACCTCTTGCAGACTTTGTTGGGCAGCCCGTGGCTGTCAGCGGGGTAAAAGCCCTCACGGCAGGCAGGGACACAGCGCCAGTGGGGTGCAGGGCCCTCGGGGGTGCAGGGGGTGCAGTCCTCCTCTCCCGGCCCTGTGGGAACAGGGAAAAGGGCAAAATGGTACATGGGTTATTTTGGAGATGGCAGAAGGGTGAGATGGGGGGCAACAGCTTGGTTCTGTCTCACTTATGAACAAGATGTTTATTGTGGCGCTGGGGTCCTGCACATCTGCTTAGCTCCCACCCCAAAAAACTCAGCTTCCACCCCAAAAGCCCAGCCAGGACCCAAGTGGCTGTCCCTCTGCAGAGCCAAGGGCTGGCCACTGGGGCTCAGTGGTCAACAGCACATCAAAATCCCTCTCTGAGCCATCAGCCACCACTCCCAAGCATGCACTGGTTTGGCTTTCCCACCCTATGCAGAGTGGAAAGGGAGATGCTAAATTGGGTGGAGGAGGAGCTGGAGAAGAGAAGAGCTCAGGACAGGAGCTGGAAAAGCAAAGGGCCCCACTCTGACATGACACATTGTGGCTGGACAGCAAACTCCAGTGATGGAGGTGGTGTCATTAGAGGCCTTCCATGCACCAGGCTTGAGAAATGGTTATGCAGGAAGAGGAGACGAGAAAAGGCCAGAAAAATAATTGTGGTGGAGTACATTTACACTGACTGGAATAAGAATTAGAAGGGAAGTAATTTTCTTAAGGGATTAAGAGCCCGCTCCCTTCCACGCTTGCCAACCAGATCAATAAATATTTTGGATTTAGTCTAAGGAAATTGCCCATGTATGATAGAAGAGGTTCATGCCACTGAACAGGAATTGTCTAGAGATCATATTATCATCAGATCTATGATGATTTCGAGGGCCGACGCAAACATTAACAATGGAAAATAATTGGACTTGCAAGAAGTGAGAAAGGCAGGATTTAAAGGGGATGCTGAGCGACTGTGGGCAGCCAGGGGGAGATGGCAGGGGCCAGCCTGGCACTGAGGGGTGACCAGGATAACACGCCTCAGCTGCCTGACATTTTTATCCCTTGCCAACCCATCTTCCATCACTCCAAGAGGGTTTTACAGCCTCCCCCGCAACCTTATTAAACTGAAGCACCTGGCTTCAGGGAGATCGGGAAATAAAAAATGGCTCTAATGAAAATGTAAAAACTCCCTAAAAACCTTTCCAGTATGAACATACACCTCACAGGGCGTGCTGGGGAGTTGGGATTGCTTCCCCTTCGGCGTGCTCTGCCTTGGCTTGGGGTGGGTACAGTGGGCTTTGGTGCATCAGGGTTTTGGGGTTTTGCATGGGGATGCTGTGGGGTGAAGGATGTACCCGTGCTGGCGGGGCAGGTCTCACACCGCCGTGGCTCCCGGCTGAGGTACATGGCAGGCTGGCACTCTGGCACACAGCTCTCTCCTGCCAGGCTGCCAAGAAAGCAGAGAGAACGTTTGCACCCAAAGCTACAGGCTCTGGGGACTCAACACAGCCCATCCCCACCTCCACATCCCCCAGTGCCCTATGGCAGCCTCAGCCCACAGTGTGTCAGAAAGCCAGCCAGCGCTTCGGGAGAAATTAAAGTTCTGCCTGGACCAAAGGGATGGCTGCAGTTCCTTAATTATCTATCCAGGAGGAAATACACTTATTTCTTCCCATGGGCAGACAGCCAGGCTCTCCCAAAGACCTTTTGAACCACTGAGGCTCCCCAGAATCAAGGGAAATTGGTTCAGCGCCACGGCTGGGCCAGTGCTGCTCCGCTGTGGCAGGCATGATTTGAAGTCCTGGCTTAAAAGGATATTGGACAATAAAAAGCAAGCGCCATGCGGATTATGTCTGACAAGTGCCTCCACTTGTGCTTTTCTGAGGGAGTAGATAATCTTTTGGCAGTGGGAATCTCTTTGTCTGAGCGAGCTCCACTGCTGCACCGTGGCTCTGACTCACTCGCAGCGACTGAACACCGCAAACTGCTATGGGATCATACCTCCATGAGCAACTGGAGATGGAAAAGATACCTCCACAGTGCTGATGCTGGGCTCTGCATCCCACAGGGACCAGCAGCAAGGGTGCCCAGTGCTACCTGCAGGATTAGGGCTGTCCTGTCTGCCCCAGCATTGCTGGAAAACCACTGTCTTATGCTATCCCTACTCAAAAGGTACATTGGATAAAATTTTCTTTTATGTGCATGAAGCTGAAGGAAGGGTTTCTGCACTTGCTGGGAGCATTTTCAGCCTGCCTGGGGCAGCTCAGCCAGGTACTGGCCCTACATAGCACTTACCCAACACCCTGGCAAGAGCTGGAGAAAAAGAAATTAAATTTAAATAAGGGACACTAATCACCACCTAGTACCATGGGAGCAGAATCTCAGGTCTTTGACTAACTCAATCTTTAATTTCCCATCGGTTTTTCCAAATTTAAACCACAGGTACCAGTGCTGCAGGTATAAACTCGTCCCATGCTAAGGCTTTACCTGAATCCCTCTTTGCATGCAGTACATTTGTCTGCTTCGCCAACACATTTTTTACAGCTTTGATGACATTTCAGACAGCGTTTCTGACCTTTCAAAAAACAAAGCAAGGCAGGGAGAATAAAATCCGGACAGTGATTTGCAAGCAGCAGTCAGAGCTGTAAAGCCCCATTGCACCCCAGAGGCAGCTCCCCAGGGTGGAGAGGCACATCCACCCCAACGGGTCCCTGCTATTGCAGGTGACCTTATCTGTCACTGCCTGCTAAGAAGAAATATGCTTTGCAAGCAACTAGGACCATTAATTACTCTTCTAATTAAGAGCAGAGTTACGCACCTCTGCTTTGCACCACCCTCTGAACACCCGGAGGTTTTACCTCCTCCCTTCACTGTGCAAAGTGTGTCAAGGGGGAAATTCAAAGCCAATACTCAAAAATCGAGGCGTGTTCTCCACCCTTAGCACTTAAAAACAGAAGCAACCCCTGCATATGCTCGTGCTGCGACTTGCAAGTGATAAACATCCTTACGTTCCTCGGCGTAAAAGCCGGTGGGACACAGCACCACGCAGGTGTTCATCTCCTGGTGATGGTAGAGGTTCCTCTTGCACGATGTGCACTGGGTTGGTCCCCTCCCCACGCAGCGCTCGCAGCCCTTGTAGCACCGGCGGCACCTCCGGGCGCTTTCGTCACCGAAAAACCCCGCGGGGCAGGAGCTCACACACATCCTGGGGAAGGAACCAGGACTGCTGGGCTTTGCTGCCACTTCAGGCACCTCCTGCCTCAGGCAGCTGCTGCCGTCCCCTTGCCCACAGCATTCGGGGTGGCCTCCCAGCTTTGGCAGCAGTTTGGGCTCCTTTACTTCTTCTTTTTAAGGTTTAGCGTGTCTTGGAAGTCATGGCTCTGTCATAGAGAGAAAGGGACTCTCTTGTCCCAGCTATAGGTAAATTTCTCCTGTGCCAGTCTGAGACTGAAGCGTGGAAACCCCAGTTCCTGAAGTGGTTTGGCACCTCAGCCAGCTGTGCCTTGGGCGTAGGTGACCCCAGATGGTGAAGCCAGTGCTTCTTCCCCAGCACAATTACATGGCCAAGATTCCCCAGGGCTTTCAAGCTCTATGTCCCCCACCCCAATGTACCCTAATTCAGGGCAGGGATCCCCACACCCTCTCCTCCCTCTGTTTTATCCATCACATACTGTTTTCTCTGTGCAAACATCTACCACCCACCCTGCTGTTTAAGACCTGCAAAAAGGCACAGCCACCACCCGAGGACCCCCCAGGGACACCCCACCAGTCCTTACCTGCCAGTTTTCACACTGCCCAGGCTGTAGTGGATGCAGTTCAAGCACTGGTCAGCGTTGGGGCCATCACAGCCCTGGTCACCACACTCGGGGTGGCATGGACCTGGGTGAGGAGAGGTTCACTCAGTGCAGAGAGAAGCTGAGCATCCCCCAGACTCCACTGCCAGGATGCCCTGAGCACACCCTCCCTGGACTGAGAGATGCTGGGAAAGGGCTGGAGACCCTTCACCTATCTTATCCTCTATTATGTTGTAAGTTTTATCCTCTCTATCCTATGGAGCTGCATGGCTCCGAGTGCTTGTTTCTCCTGCAGCAAAGTCTACCCAGCCATCCCCTGGCTGAACACTGGTGGGGAAGCTGCTTTGAAAGAGGGACCTGCACCTCAGGGACCAACAGGCACACCCGCCCCTGCCCATGCTGGAGGAGGGAAGGTGGGCAGAGGAGCTTTTTTTACCCCTCAGGCAGCTCTACCACTAATTTGTGGCGGGAGTTCTGGGATGGGGCATTTTTCTACCTTCTAATTTCACTGTCCTGCTGCCCCACACTGGCCACAGGCACTGCTCCTCCCAGCCTGCCTCAGTCCCAGGCAGGATCAGGCCTCATGGCTCCTCCAGTTTACCAGGGTTTGCATTTCCCCAGGTACTTTGAGGGGGACAATACTGTGGCTTGGCTGGCGCTTACCCGCATACTCCTCCTCCTCCTCTGCCACCTCCACCTGGCTCTGTAAGAAGGCAGCTCTGGATGGCTCCATCTCTGATGTTGGCACTTCCAGTGATCTCCCACGGGACTGGGGCCCACCCAGTGCAGTGTAGGGATGCTCAGCTGTCCCATAGAAGATGAGGCTCCACTCCTTCAGCTTCCCTGTGAGGAAGGCACAGCGTTACCTGTCCCACTCCCAGTCTCACTTCTCCCTGGGGGACTCAGTTTTGAGGGAAGCAGGAGGAGCATGGGCTGGACCACCAGGGTGTCACCACTGGCATGGCAATGCAGAAGCAAACAGTGAACAACCAGAAATGTTCACGAGCTCCTGAACTCCCAGCCTCCAAGAGTGCAGCCGTTTAAGGCACATACAAGGGATTTTTAATTCTATAAATCATCTGATGAACTGCAGCAACACCACAACCTTTGTGTTCAACATTGGAGAGAATCAATAACTTTAAAGTCTTCATAATACAGGATTATTTCTGTCTGACACAAGCTACCCAGCACACAATGGATTATTTCTTGCTGCTGTTGCTCCAGCCATCCCTTTGCCTGACATACCAGAGGTCTGAACTTGGCTCAAGACACTGTGGGAGCCACCAGAGCTTGTGATGCACCAGTGGGACCCCCCCCCCAGGGCCTTATATCCATACCAAAACCCTCCACGAGCCACATGGCTTTACGAAGGGAGTCCAAAAATGCTGGTGCTTCTTTCCAACACTGTTTTTCTTTCAATTCCCTATCAATGCAAGTCACTTCATGCCCACGGCATGCTCGGCTTTAACTCCTAATCCCTGTGTTTCCAGGAAGGGCTTAAAATCTCCAATACCCAAATCCCTGGGCTCTTCTAAAGGGATGAGAGGACCCACCTGCTGCCAGCATGGAGCCTGTGAAAGGGCAAGTTCCGGCGGCATCAGCCGGGGAAGCGCCTCTGACAAAGGAATTAAATTTGCTTTAAATCTAAAATATCCCACATGAGGAAAGCCTGGGCTGCGTGGGGCTGATATGGGGGTGCAGCAGTGCTGGCACAGTATTTAATTGGTATTAAATGAACCAATTTAGTGGCATTAAATTAACACTTAATACCCATTTCTGCTATCAGCTGGGAGCATCTTCCCTCCTTTTCCTCCACTTTTGCCCTCTCTGCTTCAAACCCTGTGAGTGCAGACCCTTTGAAGGGGTGACTTAACACACTCATTTTCATTTCATTTTGCCAATCCAGGTAAAGCTGAGCCCTGATGCCCATGAGGGGCTCAAAAACACCCACCATGAACTGTAAATACCGGGGGAAAAGCAGCTCTGTGGGTGCTTTGCTGCTGCTCTCCGAGTTCAAAAGATTTCGGGTGAAGGCAGCAAACAGAAACACTTTGTGCACAATGAACCCCCACGTGTACCTCCCGCCAGAAAGTCGTGTGGGAGAAATTTTTAATATACTCCTGGCTTCCTATCAATGATTGTGTGGATTTAACAACCCCACAACACACACACACCAGCCCCAGGCAGGATTCTTCATGCCCTGCTGCCACCAGCCAGCGAGGCGGCTGCCCCTTCCTGGCGGGCCTGGATCCTGCCAGCACGGCTCCTTTGCTGAGAAGGGATCAGGGAGCAGGCAGCCATGCCAGGGAGGGGAGGACACAGAGGCATTGAGGACATGCAGGGAGCCAGGCTGAGCCTGGCCACCCCCTGCCAGCACGGTGGCAGCCCAGGGAGGGTGTCTGTCTGTCCATCCATCCGTCTGTCTGCAGCCCGAGGGGCATTGTTCCCTTGCGCCATTGCCCAACCAGCCCACGCGCCAGATGTCCCAGCAGTGAAGCAAAACAAACAAACAGCAATTACAGCTCTTGGGTTTCCTCGTTTTGACTCATTACAGTTTAATTTTGGAAACCTAGCTCTCGGGTGCAGCGAGTTTTGCTGCTTCTGGGAGAAAACCCGCTCCCAGTTCAGCCAGACCGGCAGCCTCCCGTGCGACATTTTATTCCCATTTTTGAGAAATTTGGGCAATACAATTTTGCTGGAGACCATACCAGTCACAGCAAAGTTTACAGCCAAGCAAAGCAGCCTGCAGTAAATGAGGGGAACTGGTGGGCACTGGGGCATATGGGCGCTGGGGGATGCTTACCTTGCACGGCAGGGTTGCGCACTTGGGATGGCGTGTCGTGGATCTCCAGGGTCCACTCCCCTGCTGCCCGCTCCCCCCAGCAGTGGACGGTCATGAACTCCCAGCCCTTGAACCCCTCGTTGGAGTGGTCAAACACCCTGCAATGGTAATGCCAAGCACCAAGAAACGTGACTTTGAACATCGTATTTTATCAGAAAAGGGAGGTAGATAATTAAGGGTTAAGGGTAGCATTAAGGATTCCTTGCATGCACCCATCCTAGCATGAAGTCCTTCTGCAGCTGAGCCCTGGGCATAGCCCCCACCTTCCCAAAAACCCTGAGGAAACTCACAGCAACTCCCTAAGGGAGGATGCTGCCCAGCCCAGCTGCCTCCTGGCTCCAGATGCTCTTACCTCCTGGCGAGGAGCTGTGACCTGGTTCCTGCTGGAGACACAAGGCTGATCTGGAGGTCTCCCCGGCGCGGGTGGGAGATGCTGAGCCGCACCACGACGTGCTCCAGGTGGAGCACGTGCTGGTCCCGGTGCTCGGCGCAGGCACTGCTGAGGGTGCTGGCACGCAGCACATGGTCAGCTCGGATGTACCTGCCAGGGATGGCAGAGTGTCATGATGGGGGTGATATTCCTGGCAGCATGGATACCCAGTTATATTTGAACCCCGTCTCCTACTGCTCCACGGCAAAAATTATCTCCTCCTGCATTGCAATTCCCAGTGTCCTAGCAGAGGAATTTGCTGAATTGTGGGATGGTAACGAGATTGGTTTGAACTGCTTCGAAGATCTGTGCCTTATGGGCTGCAAGGGCACTGCTTTATTACGATTATCAGTGCAGCACTCCTCTTTGGGCTGTAATTAGTGTCTGTATCAGATAAATAGCTTCATGAACACAGTTGGCTCTGCATTCATTCCTTTTTTGCATATGCAAGTCTTCCAATGATTAACAACTCTCTTGCTCTACAGCCAGGCAGTGGTAAATCAGGAGTGTCCATTTGGTAAGAACCCTGATCCTACCCTTTAATCTAGCAGGGACTGACCTACCAAGGATGAGATGTGAATGTAAGCTGGTTTGAACTTGAAGCAAAATCCAGAGAGACTCCAAGCAGTGAAAATTTGAGAACCTATGCAACTAGGCACCAGTTTTTAGTGTCTTCCATTAAGATGAAGTGTTTAGTGGAAGAGGGCGCAGAGACCAAGATGTCACCACTTAAGTGAGGTGGGTTCGGTCTCTCACTATCAGCTTTTAAGAAGGCAAAAAAAATGAAAGCTTGCAAATGGGCAAAAATGGATCTCTCTCTGTCAAAGCTGGCCCTGGAAAGCCCTTGTAGGACCTGCTCTTCACTGAGCCCTAGGCACAGATCCCAGGTGGGCACTTCTGGGTCAATAAACAGACCTTGGGGTGGATGGTACAGATCACTCTGACTATAAAATCCATGAACATCACCTTGTCTCCACATGGACTTGTCCCAGCCACTTTGATTCCTAATTTCCCTGTCCAAATGTTTGGGACAGCTGAGCCTTTGCATTGCCAGAGCCAGTGCACCAATGCTCCTTCCAATCATCCACATGCCCTGGGAGAGCACCCCATCCCATAACACTTACTTGGGCACCCTGTCCAGGCTTCCCACACAGACGTGCTGGGGAGGAACCATCTTCCACTTCTTGGCTTCTACCACAATAGCATCAGCATCCACCAGCCCAAAGCCATATAGATGGCTAACTGGAAAGAGAGAAGACTCAGAAACCCACTGCCTTCCAAGCAGGGGTCAGGAGCACCTCCTCAGTGCTTGGTGGAGCAGCCTCCAACCACCAGGGAAAGCGCAGACTTGACCCCATTGGGGTATGAGCTGCTTCAACACATGGAGCTCATCACCCTGCACCCCAAATCCACATTGGCACCATGGAAAAAACATTGTTGGGAGCAACCCACAGAAATGAGCAGGAAACACTGCAGCTCAGGAAACTCCACTAAGCAAGACTTCCAAACCTCCACTGAGCAAGAGTTCCAAGCATCTCACCCCATGAATTACTGCCCTCTCCTCCCTCCACTTTGCAGCCTCATGGTGGAAGCCCCCAAAGAAGCTGATAGCAGCCACCTACAGTGAATTGTCCCCACGAACAAAGCTCTGCAGACCTTTATTTTCCCTCGATTGTCTGTTTTTGCCATGACACCTCCACCCCCACGGCCTCTCACCTTTATGCCCCGCGCCGTTGGTTTTCCAGTCGGGCGCTCGCAGGTGCCCCGGCCGCGAGGTTTTGACCAGCAGATGCTGGACATCCCTCCAGGTGAGCAGGGGGCTGCAATGACACACAACTCATGGGATAGCTCTGCTGCTCCCAGTCTTCCCAGCAGCAGCAGGCACCCCCCATTAGGTTAAACCTGCCCCCCAAAAAATCTCTTTGCTGCTCAAAAAAGAGCAAGAATTGATGATTAAAATGCTGACACCCTGTCTGGGGGTTGGTCATCACTTGGGGTGCCTCAGCAGAGGGGAGTGCCCCAGTGAGGGATGCCATGTGCCCACAGGCATTGCAGGATTTACTCCTGGATAAGGCTATTTAGCTGTCATGCTCTGGGTTGGAGATGGAGTAAATCGGGAAGTTTTTCCCCATTTTCATGCAGGAGATAAGGAACGAAGCACATCCTGAGGCAGCATAGTGGGCTTGGCAGCTCACTGATACATGATGCTGAGCAAATCTTCCCTTTATAGAAATAACAGCAAAAATTGGTGGAAAAATCACTGGGTTGCTCATTTAACAGAAAAATGAAACTCAAATTGTTTCCATGCTCCCAGACTGGGTCTGCATGAGGTTTGTGTGTTCAGAGTGCTGGACACCAAGTGCTCTGTGCTTCCTAAGACTCCAGCCTAGGGATAGTGCTGAAGAATTTTCCATGCTTTTCTTATAATCAATTCTTCAGCGTCTCGAGCTGGGATTTATATTGCTCTCGAGCAACATTTAAGGAAAGAAATTCAATTTTTTCTCTCTTGTCATAATGGAGTGCCTGAGCACCAAGCTCTCGTACTTAATGTTGCGTTTTATGCCTCGGCTAAACAATTCAAAAATTACATCTAAAGCTTTTAATATATTTGTAATGAAAACGGCATCTCCGGAAATATATTCACCCGACCTGGGTGTTGGGATTAAATCAGGGGAGGAGGACTGGAGCCACAACCACCATCCCTGAATGAGAGTGCAGTGCTGCCCTGAGGCTTATTCTCAGCCTTAATTTTATTTCCACTCCATAAAAATTATAATAAACTCATGAGAAGATGCTCCATGAAGCAACACAGGGATGCCTAAGGGCTGTTCCTGGGCTGGGGGACCACAATGGGACTGGGACAGAGAACAGCTTGTCTGAACCAGGGAGTGTGTCGTTGTTGGTCAAGCTGTGAGTTTTTGACATTATGGAAAAGTAGTCCTTTTCCCCCAGAAATGCAGCACTTGCAGAAAACCATCGCTTCTGTGGACATTTCTGTGATGTTTTCTGATATTTTTTTTTTACAGGGAGGATTTATAAAACTCCTGTCAGAGCCCACTGTCAGCAGTTCCAACGCCAACTGAAAAGCCTGACATACATCTCACCAACCCCAAATTTTCAACAGATGAAGAATTAGATCAATACAAAACTCATATGAAGACGCAAAACAACACTGCATTAAACTCTCTGAAAAGGAGCAATTTAGAATCACTTTGTCCCGTTCCGGAGGCAAAAAAAACAAACCTTGTTTCTTCCTGGTTTGGCTCACCAGGTACTAAACGTGGAAACATTTCTCCCAGGTGAAGTTACACTTACTTTGCCTCCAAAGCCAAGGCAATGATGCCTGCGACCATGGGGGCAGACACGGAGGTGCCGGTGTGGCCGTCGGTGCAGCGGTGCCGGAGATCCGTGGTGACCTGTGGAGAGAGGAGCTGCAGCCCCCAAGGTGCTCCCAGCATGAACATTGCCCCACCCAGCACCCCAGGTTTGCTCAGGATGCTGCCAGAGTGGAGCTGAGCCTGCTGGTACCCAACCCCTGCCATGGCTTCCATGCCATTGGGGTGCCCAGAGCACCAAAAATGGGCCGCAGATATGTTTGGTGCATGAGAAAACATCCCTTCTTATCTTTTCTTGTGCTCAAGGGGCAAAAAATATTTGAAAGGTGAAAAAAACATCAGTTTTGCTGTGGATTAGCTGGAGGCAAAGTGAGATGGAGCAGTGTGAGCAGGGCACAGCTGGTGTGGGTACACATCCATGGGTGCATGTTGAGATGTGTCATATTTCATTCTTTCCTGAAAATGTCCAGCTCCTGGTCTTGGGCAAGAGTTTTCATTTGCATAGTTGGATAAAAAAAAAAAGCACCATTTCCAGCACTTTTGTTCCAGGACAGAGCACAACGTTTGGTACCAAGAGCTTGGAGGGAGGAGGTGGGCCAAGACATGCTCTGTCTCATTTTTAAAATGTTCCTGAGTTTTGAGTTAATCTGATGATTTCTGGAGGTGAAGGACACATCACCAAGTTCCACCCCAAGGTGTCCCTGGAAGCTGATTTTTTTTTTCCCAGCAACTCTCCAGTAGCACTGGACTAGTGCTGGCCATGCAAATGCTCCTGAGTGCCATGAAAATAGTATTTGGATTCTGCTTTTTACTTGGAAATTCATGGGCCAAATAAATGGCTCCTGAACACAAAATTTTAACAATTTCTAAAATAAAAAAAATAGCTTTTTTTTTTTTTCCCAAAAACTCATTTGGGTGGAAAACCCCCTCCCATCTTGGGGATGGTAATGTGTCAGTGGGTGATGCTTTACTACCCAAGATTAAAATGATGCATGGGGATGTCAGTAACAAACAGTCTTGGTGTGACAAGAATACAGCAGTTGGGACAGGGCAAATATAACCTGGGAGGCAGGAAAAGTGGTCTGATCCACATGTGCACATACTTTTAGCCAATTCCTGGCTCCAGAAAGTCTCAGCTCCCCATCTGGAGTTGCCACATCCCTGCCAAATCCCTCCATCCTCCCTCTTTTTATTCTCTCAGGCTAAAAATCCTCAAAATTCAATTTTTTTTTTTTAAACAAGGGACAGTAAGGAAGTGTTTTGCAGAACAGGTATAAATATTTAGACAAGTATTTTTGCAAACCTCCAGCCCTTCCACCCATTTACCAGGGAAAACACTACATCCCTGAGCTCTTGATGACCAGGGCAAAACCCACTGCAGAGCTAAGGGCCTGGCTCTTATTGCTGAGGCACCACCCAGCCCAGGCACACAGAAAACATCTGGGGGATGCTGCCCCACTCGGCGTCGGGGTAAAACTCACTATTTTCCGCTCATAAAAAGCCCCGCTGCTGTAGGTGGTGGCAAGGGTGGAGGCACATTCCTCCAGGTACCAGGGTTTGTAGCCATTCTCAGTGGTGCTGCTGATGGAGATGGTGTAGATGCTGTTGGTGTAGCCATCACAGGAGCAGTAATCACCCTCTCTGCCGCCGTTCCCCGATGCCCAGACGAAAATGGATCCCAGCCCCCTTCGACCCTGCAGGCAGAGAGGGGACAGAGGGTTAGAGGAGGTGTTTCTCCAGGATAAGAGGCCATCTCAGCATGGGGAGGAGGGGGTAAGTCTGAATTTTGGGTCTGGACATAGGGTTTAGTTAGAGTGGGAGAATGGGTTCCATCCTGCCCAGCGCTCAGCCCCCTGGATCAGTCTCCATACATGTGTCCCGTGGCTCAGCCAGCCCCAGTTTACAGGCAGCAATTCCCCTCAAGGGTGGGAGACCCTCCAACAACAGGATTTTGGCATTTTCCACAAAGCACCTTGGATACTCAGAGTCTCTAGACTAAGTGGTAATACCTGGTTCCATGAGGAACTGGCAGGGCACACCCCAGAAACCACATCTTCCAAGCCCACAAAGCCTCTTATGAACCACCCAAATGACCAGAAACCTTTCCCTGGCTTATTTTTTTTTTGTTTCCTTTTGTTTGTTTTTTGTGTTTGTTTTTTTTTAAATCCTGGCCTTTTCTTCCCTTCCCATCACTTGGCAGGAACATCTGATGGAGCCATCCCCACCAGGTACAGCTGTGGGAACCCACTGTGAAATGTGGGGGTCAGAGGGATGGACCAACCACCCAGACCTCCCTGGAGCCAGGGAAAATCCCATCTGGCAGCATCAGCCACAGGGCCAACAGGGGGCTTCTAACAAAGCTGAGGGCACAGGGGTGAGCCCCATTGACCTCTCCATCCAATCTACTCCCAGGACACCCAGGAATTACCCAGCCCTGCAGAGATTCGCAAGCAAGGTGCCGCCATCCCGAAAGGGAGGATTTTTGGTGATCCAAGGAGGTTAGGGGCAGGAAATGAAGTGGCTGGTTGTCTTCCGTGCCCCGTAAGGCAGGGCTCTCCGGGGAGGATGGTGTGCTGCTGGGCTTGGCAGGCAATGGAAGCACAAGGCAGAGCAGCCCCATCCTCCCCACGGCTACTCCTGCCACTGAGAGATTTCAGCGCTTGTCTGGGCAAATCTGGTGTTTACCTCCCTCCCACTGCTCTGTGGCAGCTTCCTCCACAAAAAATAATAATAATAATGATAATAAAACAGCTTTGCTCTGGAGGAATTCACTGGGATTTATTGTGGGTTTTAAGCGCCGGGGGAGCGGGATGTTTATTACCTGTCTCGCCCCCCTCCTGAGGCAGAGGCTCTCTGAGCTGACCCTGCCTCTGGGTACACAGGCTAAGTCAGGCTCTTTCCTTACTTTATGAAAGTTTTCATTATCTGGGCTGCCTCCCAGCCAAACTGGGTGGGTATTTCCCTAGCAAAGATTAATAGAGCTGTCTGGAGTTCTGCAAGAAAAAGTGCAAATGCCAATGGAATTATTGCCCTACTTCGTGCCATGGAGAGCTCAACCCAGCTCGCCAGCCCACCAAGCCTGCTGCTGGCATCTCCTGTGCTGCCTTCCAGGGTTTCCTGGATCTCCAAGGTGGCAGCATCCCAGCCCATGTGCTCAGCACAGTGACCATTCGGCTCAGCCCATACCAAAATCCACCCACCTCCAAAGACGAGTCTCACTGCAGGCAACCCAAGCTTTCCCCAACCACTAATCGGAGGGATAAAACCAGGCATTTATTGCCAAAGCATGTGGAGACACATCAATGATTTCAACTGGGATCAGAAGACAGGGAGCCCAGACCTCCCTTGCATCCCACACCACAAGCATCACAGCCACGGGAGCAGAGAAAATACGCTCAGACCTGGTCCAAACCTCCATCCCCGCAATGCTCAGAGAGGGCTGCACTGGAGGTAAGTGGCTTTGGGGCCAACACGGTCACAAGGACATGAACAGGCACATACATGACACAACAACAATGCACATCTAACACCTGACAGCATTTTGAGAGCTCATCGCATATTGCAGCTCCCTCAGTTTAGAAAAATCCACCCTTTTCCTTTGCTCTCAAACAAGGAACTACCAAGATTTCTGTGAGCAGACCCCAAACACCCAAATTCTTCATCTGCCGCCCTCCTAAGCCAACGCCATGCCAGCAACAGGCTCTTGGCTGCTATAAAACCTGGACCCTGAGCACCATTTAAACCAGAGAATCCCTCCCTGGCCAAGCTGGGGCTGATCCAGCTCACCCCAGTGGCTCATCAGTTGGCTGCAGGATGCACAGCATCTCCTGCTTCTGCAGCGCTGCGGGGCCTGAGTGTTTGGCCAACGGCACTCCATGAGCAACTAGGATAAATATCCCCTCGTTAGCTCGGGAACTAATAAAGTGTGGCTGGAGGAACAAGAAACAAGATGATAAATTACCCCAGCGCAGTCCTATCGCTAATAGATAAAGGTTATTTTAATGTTTCCATTAAAAACTCAATTTTAAGGATTTATAACTCAGTTACAGCTGTTTGCTCGGGCTAAAGGTGGCGGTTAACTATCTGCTTGCAGCTTTCCTTGTTATTTAAGGAGAAGTTGGCAGTTAAGAGCTGTGCATACGGGACACTGGGAGCCACAAACACTGGTGGCAGTGGGGGGACAGGTGTGTTCCCTGGGAATCAAGAACAAACATCCCAAAACAGTGGGGCCATGCCGGGCAACGACCCTGCTGTCGCCCATTTGCTCCTGCATGGAAAAATAAGGTCTAAAAAGCAGCTTGTTCCCCCGTATTTACACGGCGTGAACTCCTCAGCACTTCAATCGATTCCTCGGCAGGCTCACTGCCCCAGCAGGAAATCAAGTAAACAGTGGGAAAAACACTCCACCCTATTTTTAGATAAGAGACAGGCTGCTCGGCCAGCCCATGACCGCCCCAAATCCTGGCACGCTGTGAGAAGAGGCAGCAGAGGAAGGAGTGGAGGCAAGGTTTGAAGTCGAGGGATTCCCAGCCAAGCCAGGGGCTGCTGGAAGTGGAACCCCAACTTCAGATTCTCCAAAGCACCCAGGGAATACCTGCTGAGCAGCCCCAAGCCAACTGCAACACTTACCTACAACACCCACCAAGCTGCCAAGAAAGGTCTTTTTCCCGATGCTTTTTGCCAGTATTGAACATTTTTTAAAAGCACCCAAAAAGAGAAGGGGCACGGGAAGGCCATGGCATCCCCAGCAGGGATTGACAGCTGTCAATCAAATGCGATGCTGGCTGAACTTTCTGGCCAAAGGATTTCAAGCACAAAAATCCATTGTCAGATCCTGTGGCGACACCCGTGTCCCTGCTCAGCCCCAACACAGCCGCTCATTCTAGGTGGAAAACCAGGGAGATGCTTAATGTGACAGGGAGGATACCAGGGACGTAGGAAGGGTGGAGGAGAGAGGTGGAGGTACTGGGGGGGGGGGCTGTTTCCTGGTGCCAGAATCCAGGAGGGACATTCTGAGGTGCAAAGTCACTCCCCAAGAACCAAAAAGAGCTTCTCATCCCGGCAGAGCTTCGCAACACAACCTGGGCTCTCCCTGCTCTGCCAGGGCTCCGCCCGGTGCCCGGTGCTGCCGGACGCTCCCGCCAGGGCCAGCTGTGCCAAGGGGTCCCACCGGGGCCGCGCCATCGCCAAGAACCTCCCTCCGTCACCACCCTCAGCCACAAAATCCACTGGAGCTCTGAGGGACGCCAGGGAAAACTAGGAAAAATTAGAGATGATTTGCTCCCCCCCCACCCCACCCCAGCCCTAGTGCTGGCATCACCTCAGGGGGCCGAGCTGCCCATCCCCGCGCCAGACCCCGGGCCGACCATGGCCTTGGCACACATTCCCACGGGACAGGAGGAGAAGGGCAAGCGCTTCTGGGCGCTGTGTGATCCACACCTTTTTAATGCCTTGCTCAAAAGCCTGTTTGGCCAATAGACCGGGTCCATCAACTGTCTTCCCATCATCATCTGGCCCCCAGCTCGCGCTGTAAATGTCAATGTAATCGGGTCTGATGCCAAGCGACTTCGCTTCAACAACATCTGTTACATCTCCATCTAACATACGAATGCCTAAAAGCACAAAAACATCAGACATTAGGGCTTCATGGCGTGGATGACAGTGTGAGGATTGCAATCAAAGGGCTTTGTTAACGCCGGCGGAAACCACACGGCTCAGGCGCGCCTGGAATAGTTTCAACCCGCAGCCCTGCATGCCAACGAGCCTGGCAGCAGGATGCTGGGGAGCTGACTGGGAAGGTTTCTGTGTTGCTGACTTCATGGCAAGTGATGGAGGGAGGTGGTTAAAGTTCACGTCCCCTGCACTGCTGGGGAATGGGTGGTGGGAGTGGTACCACACTCCCGAGTGGCAAAATCCCCCCCAACTAAAATCCTTTTTTGCTCCATTTTAATTCATTGCTAACACATTCTCCACCTGGAAGATACCCTCCCCATCTCAGCTTCGGGCACATTAGTGGGATGAAGCCTCCCCTTGAATAGAGATGACTGTGACCATCCCCAAACCCCATCACTGCCCAGTTGATGCCAGTGGTTCTCTGGAGTGGGAGAAGCCCCAGGCTGTGGTTCGCACAGCCAAAATCAGAGCCAGGACCCCAACACACAGTGGGGACAGCAATGCCACCTGGGATAACCCCACTTCCAGTTGGGAATGCTAACAGGCACCAGCCGGGATGTTTGCAGGCAGAGCCCACCAGCCACAATGGGATCCTCAGCCTCCAACTGTTGCAATATGAGAGTACAGCTCCTTCTGGTCTCCATCACCCTTTCCCTGCTGGATTTTCTCTCCAAACAGCAGGTAGAGGGTGCAAGGCACCCCAATGGGCTGCACAGAAACAGCCCTTGCAGGAAAAGAGATGCTGAAAATTTCAGCACCGTATTTTGTCAGACAGGGAGAGTCTGGTTTATAAAAATGCATTTCCCCTTCCACATGTATTGGATCTTAAAGCAAACAAATGCAGGCAGATGTCATTCCAGATGCAGCTGCGCTCTGGACAACAGTCAACTCAAATATCTCTTTCTGATGCCAGAGCTTACCAGCCAAAATAAATGTAAAAGCCAAAAGAAATGTAAAACCAGGGAGCTGAGCCGTTCCCAAAAAACTTCCTCTTTGTCAACAAGAAAACACGAGGAGAAGGGGCGAAAAACTGAGCCTGGTGTCTGAGCTGTGTTTGGCTGTGGCGCAGCAAGGAAAACCAGCTGAGGGATGGGGTTTGTGCTTCATAAATAGGGGCATGCTCATCAGCAAGCTCAAAATTACCCCAAAGTCAACCCAAAGCCAGCCCAGAAACGACCCATAGTCAATCACCCACAATGTGGGACTCCCTTGTCAAATAATCAGGAGCATATGGGAGCAGGAATGGATGCTGCAAAATAAACGAGCTTTGTGCCGCACGGGGAGCGATATCAATGTCCAAACAGAGCATTTGAGGAGAGGGAAAAGGAGGAGGAATGGCAGGAGCCCTTTCCTTGAGCAGTGATGTGTTTTGCCCAGAGCAAATGAAAAGAAACGCAAGAGCACTGAAGAGCAGCCAGTAAAATTAGATGGGAGCTCTCCAAGTGTGACAAATAGGCTTCCCCAACAAGTTGTGCTCATTAATAGCTGCTTTATTTATGTAATCCATCTAAAATCACACTCACTGCAGCTATAGCGTATTTTCCTCCATGATCCCAAACTTGATGTGGCTCAGACTCTATTTTTCCCCTTTGCCTGTTGATGTTATGGGAAGCCCCCCGGCCCCCATCCCTCTGCCAGGTGCCTTGTCTCACTCAACACCTCCCCAGCACACCCCCGAGGCAAGGCACTCATTAAAGGGAGCAAATTAAAATGAGACCCATAGGTCGTCATAAAGTCAACAAGTAATGCTCGTCTCCACAGCTGCTGCAGAGAAATGGGCTTGGAAAAGAGCATGTAGGGAATGGTCTGATTCTGTAGGATCCAAAACTGCCCTAAACCCGGCCAGGAGCTTTGTCTTTGTCTGCTGCTGCTTGGTGTATTCTTAGAGATGGGTTTTTAGAGGCAAGAAGCCTCTAAGAAGCAAGAAGTCACCACATGTGTAGGGGGCACAGGGGATGGGATGGTGTGCAACAGCCTTTACAGCCCCTACCAATCCCCCAGTCACCCTTCCGAGATTATTTCTCCTCTGTGGGGATTTTCCTGGCACAGGCAACTGCTAGAGGTGCTTAGCCAGGAGCAGGGTGTCTGGGGGCACCACTCCCATACTGACACAACCCTAACAAAAGCTGTTCCCTGCACAGCCAGGATGAACAAGCCAAGAGAAGGAATTAAGCCCCCAATCCACCTGTGGGTGCTTGAGTCCATGCTCTCAACAGCCATATCTCCCAGTGCTTGGGTGGTAGGAGAGGCTGCAGTAAAAATCCTTCTCCTGTTCCAGCCATGCCAGGGATGGGGCTAAAAACCCCGTGGTGAGGACCCAGCTCCAGGCATTTGTCCTCTGCTTGGTCCCACTGGCCGTGTAGATGGGACACTGAACTCCCACTCTCCCTAAGACTCTCATTTCCCTGCGGCTGCTACACCAGTCTGGGTTGGCCAGAGCTGCCCCAGCTCAATTTGCTAATGCAAATGAACTCTGCAATGCTAATTACCACCAGGACCCAACGTGGTGATAGAGATTTACTTGCTTCCTGCGCATCACGTTATTTGAGGGACTGTGCCAAAGCTCCCCCATCACACACAGCTCCAGCCCCACACCTCTGTGGTGTTCTTCCCATGAGAGTATTTTGGGGGTCTCCCCAGACCCCACCTCTCCCAGCAGCCCAGCTGCAGATACTGACTGCTCAAACAAGTGACTTCATCTTTGAAGCTCAACCGGTACCACCAACCATCGCAAACACGGCCACCCTAAGGACAGACCCCCTGAGAGCAGCTGTGGACTTTTTGGGTGAAACCACCACATCCTCAATCCACATGCACCCTCCCAGCAAGGACGCAGCCCAAGTAGAAAGTGTCCACCCCAAAATACATGGAGCCAGGGTCCCTTGCATGCCGTATCACCCATCCTGCCCCAACAACCCTGGGGTTCCCTGCAGCCATGGCATCAAGGAGGAGACTCTCCTGGCAATATCTGGGAGATCAGCATCCCACCACCCACCCTGGGAGCCCATCAGCACGACCAGGGTGGCCACAGTCCCTCGGGGAGATGATGAAGGGCAGGGGAACCACAGAGGTGCCAGACTCACCTCCGATGCGGGCGTTGTAGGCGATGCCCACAATGCAGTACGAGTTGTTCGCCGCCGCCGCCACTTCCCCTGCGCAGCGAGTGCCGTGCCTGCAAACAGAAATCCCCCATCACCTGATGTCCATGGCAAAGGATCCCTCCAGTCACCCCTCACCCACCACCCAAAATCAGCCCTGAGGTTGGAGCGGAGAAAGAAGGTGCCCCAGGAGATGGAGAGCCCTTACCCAAAGCCCATGGCAAGTGATGCGGAGTGGAGGAAACTAATGACAAAAGCAATTTGCTGTTTGCGTTTTCCACCTACATCCAATCTGTTGTTTGCACTTTACACCTCCATGCCACTTGTTGTTTGCATTTTGCACCTAAATCCAATCTGTTGTTTGCATTTTACACCTCGATGCAACTTGCTCTTTGCATTTTGCACCTACATGCAATTTCCTCTTTACATCTTGCTCTCTGATTCAATTTCCTCTTTGCATTCCTGCTTCCTTTCCACACATACCCATCCTTTATTTGAAGCCCAAAAAGTGCATCCAAGGTTTGCCATCTCAGCCATCCAGCCTGACTCACATGGTTTAATCCCTGACCAGGGCAAGGAACCCCCCAGTGCCCAAGGGTTTGTTAGCAATTACAATGGTTGGCACCAGCTTGATTCACATTAAACACAATGACTGTGCAAAGCCCATAATGCAGTGTCCTCTGCAGCACTAGGGATGGGGAGAGACCACGGACCTGGAAGACACCCCAGGGGGGACAGCCAGCCCCAGGGACCCCACAGAGCCTGGCTCCACAGCAATTAGCATTACGTACTTATTCTCATTGCTGGCATCGTAGCGCGGAGTCGGGTCGTGGTCGTTCCCATTGACGTCGTAGCTTGCAAGGGGGTCCTGAAAATATATTGCCACCATTAGATTTAACTGACCAGGTTGCTGTGGTGGCCAATAGCTGGAGTGGTGGCCAATGGAGCCAAGCAGGGCAGAAAATTACATTTTCCCCTTAGTTTCTGACTGTTTAGGATAAATAATTTTAGGCTGCAGTCCTGCGTGTTTCCCAGGGGAAACATCCTGCTACCTCAGGGACTGCTCCTCTGAATCCCAAATCCTGCTGGCTCCAGGATCCCCCTCCTCCCCACTGTGGCCATTTGGTTTTTGAGCTGGAACTGAGCAGGTTCATGTAGGTTTTTGGCTCTGCCCTGGTGAGCAGAGGGAGGTGGCTGCTTCCCAGGCAGCTGCAAAGGGAGTTTCCCCCAAACCTTCTTATCTAAAAACCTCATTTCCTTCTTAAAAACATCTCAAGCTTTCTTAAAAAAAACAAAAAACAAAACTTTTCCTCTACATATGCCAATGCACAGACTTCAGCTGTGTTTATACACTGAAATTCTCCATAAATCAATTCATGGTGAGAGGATCAGCTGCAGACCATTCACCCCAGCCCATCCATCCCCCAGCTCACATAGTTTTGCAGGAGGTCGGGGTGGTTCCTCTCTATGCCGTCATCGAGGATTGTGACCACCACGTTCTTGCCAGTGTAGCCCCTCTGCCAGGCTGCCAGGATGTTCATCTCCGACCTGCACCGACTGTTTTTATCGCTGCAGTGCTACGAGGACAAACACAGCTGCAAAAGGGCTGCAACACCATTTCAGCCCATCCAAGCAAACAGCCAGGGTTGAAGACCATTTAATCAACCAGAAAATATATTTGCAATCCACCCCCTGCCATATAACTTGTAGATTTGTTATAACTTTACTCCACAGATCAAACCCATCCAGCAGCAGTTAATCCAGGCAATGCTATCTCCCTATTATTCTTTTCCTCTTCTATTTCAAATACTGTGGGCTCTTGGGTTTTGAAGTGCTCGTTTCCTCTCCGCCCTTAATTTTCAATGAATTTCCCTGTCAAATACAGATCGATGACGCAGGCAGAAGAAAAATGATATTACAATAGATGGCTGCAGCTCTGGGATGAGTAAAATGCAGTGGTGCTGCTCTCAAGTCTCTGCTACACAGACCATGACGAGGGGCTGCTAACGAGGGTGAAACACTTCAAACTAGACTCTCACGAGTATTAATTCACAACTTTAAAATCCTGCTGCCAAGAACATTTGCTGATATTAAGGTATTTCATTACTGGCTGGGCTAAGCAAAGATTGATGATGCATTTGCTGAAAAATGAATCACCCCTCCATAAAGCAGCGGATGGGGATATACCCACCAGGTACCACATGTTGGGCCACACCGGGTCGTTGAAGGGCAGAGCATGCGGCTCCCCTCGGACCTGCCTCTTCACCCTCCTCTTCACCTCCTGCTGCTGCAGCCAGTCCACCTGCAAGCAGAGACATGAGCCAGCATCACCCGTGGGCACAGAGCCTGGCATTGCCCACTGAAATGGGGTGTGGGATGCAAAAACAACACCAGCCACAGCCTGGACCCGTCCCAGCATCATGCCATGCTCTGGAAAATCCCCATCCCCTTGGCCAGAGCTGCCGTGGAGACAGCAGGTCCATTTGGAAGAAGAATGGATGGACAGACAGATAGGGCAATCTTAGCTCTTTATGGTCTCTGAGCCAGGGACCAGATTCCTCTCCCAGTGCAGCAAAACCCTGGAGCATAAATAACATCGCTTCCGAGCGCGTGCCTAAACCCCCCCGGCTTAACGAAGCACAGAAGCACACGCTGGAATCCTGCTGGAGACAGACAACATATTTCAGCATTTAGTCAAAGTTTTGGAGAAGAGTCAGGTCCTTGGCTTAGTTTTTGGGCTGATCCTTCCTGCCAGCCAGGATGCAGCAGCTCAGCCCTGACACTTTGCCACCTGGCTCCAGGGCTGCTCAGCCTTCGAGCTCCTGATAAAATAGTAAAACTGGGGGATTTGCCAAAGCACAACACACGATTCCCAAAAATACGTGATGACCACACAAAGCCATGGCAGATCCTGGGAGTCGTGGCCAGCTCCAGAGAACTGGTTTTGGCACTGGCTGCGGACGAGGTGGCCTTGGAGCCGATCACTCTGACATTTGTTTGCTTTTCAGCAGAGCATGACATGCAAGAGATCAAACGGGAAATGATCCGGAAAAGGTCAGGATTGGGAAATGCTGGTGTATGCCCACGCCACTGTGGTGGGAGCTGCCTAAGGTGCTGGTTTGGAAGCAGTCACATCCCATCCCTGGCAAGCTTTTTCTCTCCGCAGACCTTTTATTACCCACAAAAAAAGGGCTTTCCTGCCTTCAGCATGGAGGTGAAACTCATTTTTAGTGAAAATAGGTTGCAAAAATAACTTATAGACCAAATCTTTACAGCTGTTCATGCTGGAGGGAGAAGGGAGGCACTAGCTGATGAGCTGGGAGGGTTCTGCAGTACATCCCTCCTTGCTGGACACTTTTTTCCTGATGGCTCCAGGTCTTTTGGGAGCGGTTCATGGGGATGTCTCTATTGCTGTGACTAGGGGTTTGTAACAAAAAGTATTAAAGTCCAAAATGCAACTTTTGTTGGGCTCACTTATGTGAAACTGTTGGCTGAACTGAGTTCTTGCACAGTTTATAGCTCTGTGTCTCAGATGGAGGTGGATGGGGAGCTGTGCGTGTCAGAAACCCGACAGCTTCTAGCCTAAAGCTTGGGTTTTAAACACACATATATTTTAAAGACAAAAAACCAAACACTGTTGAAAGGAAAAAATATATATTTCATAGAAAAATGAGTTTCTACGCCGCCTTGGCTGACGACAGAGCACTGCTTTGCTTATACAGTGATGGATTTAAGCACTGGAAGCAAAAATACAACTTCATGGTCTAGTTAAAAAAAATAAAAATACATTAAATTGAGGTTATGGCCCAAATAACTGGTATTTTTCCTTAAAGCACCATTCCCAGGCAGCGTTATCGTGGGTCTCATTGCCCAAGCCACAGCTACTGCCTTTCCCTGCAGCTTTGTTGGATGCAGGAATGATGGGAAGATATGGGATTTTATGGGGTTTTGCCATGAGCTGGGATGCCTTGTGGGGATGTCTTCATCTCAAACACACTCCAGATCAACCCCAGTGCTGTCAGCTGGGAGTCAATGGAGAAGTCATGTGTAGACATGGAGAAATCAGCAGTTTAAGGGCATTGATTTCAAGGGGGAGTTGATAAATCAATGTGGCTGGCACAGGAAAAAGGGAAGGAGCCTGAGGGATCCTTGCAACAGCTTCTGCAGCTTGTGAAACTCTGATCAACTTCCACTGTTAATCCAGGGTCAAGGAAAAGCTACTTGGAAATTTAAAACAAACAAACAAGAATAAAGTCTTTTTACTACTAGAAATGGCCCAAGATATTATAGTCCTGAGACCAGGGGTCCCTGCTCTACCCCTACAAACTCTAATTATCACAGAATCAAAGACTGGTTTGGGTTGGGAGGGACCTTAAGGCTCATCTTGTTCACTCCCTGCCATGGGTAGGGAGATCTTCCACTAGATCAGGTTGCTCCAAGCCACATCCAACCTGGCCGTGGACACTTCCAGGGATGGGGCAGCCACAGCTTCTCTGGGCACCCTGTGCCAGGGCCTCCCCACCCTCACAGGGAAGAACTTCTTCCTAATATCCCATCTAGCCCTGTCCTCTGGCAGAGAGGAGCCATTCCTCATTGTTCTGTCACTCCAGGCCCTTGTCCAAAGTCCCTCTCCAGCTCTCCTGGAGCCCCTTTAGGGACAATTATCAGTAGGAGGTGACTGTGAGTGGCACCAAACAACCCCACGAGGCAGCGCAGTAATCACTGAGCTGAACCTTTCACCCATCTTGCAAACAGAGCAGCAGTTTTACATGTTCCCACACACTCTGAGATTTTCAGCAGGTGATGCCCCAACCCAGCCAGCCAGGGTGGCTCCACTAGACACGATAACCAGCACAGGTGAGGGTCCAACTTCCTCTGCAGCTCCAGAAAAGCAGTAGCTTAACTTATTCCAGTGGATGTGTGGGAGTCAAAACAGAAATCCAAAGATGGTTCCAGCAGGTGTTTGCCATAAAGCACAGCAGAAATAATTAAGGTGGGGGTTGATTTTGTCCTGGTGCATGGCCAGAGGCACAGGGACTGAGGCCATGGCATCCTCTGATGGGGATTAAGAGATGGCCAAACACTGCATGGACCAACAAGAGCATCCCAGTGAACCAGGAAAGTTTATGGCAATAAGGGCTGCAAGTGGAGCCCTGAGAGGAGTGGGATAGCATGGTGTGACCCTACTCTGCATCTCACTGCCCCTCCATGCATTTTACTCTCACCACTATGACCTGCCCCCAAAATTGCTGGATTTGCCATATTCCTTCTCCCTTTCCTTCACCTGCCATGTTGCTTGGCTCATGTCAGCTCCCCCAAAAAGCAGCCACTGGCTGCAGGGTCTCTTGGGGCAGGAGGGGAACTTGGCAGCAGCATGGTCCCACAAGGACCAGGACCCGAGGTGCTGCCCCGTGTGAGCATGGTCTCCCCTTTCACAGCCTCCTCCCTGGGGTGGAGAGCTTGGCCAGCTTGGCTGTGGGTCCTTCTGCCAACGACCCCCACAGCAAACATATAAATAACAGCTCTGGAAACAATAGCCCCTGTAAGGCAGGAACCACCCAACATCTGCAAACAACTGGACTGGCTGGTTCTTCCGGATTTCTGCAAGATTTGTTTCCCTATTCCAGCTCCTGTTCTGGTGCCTGGAGGTGATGTTTTCCTACATGCATGCTAAGCTGGTGCCATCCAAATGCATCTCCAGAAGGATTTACAAATGTACATATGAGAAGAGGGAAAAACAAGACATGCCAACAGGTCTTGAACTGATAAGGAAGGATTAAGAGAACAGGAGCTAATTGCTCCTGCTTGCAGCCCATAGACAAGGTAAGGTAAATGTTAATATGACTAAAAGCCAACTGATTTAGTTTGCATTATAACCAGACTCATTTAAATGGAGGTATTTCAAATGCAGAGCTGAATTCATCATTTGCTGGGATGCCTGTGCACCTCCCTGAGGGTGAACAGCTTTAATTAAAGCCCAGCACACTTCCAGGGCACCAGCACTCCCCTCACTGAGGTTTTTTTCCCCTGCTGGCGATGCAGCCACGCGTGCACCTCCTCAGAAATGTGCTACAGACCTTGTCCAAATATTTAACAGCAAAGCCGGGTGGCTGGGGAGGGCAGGGCTGCTGTGTGTGTCTGGAGAGATACAGATAGGACATGTGGTGCTGAGTGAGTTGGAGATGTCTCTGGAAAGAGCATCCTAAGGGTGGCAGGGAGCCTGCCCAGGGTGGCCAGGCATCAGGTGCAAGCACCAACTGCTTGATACAGCATGGGTACCTTCAGCAAAACAGCTTTTTCAGTGTTTATGGCCTCCTCTTCAAAAAGAAAGACCCTCTCCACTATTAACTTTTTACCTGCTCTGCAGAGGTCACGTCTCCCAGGGCTCAGGGGAACCTGGGAGAGAAGGACAGCCAAGGCAGAGCCTCAGCCCTTCCCCACCACTCCAAACCCAGCTCACCCAGGTCCCTCCTTGCCTTCTTCCCTCCCTCCCCATTACTTTTGTCAATTCAGCTGCACTGAAAATCCCTTTGGATGCTTGCTCTTGGAAAAAAGCAATGTGGAGCTATTGCCAAGGATTTCACACATAGCAACCATTGAGGCAGCAAGTGTTGTGGCAACTGGATCAACACCCTGAGCATGCAACAGCCTCTCTGTCCTGGAAAGCTTTTTTCCCCCCTTTTCTTCTCCCCGGCTTTCAGGCAGATGTTGGTGTTTAGTCACTTGCAAGTATTTTTCACCACCAATCTCTGTACCCGTGTCCAATGAGTCACCCTGTGCATGCGCAGGGCTGTGGTTCAAGGACAACATGTCATCCCAAGATGCTTTCGGCTCACGCTTGTCCCAGACCAAGCCAACAGGCCCCTCCAGGGGGAAGCAGGGACCTCCATCCCACCATCCCCCAGAGGCTGAGGGACCCAGCCCCATACCTTGGGGTCCATGCGGAGGAAGTTGTGCGGCCCCCGGCTGCTCAGCGTCGAGCGCTTGAACGTCTTGCTGTGGTGGAAGTGGTAGTAGTTTTCCAAGCTTCCAATCTGCAAAAAAGAGTTGTTTCTTTTTTTTAAAAAAAAAAATAAAAAATGATGCTTTCCCTATTTTGGTACTGGCAGCATTCCTTCGTGCCCTGCACCCCAAAGCCCTCACTCACACGGAGGATCAGGAGGGGGCTCAGGATGCTGGCACAAACCCCGGTGCCACCGCTGCGGCAAACAGCGTTGGTGGCCGGACACTGCACCGGCACAACAGAGCCCGGAAAACATTTTTATGAATTTTCACCCATTAAATGCATCTTTGCAAATGGCCTTTCATCAGCTCCCAAGCAGAAATAATGAGCTAAAAATGAGCTCAGCAGCTGCGGCGGAGCCAGGGGAGCTGTGCCTCATCCTCCTGCCTTCCCCACCCGACGCTCTGGCTTCACCCCGGCAGCACGAACAGCTCATAAGGAGAGGTGATACTATCCCTGCTAGCCCTGGGATGCTCCTGGGAAGCGTGGGCCGTAAATGTGCTTAGTTCAGAGTCAGGGACAGCAGCATTTGCAGGAGAACACTGTGCCAGCCACACCACCCTGCTGAGCCCCAGGGTGGCTTATGCTGCCTCCAGCCCTCTCATCCCGACATCTGGAGACACCACAACTCCTCTTTTTTTATCCCAAAAGCACAGAAAAAGTCCCGGGGCTGTGCAATGTGTCGAGGGATCTCAGCCAGACAATGCATGTGAAATATCCCGTGGGGATTCACAGCCAGAGGGATGGGAATGACCCAAAAGCTGCACTCACTGGTACAAATTGAGAGTCTGCTAAAAATTTCCTTTTGCCTGAGGTTGCTTTTCTTTGTAGTTTTTTTCCCCTAAAGCCCCACATCCCGTGTCAGAAGCTGCATGCTGGGGCCCAGCGACATTCCCTGTGTCTGGCTCGCAGAACCAGGAAGAGCCATGCTACAAGCACCCACCTGAAACCCAGGAGCAGAGGTGACATCTCCAAGACCATGTGTGACCCAGGGGCCAGGGTGAAATTCCTGAGGCCAGACAAGGGCTGGCTGCAACAGGGCAGGGGGGAAGCAAACAGGTTTGTCCGGATCAGATGCTAAAGCTGATGACAACTACTTACATCTTTATCACACTTGATACCTTGGGATGTGCCAGTACCTCTTGCAAACATTAAATATTTAATTAGTCTTGCTCTGCCTTTTATGCCAGAATGTCATTTCACCAACTTTATTGCTGTTAGTGTGATTTTTGTAATTTATTTCCACTCAAGTTCATTTAAACCTTCCCTCTTCCCTCTCCCCCTTTTATTCTTTGCATATACATAGATATATATACCATATATATACACAGCATAGCTGGGCATTTTCTTTAGCATCCACATAAAGCAGATGCTCATCAAAATCTGCATTCCCCTTTTAAAAGCCATTCATCAAATCCACTCATACTTAGGAAGGGGAAGGAGGGTGCTTCACCTTTCCATATTTTAGGAAAACCTTGAGCAAGGCCACCCTGCCTCTTGCTCACTTTGCCTGGAAATGGGGACACAGGGCTTTCTATAGAATCCTAGAATGGCTTGGGTTGGAAGGGTTCTTAAAGATCATCTCCTTCCAACCCTCTGCCAAGGGCAGGGACAGCTTCCACAATCCCAGGTTGTTCCAAGCCCCATCCAGCCTGGCCTTGGACATTTCCAGGGATGGGGCAGCCACAGCTTCTCTGGGAAACCTGTGCCAGGGCCTCACCATGTGCAGAGTAAACTAATCCTTTCTAAGTAAAAAATTACTTCCTTATCACCAATAAATGCAAAATTACCACACTATGCAAATAAGCAAGAGGACAGGGAAAGTGATGATCCCATCACAGGCTCTGGGGATACATGTCCAGAGCAGTAGGAAAAGCATAATGTGCTTCAGGTTCTTTACTCTCCTGGGATTTATAGATGGGGAAAAAAAAAATAAGAAAAACCTTCTCATGTTGGGATTAATTTGAAAGACAGAGCAGAAGCTGGTGCCGGTGGAGGCACCACTCCATCTAAGATATTATAAGGAGAAAAATTAAGAATGTAATTTCTTTTTAATGAAAAAGTATTTATGCTCCTCCTCATGGTCAGTCAGTTCAGTGAGGGCTCTGCCATGCAACTCCTCCAGCATCTCACCTAAACCATCCCATTTCTTCCAAGTGCAGCTGCACTGGTGTCCTCCAGGAGGAAGGTTTCAGCTGGGAAGGCTGTGAGCACTCCCCTCCAGGGGACACCACCCATCCGCTTTGGCGGGTGACACTGAATAGGTGTCACCCACATTCGGGTACAAGAGCTCCAGCTGCCTTCAGGAATGTCATTCTCAAACGACCACGGATGTATTCAGCCCAGTAAGGATAAAGCTGCAAGTTCAAGCATCTCCCAGATGACAGGCATCCAGGAAAGCTCCAAATCCATCTCCTGCACCGTAGGTGAAGACCCCTGAGGATGTGCCAGCGCTCCCAAAACTTGGTATTTGACAACACACAAGGAACAACCCAGATAAACCCTGCAACCAGGATAGGCACAGGCTCGTCACCACCCCCGGGACAGCAGCGAGGTGCTGCCCAGGGCTCCAGCACCACACAGCCCTTGGCCAGGGCCTGTCCCAGCTCGCCTGGGACAGCCAGGAACAAAGCCTGGCAGGGAGGAATGAGCAGGCGTTTGGGGGTGTAAAAGCTGTCTCTTTTGTTTAGTTGTTTGCTTCACTTAAACAGTAGTTGACGCAAGTGATTCCCCAAGGGAAATGTCTCTCTGTCATGACCCAGGAGGGTTTAGAGTCTCAGCGCTTGGTTTGAGCATGGGAACATGAGGGGAACAGCTCAAACCTGTGTGTGGCAACCCCAGCATTGCCTTTCCTGGGCAGTACTATGTCAGGAGCACCCAGGATTGAATCTTAAAGGAAAAGAGGTCACCAGCCATCAACACAGGGCTGAACCTCCTTGCAGCCACCAGGGTCTTCCAGTGACCACCTCTCCTCCTCCCTCACCGGGTTGGGCTTCACTTGAACATGTCCCCAGGGGAGGGTGATAAGTCCTTGGCAGGGGTTTCTGGCAGAGTTTTCCAGCAGATTTTGTGTAGGATCAGGCCCCCCGGGAGGGCACATCTCACAGAAGACTGTGCCATCCCCAGCAGCTCCTTAAGCAGATGATCCAGCAAGAGGAGCGAGGGACACCCAGGCCCCCACAGGGCTCAACATAACATGAGCCCCCAGCACAACACTGTGAATGTCACACACGAGACTATGAGCAGAGAGAAAGTGGTTCCTCGAGGTTTGGCCCTGCACAAGATCCAGTGGGAAAAGCCAGAGGGGCTTGGGAAGCCAGAGGGCCGAAGGCAGGGCGTTGAGAGCAGCTGGGGAAGCCCCAGCGGTGCACGAGCTCCTATCCACGGGAAAGGCGGGAGCCAGGAACACCCTGATGCAACCACAGAAATATTTCCCCTGCTCTCCAGGCTCCACTGGGCTGCCCTGGGAAAGGGCTCAGGGGGAAGGGGTGGATGCTCCAGTGGAGACACGTGCCCATGGGCCAAATGCCTCCAGCTTCACAGGGCTGAGCTCAGAAAACTGGGATGCTGGGGAAGGAGGGAGGGGCAGCAGATGCTCCAGCAGGGAAGGGACGCAGCAAAACCCCAAACCAGGAGCTGACGTTAAGATGATGCAAATCGGGAGAGTGGGAAGTTCAATCAAGATATTCTCTGGCTGAAGAGGGATAAACATTGAAAAGCCCTTTGGGTTGCACAACCATCTTTGCCCAGCCCTGTGACAGAGACATTTGAATAATAAAAGCGATTTTCTCCTTGGTGGAACAAGAGCCGAGCACAGCAGGTAGGAAACTGAGGGTGGGACATGAAGGGTTATCCCCCATAGGAGGTCACAGACACGGATGCAGGAGACAATGTCCCCAGTCCAGCCTCCCCTCCAAAAAAGATTGTTTACACAGCACCCTGTGACTTTAATTATAGTTAAAAGCAGGGTTGCAATATAAAGCAAGGTTATAATTTGGAGTACAGGAGACACCTTGGGCAGGAGGACAACTTAAAGTGCCACTCAGCCAAAAGAGAATCATGGCAAAAAATCTCCAGAGGAAACTCCAAAGACACCAGCTCGCATCTCGGATTGCAGAGGATGAAGAAAATGAGAGGAGAACGAGCTGCTGTGATGAAAGTCGCCTTTAAACCACCCGTGTGCTGCGGGGGATTAAAAGCAAAAGTTCTCCGTGTTCTCAAGATCTCTGATAAACCCGGGCCAGAGAGTCCAAAGTTTGTTAAACCCATAAATGCAACTTTCCGGGGTGGGAGGAACTTGTGCAACCCCCTCGGCGGCGCGGGGCGAGGGCACCCCGACGAGGGGCACCCAGCCAGGGGGGAGCGGGGCCGGGGCTGCCCGGCCGCCCCGGCCCAAAGCATTCCGCCAGCATCGCCGCATCATCATCATCCTCATCCCGACCGCTCCGGGGGCTCCCGGGGCTCATCTCCCGGTCCTGGGACCCCCGGCAGCGCCTCCGTCCCAGGAGACCAGGCGGCTCGACGGGACCCTCAGCACCGGGGAGATCCCGCGGTCCAGCTCCCGACATCAGCCCGGTCCCGGGAGCGCCGGCAGCTCCGCGGAACTCCTGCCGCCTCTCCGGTCCTGGGACCTTTCTGGTGCCGGGACCCACAGTACGAGACTGCGGGAAGCTCCCTGGCATCGAGAGCCCCAGCAGCTCTCAGCTCCTGGAATCTGCTGCAGGCTCTCGGTGCCGGAAAGCCAGGCAGTTTCCCGAGATCACGCCGCCTCTCCGCTGCCGGGACCCCCGGTAGCTTCCCGGAACCCCCAGCTCCTCTCCAGTCCCGGGACCTCCAGTGCCTCCCTAGTCCCGAGACTCACCGTGTGATACACTGGGCAGCTCCCCCCTCCCGGGTTTCCCGCAAGATCCCGGTGCCGGAGCCCCCAGCAGCTCCCCGATCGCTCCCGCCAGCTCTCAGGAGCGCG